>LR999965.1:82858232-83262221 GCA_905220375.1 Tachina fera | reverse complement strand
AATCTAAAATATAATTATTAGGACCGACCACTGTCGGACATAAACTTGGTAGTAGTTATAAATAATACATAAGTAGTGATAATAAAAAAAGAAAAAAAATTATAAAAAAGTATAAAAAAAAGTATTTTCAAGAAATCCCATTTGGCGTGTTGAGTAATAGAGCCCTTGTGTCCCTCTTTTTTAAGCGGATGTGTCCAGTAAAGTTCAAAATATTACGAGCAAGCGGATTAGGATGTGACTCGAGTTTTGTTAAATATTTGCCTGCGTATTTTTCAATTTCTTCAGTCACTAGTGGCATATTTAAATCACGATGTATATTAGAATTTTTGATGTACCATGGAGCCGATGTTATTAACCGTAAAATTTTGTTTTGCCTTCGTTGGATTCTCTCTACATTGGAAGCTGAAGCAGTGCCCCATAACTGGATACCGTAACACCATATTGGCTTTACAAGCGACTTGTATAATAAAAGTTTACAGTCCATGCTAAGTATTGAATTTCTGCCAATCAACCAGTGTATTTGAGATAACTTAATTTTCATCTGAGTTAGCTTAAAGTCAATATGATGTTTCCATGTAAGCCGTCGATCGAGGTGTATACCAAGATATTTCACATGTGAATGTTGAGGAACAACTTGATTATTAATCCGAATGGGGGAACAAGTATCTCTTCGTAAAGTAAATGTTATATGGACACACTTTTGTTCATTTACCTTAATTCTCCATAAGTTTAACCATAGTTCCATCTGGCTAATGTGTTCCTGGAGTTTTCGGGATGCCTCATCAGGGTTTTCGTGCATACTAAGGCAGGCGGTATCGTCGGCAAATGTAGAAGTGTGGATACTACTGCTCACAGGCATATCACAAGTATAAATCAAATATAAAAATGGCCCAGTATACTCCCCTGTGGCACACCGGATGAGATAGTTTCAGGCATACTCATAAAGTGTCCTTCCACCACTGTAAATTTTCGTGCGAGAATGTAACTTTCCAAAAGATTTAGAATGTTTATTGGTAAGTATGTCTTCAATTTCAAAATCAGGCCTTCATGCCACACTTTATCAAATGCCTGAGAAACGTCAATAAACAGAGCAGAACAATACTTCTTTTCCTCAAATGTTTTTCTGATAAATTGAACCAATCTATGCGTTTGCTCAATGGTGCTATGCTGGCTTCTAAAACCAAATTGATGGTCCGGGATGCACCCATTATCAGTTAAAATTGAAGACAATTTTGCCATGAGGAGCTTTTCAAAAAGCTTTGACATTGTTGACAGTAAACTTATTGGCCTATATGACTCAGCCTTGGTAAGATCTTTACCTGGCTTTGGAATCATTTTAACCTTGGCAAGCTTCCAGCAGTCTGGATAATACTCCAGTCGTAAAATGGCATTAAAAATGAATAACAGGATTCTAATTGCAGTACGAGGTAACTTAATCAGCATCTGGTTACTAATTCCATCCATACCGGGAGCTTTTTTCGGGTTGAGTTTGGCAATTAGTTTTTGTACATCACACATCGTAAATTTTAAGAGTCGAGGGAGTAGAGCAACTACACTCGGCAAATCAGCAACACCGGTACATGTATTTGGTGTAAATACGGATTTTAAATGCTCAGCAAATATGTTACCTTTTTCAGTATCGCTTCTTGCCCAACCTCCGGTAGATGTGCGCAGAGGTGGCTTAAACTCAACGGGTGTTTTAAGCTTTTTAGCAGCACGCCACAAAGAGTAATTAGATGCTGGTGTGACATCAAGCCCTTCCAGATAATTTTTAAAAGATGCAGTTTTTTCAGATGCAAGCAACTCTTGGAGTCTTTTAGTGCACTCTTTAAATCTGATTTTGTGTTGAGGTGATCTGTGCTGTTGCCATTCCCTTCTAGCTCTTCTTTTTTCACGTACGAGATGTTCAACGTCTGTAGAATAAATTTTATTGAACACAGTATGCGGATGAGAGGTAGTGGCATGTTCAGAAGCTTGTTTAATATTCTCGTTAAGATTTGCAATGTTCGATTCAATATCATTGGGTGATCTTAGCGTAATATTTTCTGTGCAATGACTACTAAGATATTTTTTGAATCCCAGCCAATTAACACGATTTATCATCTTGACATATGGGTGAGGTAAAGCGCTTCTCAGTGGGCTACAGATTGTAACGATCGTGGGAGAGTGATCGGACGAGAGATCTAGGGAAGCTTCAACGTGGATTAATTCCCTAGAAATACTTTTTATGACGCCGAAATCTATAATATCCGGAATTTTGCGTACGTCAGTAGGCCAGTAAGTAGGCTCCCCACTCGAAATAACATCCAAGCCCATTTTTGATATTGTGTTGAACAACGCCCTACCTCTAGGCGTAGTAAGACGCGAACCCCAGAACGTATGCTTAGCATTGTAGTCGCCAGCTGCTACGAAACAAGGTCCAAGAGATTTGTAGAACTTCTCGTATTGGTCCTCAGTGATTGAAAATCTGGGAGGGGAGTAAATTGAAGATATCACGAAATTTGTACAAAAATTTTCAATGCAGATATTTGTTGCTTGTAGATGTTCTTCACAAATGTTGTCAAGAATATAGTGCTTGAGTCTTGACTTTATTAGAATTGCTGATCCACCGCATGCTCTCCCTCTAGGGTCCTTTGTATCATATAAAGTGTAGCCATTCATTTTAAAGAGGCTTCTAGAAGTCAAATGAGTCTCAGAGACCAACATTATATCAATATTTTTTTCCGTAAGGAAGTGCTCAAGTTCATTTTTATGTTGGCGAATGCCGTTTGCGTTCCAGAAACATATTTTTAACGTGTTCATGGCTTGTTAATTAATGCTTGAAGCAGAGTATTCTGCATTCTCAGCATTTCTTGCATCATGGTAGTCATATTTGTTGTAAAGTTGTTTATAGTTAGCACCAGATTCTCAATAGTAGCTTCAAGGCGACTAAAGTTAAAGCTTGAATTTGCATTCGTTGAATTATTTGGCGGTGAAATATTTTGTGTGGGGATAGAACTAGCCTTAGCAGCATCGGCATACGATACACGTGAAGTAACTGGTTGGCTCACTTGAGCAAAAGTGGCGGAGTACGCGTTTAATGGTTGAGCTGGAGCTAATTTAGGTTTTTGCACCATAGCCTGCTTGACGAAAGAGTACACAGGACATCCTCTGTAGTTAGCGGTGTGATTACCTCCACAATTACTGCATTTTTTTTCCACTTGATCTTTTGGTTTGGTACAACTTGCAGTACCGTGCAATTCACCGCAGATAACACACACTGTAGGTAAATTGCAGTAAGCTTTTGTATGGCCATATTCTTGGCAATTATGACACTGCACGGGACCTGCACGCTTATGTGGCTCTTCAACTGTGATTTTTCTGTATAAAAGGTATTTAAGGCTATAAATAGGATGAGTCTCGTTTTTTTTCAACTGTATATCATTTGGCTCCAGTTCAACACGAAATAGGGGTTGGGGTACTTTTTCTTTGTTAAATATGTTTGATACATTCTTTACCTTAAATCCCTGGAGGACTAGTGCATCTTTAATTTCTTCAGGGACAACATAAGAATCTATGCCCTTCAATACGATCTGCAGGCCTTTAGCGCTCTTAAGCTGGTATGTGTAGAAGCTTGTTTTATTTGTTTCAAATTCAGAAACCATTTTGCGGAAATCCTTTTCGTCATAAATTTGAATTTTCGTTTCATCGATGTTGCCACGTTTTATTGGGACAATGTGGAATTTATTTTCACCAACGGCCGAAATTAATTTTTTAATAAGGGCATTTGAATTTTTCTCCCTTAAGTAGATTGGTGGCGGCTTGAATGTTTTATTCGACGATGCCTCGGGTTTGTCGTTTTCATCTTGCAAAATTTTAAAACGGTTTTGGCGATTAATTGAGGAAGCGCTGTTATCCCTAGACATTTTTGGAGCGGATGAAATTTTTGAAGAATTTGGGCTTCGCCCACGCTTTACCACGGTTATATATCTGTCCATACCGACTTGCACCTTGGGTTTTGAAATACTGTTATCTGTAGTGATAACTTTATTAAGTGACGAATACGAGCCTGAAGGGGATGATATTACTGACTTATATGAAGAAGTACTAGGCAATTGTAATGTTAATGAATCACTACTATTTGGCATTGGACAAAGCGAAGTTGATCGCTGACGAAAAATTGGTTTTGCCGTTAAAAAAACACTTTCATTAGATTTATTATTTCTATTATTTTCATTAAGAGCTTCAGAACTCACAGTAAAATAGGCATTTCTGCCGTTAGAACTCACTTCATATTTTTTTGTATTTGAGGCACTCATACAGAGTATTCCTCAAGGGCACTTTTTGTGTTTTTTTGCTTACGGTTTTTTTTGCTTTTGTAATTTATGATTGTTTGTCTGTTTTTGAGTTACTCGTATAGAGTATTCCTCAATGTCACTGTTTATATTTTTTTTGTTTGCTTTTTTTGTATTTGTTATTTCCACTATGTAAAAAATATTATCAAAGCAATAAAGCTTATTTATTAAAGTCACTATGTACCTATTACGAATAATATGTACTACGAATATTTTTTTGTATAATTTTTTGTTAGTTTGGTATGTAAGAAAAAATTCCGCTAATCGACTGTTCGCTATGAAGGTACCACGAGAACGAGTATTTAGAGTATTATGACAACATTGAAAACAAGAGTCGGAGGACGGTCATTCGGCGTTATCATTTTAATGTTATGAGTACATTAAAATTTTAGTAAACGAATGTTGTACTGCTGTTAGTTGTACCCGCAGACAATCGTAGCAACGTCGTGCTGATTGTCTTTTTCTCCCTGGGTATATATGAATATGTATGAATTCATGTATGGAAATATATGGGATTATACATGGCAAAACTATTATATATGAACTAATATATGGACTAATATATGAAATGTATTATAACATATGAGCTCATATATGAAAATTTAATTATGAAGCCCTCCATATGTGGATCCATATATAAATATAAGATTTTATATATGGAGCCATATAAGAATGTATGCATACATGATATCTCACATAAGATCGTTTTTTCAATCAAAAAAGCTTGGAATTTTATCACTGTTGAGTTGGAAATCCATTAGAAAATACATACGGTATGCAAAGTTTATATGCGTAGCCTCAACGTTTAAAATAGAAAACCTTTTTGTTACAAAAAAACCATTGTATGATTTTATACATTGTGGCCCCATTTAATATATGAAATAATCAAAAGGATAATCCAGTCGTTAATTTTATAGAAAATAACAAAATTCTCTAGATAAGAAACAAAGTTCATATTACTGTGTTGAAAACTATTGTTAGAGGGATTATGTTTTCTTTTATAATTAATTGCATTAGTTTTTAATCTGATTTCTTAAGCTAAATATTATGTACGAATATGATTTATGTGTTTTTTAAATAATTGATTCACAGCAGTGCGCTTTTGTGAATCAAGAGTGTATGAATATTAACTTTGTTACTGTGGAGGGAATTTACACATACATGTATGGAAATGTATGAATATATATAATCATATATGCCCATATACCCCCATTTTTCGGATCCGAACCATATATGGGATATCATATATGCTCCATACATATTTTTTTAGCTGGGAAACAATAATAATAATAATAACAAGAATTATAACAATAATAATAATAATAATAACAATAACAATAACAATAACAATAACAATAACAATAACAATAACAATAACAATAACAATAACAATAACAATAACAATAACAATAACAATAACAATAACAATAACAATAACAATAACAATAACAATAACAATAACAATAACAATAACAATAACAATAACAATAACAATAACAATAACAATAACAATAACAATAACAATAACAATAACAATAACAATAACAATAACAATAACAATAACAATAACAATAACAATAATAATAACAATAATAATAACAATAATAATAATAATAATAATAATAATAATAATAATAATAATAATAATAATAATAATAATAATAATAACAATAACAATAACAATAACAATAACAATAACAATAACAATAACAATAACAATAACAATAACAATAACAATAACAATAACAATAACAATAACAATAAGAATAACAATAACAATAACAATAACAATAACAATAACAATAACAATAACAATAACAATAACAATAACAATAACAATAACAATAACAATAACAATAACTATAACAATAACGAGCTGCTGAATAAGTCACGTTATTTAAATGAGTTTGATTATAGGTTTGTGTCTAAAACGAGCTACTGAAAGTGTTCGATACAAATGTAGAAACCACTCAGTACTGAGCTCAGTGAATTGAACGGCTCACAGCGCTCAGTTAAGTGAATCGTTCAATGGAACTAGTTCGTTCATGAGCTACACAACTCTACTAATTAGCATAATAAAATTAATTGTAAGTAAAATATTATTGTAGAAATATATTAAAATTTTGTATAAATAGTTATAGTTGTACATATTTCCAGTGACAGTTGCAGGAGTTAAATTAATAATAGAATACCTGCGATTCACAGGGGATCCTCCAGGTTATAAGCAAATTAAATATTAGACTTGTTCTTCATATAAAAAATACTTATAACTGAGACTCCCAAGGGACCCTCCAGGTTACAAATATTATAAAAATAAATACACCATAACACAATTAAGTTGGGTGAAAGAAAGAAAGATTTAATGTCGTTTTCAGGCAAACTAGTTTCTTTAGGTATGGCGTTGTGTGAGTAAATGAGCGATATGTATCTGACAAAATGTGTTCTCATAATTTGCATACTTACAGGATAAATCATTAACAGAATTTGCATCCAAAAAATTTTTAAGAGCATACAAATCCTCCAAAATAACTGTGCAGTCAGCCTGGCTTATCTGGCTGTTCAGGTTCTCATCTACACACCGGATTTTCCATATAGGACGTACGAGACGAGCGACATATATATACAAGCCATCGTGCTTAGAAGAATAAATAATTGTGCTCATATCGTTAACAGGCGCAATTCCAGGTCCGGCGAATGAATTTTGATTGTATACTATTAAAACAAATCATGAAATTGAACTAAACGCTGATTATATTTTTTGTTATAATTTTAACTTACTTGGTAATAAAGGATATTGTGAATTTTGAAATAGGTTCTGAATAGGTGTATTTTGAAGTGTAGGATTTACTGAGCCCCTATTCCGTGTACTTGATATTGGTGTCGATATAAATACCTGTGGAGAGTTGCGTTGGTCTAAACCAACAACGTTGTTACAAAATGGACGATTGAGTTGCATATTTCCAACCATTTGTATTTGATTTGAAATCACTGGCTCTCCACCATATAACAGAAATGCCTGAGCAGCCCACATTGCCAAATCTGTACCACGATACTGTTCGGAACATGTTAAAAGTAAGGCTGTGACACAAGCTTCGCGATCTCCTTGGGCCTATAAAATGGCACACATTAGGCCAGTAATAATAGAATTATAACTTTTAATTTACCTGAAAGAATGCTTTAACTGCATCATGCTGGGGACCATGGCATTCTATTAGTAACTGCTGTAAAATATCAACAGGTTTTAAAAGCGAAATAATATGAGCTCCTTGATTAGTAAGTAAAACCACTTTTTTCGGTTTTTGTGCTTTTCGTAATATTGAATGAAGTTGCGCTTTACAACGGTCTGGCATTTCCGCCAAACTCCAAACAATACCGTCCAAAGGAATAACAGTGGTCGATTCAGTTAAATATGAACGTTGAGGAAACGGTGCTGAGCTTATTGACCATAAAATATCTTGATCTTGCTGCGGAGTTGAAACCATTAGTACTGTCCCTTCATTATAATGAGTAGAGTGAACTTGTTTCGGTTTATGGATAGTTGTATTTGGTGTATATCCAGGAGGCATTCTAACATGTAAAAGATATAAATCTTGATGTTTCCTCGGTTCAATTATTGAACAGTGAGGCGATATTGAAGTTATCACTGTTCCCACAGAGGTTCCAACTGTTGTCGTTTTCTTTGGTGAATCTTGAGTCATGGACAATTGAGACTGACTTATGGGAACTTGATTGATACTTGGATTCAAAAATGATGCTGGAGGATTTGTTGAAAAAAACAATCGAACACCACAATGCGTTACCGCCAATAATTGAAAATGTTGACAATCACCAGCAGAAAGAGGGCAAATAGATTTAATGTCTTTAAACAAAACAGGATCAACAGTTCTAAAAAAGTTTATGTTATGGAAATGAAATGATCAAATTAACACTGGATAGCAATACATACTTAATGATGTTTGATGCACTTTGACAAATTTCACTTTGGGTGACTTTAGCAATGCGATGCACCATATTAGAATCCTCTCCTATTTCCCAAGCCTCAATTGACCCTTTTTCTGACAATACATACAGCCATTGACGGCTACTGTCAACTGCCAATCGAATTATTGGATCATTTTCCTATTTATATAAACAGACATGATGCTCATTTACTTAATAATAGTGTCATTATTCAAAAACTGCGTTTTTTGAGTTAATAATGCAAAATAATTCTGCATTTCGTATTTTATCTTGTGTAAAAACTTCATTTAAATAGCTTGTACTTATGGTGATCGATTCGGTTTTTCAAGCTGTTTTAAAACCCGATTTTTTCACAATACGGTTGTCGGTTTTTTCAAAATGTTGATTTTTTGAATGCCGAATAGTCCGGGTTTTTTACAATTTAAAAACCGGCTGAGTCGAATTCTTTTCGATTTGTATATTTTGCAATAAAAGTAGTTTTTACTATATTAAAACTTAGACCAAAATATTTAATATTTAATTTTTGCAAGGAATAAACTAACAACATCAATATCTATCTACTGTAAAGTTTTCAACGTACTCCGATTGCTCTTTTTGTTGATAAAATTTATTTTTCTTTGATATTAATTCGAAATGTGATGATAAAATTGCTCAAGCTTTTTTGTAGTTCTGACTCTTTTCAAAACATAGATATTCTTCCTCAATAATTGCAAGCTTTTAAAATAAAAACAACGTAAATATATTTGCAAATATACTTTGCTTACATTGATATATTCGGAATTTTAAATTCTCTTAAAATGTAACCACAAATAGTTTTTCGTTTCTACTGAAAATTTTAAAATTTCAGGTTAATACCCTCTTAAGTACGATATGTTTTTTGAGCATGGCAACACTTCCGGAAACATGCCGAAATTATTTTATGAGGTGGTAGCAGAGGCGAATTAAATTAGAATTATGGTGTGCAGTGGATGTCAAAATACATTTGCAAAAAGACTTTTTACTTTTGTTGGCATTTTGCTTCATATTTTATATAGAGGTATATGATCCACCGCAGACCAAAAATTTTTGTTTGTTATTGCTGCATTTGTATATGTATGTATACATACATTACATACATGTATACATACATTTGTATATGTATGTATACATACATACATAGATACATATAAAAGTGTTACAGAACTGAGCACAAGCCAAGAAAAAGTACTGTACTCTGCAAATGCAGAGAAAAAGGAAACAAAAAACAAAAAAATCATTGTACAAAAGTTGAATAGACAATTGTGTCAAGCGTGCAATATTTTTATTGTACAATTCATAGTGCACCATACTTCATTTCAGAAACTCAAAATTTCATAAAATATTAAGTGATAATAAAACTTTTTACAATTATGTTCATTATTTATTTTCAAATTAAAAAAATATAAAATGAAGAACAGTGTGACCATTTTAGCATTTTTGAGGCTAAATGTAGCATTTTTTGTGCTTTAGCTGCAAAATTTTTGATTTTGAAGTAAGCATTTTTTTAGCATTTTTAGGGTTCCTTTTTTCACCTTTGGTGTATGGTGTACGTACACCAAAGGTGAAAAAAGGAACCCTATTGTTTTCGTTACGCTGTCCGTCACACGGTATTTCCTCAGGAACCGTAAGAGCTACGGACCTGAAATTTGGACAGAGTATGTAGAACCTTGCCCGCTACAACAACAAATACATGAGAATTAAAAATTAAAGGGTGTTCCAAAACGAGCAACGAAAAATGTTAAAATCCCATGTAATACACATATAATTGTATGTACATACGTATATTGACACTTGAAATATGTAAAATTAGTGCATTTTTGTATAGACTGCAACAATTAACACTAAAATTTAAAAAAATTTAAATTAAAGGCTGGTCTATCATTTAATGCAATTTTGACTATGTAATTTTGACAACTTGCTATAACTTGGAAACCGTAAGAGGTAAACTCTTGAAATTTTCAAAAACGGTAAAACTAAAAAATCTGAAAATTATAAAATCGCCATATCAAAAAAAAAATCGCCAAAAATTAAAAAAATAGCCAAAACGAAAAAAAATCGCCAAAATAAAAACATTTCTAACACTAAAATAAGTCGCAAAATTCGAAAAAATCGTCCAAAAGAAAAAAATCTCCAAATGCAAAAAGCGATAAAATTAAAATAAAAATCGCCAAACGCGAAAAAGGCTCTAGTAACAAAATAATTGTTAATATGAAAAAAAAATCGCCAAAATGAAAAAAAATCGCCGCAATGAGAAAAAAAGTGTCAAAACTACAAAAAAGCGCCTAAATGAATAAAGTAGCCAAAATGAAAAAACGCAAAAAACCGAAAATCCCCAAAATTAAAATTAAAATCGCCAAAATAACGTCAAAAACCGAAAAAAAATCGCCAAAACGAGAAAAAAATGTCAAAACTAAGAAAATGCCCAAAATGAAAAAAATCCAAAAACCGAAAGAATCGCCAAAACAAAAAAAAATCGCCAAAATTAAAAAAATCGCTAAAATAAAACATCACCAAAATTAAAAAGATGTCAAAAACGAAAAAAATGCCAAAACTATATTTTATATAGGGTACTAAAGTTCGTATTGAATTACATATCTGGTGTCCGCATGGAACCCTTCGTGCACCAGTCAAAGTGGCACTTTACTGAATTTATTAAATTATTTATTTAGCATTTTTTTTATATAATGTACACATTTTTAACAATATAATTTGTGCAACTTTCGCTGTATTAGTAATTTTGGCGAGTAACCCATTTGATGATGTGTTTGATTATAAATTTATAAGTTGATGTAGGTACTAAATAAAAATTTTAAATCCATTTAGTTTTTCATATGAATATTGCAACAAAATACAAAGTATATAATTTTAATTAAATATGTGTGTAGAAATATACATGAACATTTGCTTTTTAATTTAACGATATTTTCAAAATAACAACAACATTGTGACATTTTTTTAATTCTTAAATTAATAAATTATAAAACTTAGATCTACGTTGTTTGTGTTTTCTTTTACACATACACATTTGTAAACAATCGGTATGCAATAGAGATATATGCATCGAAACTACAATAACTAATGCCTTCGTTTGGCAGATTGCTTTTGATAAAAGGGAACAACAGTTTTAGTGTTTTCATAAAATAAAGAGCACTAAAAAAGAGAAAAACTATATAATGTACATCAAGAAAATTCAGCAAGCAAATGCCTCGTGTTCAGGTCTAGTAAGTAAGCAAATGGCACATTTGTAGACATAATTTGCATATTTTATAAAATAAAATTGTATATTTAAGATGCGAACTGAATTGTGCCAGTTATTTAAGCGTTGTGGCCACAAAGTAACGGTTATGGCAAAGGTAAAGCAAAGTACCTTAAATGTCCGAAAGTAGTCAGTAGTGCTGGCTCATCTCAAACATCCCAATTAAACTTTTCTTGGTTTACACTTTTTTATAAAGCAATTTAAAATCTACTTTTGTATAATAGTTTTCTACCTTAAAAAACCGGCTGACCGTTTTTTCCTGAATTGAAAACCCTAAACCGGGTTTTTCATAATTTCATATATCTGAACTATTCGAAAACCGATTCTGAAAAATTTCGAATAATCGATCACCCTACTTGTTTTTATGTCTTCTGCAAAATTATATTTTTTTTCTGAGTTGTGACACTATTTCAGTAAATGAGCGATAAAAAAATAGCATTTTCAAATGTATTTACTCAGGCAGAAATTGTGACTTTGCCCAAAAACTATGTACCACCACAACACTGTACATAAAAAATTACGAATCATCCAAAATTTTTGACTTAACGTTTACAAATACCGCGTTCTTAGTCTTACCACTACAACACTGCATATAAGATATTAAACATAAGTTTCACAATACCCCGTTTACAATAATTCTATACTGCTACATTACCGTATATACAAAAACTTTACTTTAGTTCCCCAAATACCCCGTTTACAATAATTCTTTACCGCTTCAACACCGTAAATACAAAAACTTTACAAACGTTAGGAAGTTTCATTGTGACCACCTTATTATAAATTTGTATTTAGAGTATTGTGACAAGATTGAAAACAAGAGTCAGAGGACGGTCATTCGGCGTTATCATTTTAATGTTAAGAGTACATTAAAATGCTTGTAAAGGAATATTGCACTGATGTTAGTTGTACCCGCAGACAATCAATGCAACGTCGCACAGTGAGACAGTATATTAACAAATATATGAGTAACAATTCCCTGAAATTTCATCCTCATAACTTCATTACTTTTTGGTCTAGGGCAAGTCAAAGTTGAGCTATGCAAACGCGCTTGAAATATGTTAGTTCAATATGTAATATTCAAAAGCTTATTAATAAAAAAATACATAATAAATATAACTTTAAAGTATTTTTTTAATTAATTTAATTGTTGTAGAATTGAAGATGAAAAAAGTAATAAAAAAAACACAAACAAAAAAATTTCTTAACAAGAGAATTGTGGTGTAAAAATTGAACATTTTGCATTTTCAGTGGACTAGGAAATATAGAGCAGCCCCTCGCCCTAGGTGCAGACTTATATCAAATCAAAGATTGAAGTCTCAGCTTTCATTTGAAGTAAATAAGTAAGTAATAATTTTTTTGTTTTTACATTTATTTATTTATTGTATCTTCAATTATGAACTAACAATAAGTATTCAAATCTTAAATCTAAAATATAAGTATTAGGCCCGACCACTGTCGGACATAAACTTAGTGATAGTTATAAATAATACATAAGTATTGATAATCAAAAAAAGAGAAAAAAAATATTTTCAAGCAATCCCTTGTGTCTTTCTTATTCAAGCGGATGTGGCCAGTATAATTCAAGATGTTACGAGCAAGCGGATTAGGATGTGACTCGAGTTTTGTTAAATATTTGCCTGCGTATTTTGCTATTTCTTCAATCAGTAGTGGCATATTCAAATTTGAATATGATTCAAATCATATTCAAATCACGATGCATATTCAAATCACGATGTAAATTTGAGTTTTTGATGTACCATGGAGCCGATGTTATCAAACGTAAAATTTTGTTTTGCCCTCGTTGGATTCTCCCGACGTTAGAAGCTGAAGCAGTGCCCCATAACTGAATTCCGTAGCACCATATTGGCTTCAAGAGCGACTTGTATAATAAAAGTTTGCAGTCTAGGCTGAGTGTTGAGTTTCTACCAATCAGCCAATATATCTGAGTTAGTTTAAGTTTCATTTGTATTAGCTTTGAGTCAATATGGTGTTTCCATGTAAGTCGTCGATCAAGGTGTATACCAAGGTATTTTACATGTGAATGCTGAGGAACAACTTGATTGTTGATTCGAATTGGGGAACAAGTATCTCTTCGCAGGGTAAATGTTACCTGAACACACTTTTGCTCGTTTACCTTAATTCTCCATAATTTTAACCATAGTTCCAGTTGTGTTATATGTTCTTGTAGATATCGGGAAGCCTCATGAGGATTTTCGTACATACTTAGGCAGGCTGTATCATCGGCAAACGTAGATGTATGGATATTGCTGCTCAAAGGCATATCACAAGTATAAATTAAATACAAAACTGGCCCCAGTATGCTACCCTGTGGCACACCGGATGATATAGTTTCGGGCACACTCATGAATTCTCCTTCCACAACCGTGAACTACCGGGAAGTAATGTGACTTTCTAATAAATTCACCAAATTTATTGGTAGATATGATTTTAATTTTAAAATTAGGCCTCCATGCCACACTTTATCAAATGCCTGCGAAACGTCAATAAAGAGTGCAGAACAGTACTTCTTTTCTTCAAATGTTCTTCTTATACATTGAACCAATCTATGCGTTTGTTCAATAGTGCTATGCTGACTTCTAAAACCAAACTGATGGTCTCGGATACACCAACTACCAATTAGAATTGGGGACAATTTTGACATGAGCAGTTTTTCGAAAAGTTTTGACATTGTTGATAGCAGACTTATTGGCCTGTATGATTCTGCCTTGGTAAGATCTTTGCCCGGCTTTGGAATCATTTTAACTTTGGCAAGCTTCCAGCTGTGGGGATAATACTCTAGTCGTAAAATGGCATTAAAAATGAATGACATGATTCTAATTGCAATAGAGGCAATTTTATTAGCATTTGGTTACTAATTCAATCAATACCCGGTGCTTTCTTCGGGTTGAGTTCAGCAATTAGATTTTGTACATCACACATTTTAAATTTTATGGGTCGAGGGGGTAGCGCAACTACACTCGGGAAATCAACAACACCAGTACATGTGTTTGGGGTAAATACGGATTTTAAATGCTTTGCAAACAAGTTACCTTTTTCAATATCACTTCTGGCCAACCTCCGGTAGAAGTGCGCAGAGGTGGTCTATATTCAACGCGTGTTTTAAGCTTTCTAGCAGCTTGCCACAAGGAGTAATTAGATGCAGGTGTGGCATCAAGATTTTCCAGATAATTTTTAAGACATACAGTTTTTTCATATGTAAGCAGCTCTTGGAGTCGTCTAGTGCACTCTTTAAATCTAATTTTATTTTTGGGTGATCTGTGCTGTTGCCATTCCCTTCTAGCTGTCCTTTTTTCACGTAAAAGATGTTCAATGTCTGTAGAATAAATTCTTTTAAACCCAGTCTGCGGATGGGAAGTAGTGGCATGTTCAGCAGCCTGTTTAATATTTTCGTTAAGATTTTCAATGTTAGATTCAATATCACCTGGTGTTCTTAGGTTAATATTTTCCGTACAATGGCTACTGAGGTATTTTTTGAACCCCAGCCAATTAACACGACTGACCATTTTCACATATGGGAGAGGTAGATCACTTCTCAGTGGGCTACAGATTGTAACGATCGTAGGAGAGTGATCGGACGATAGATCTAGGAAAGCTTCAACATGAATTAATTCCCGGAATCCGGAATTTTATGTATGTCAGTAGGCCAGTAAGTGAGCTCCCCACTCGAAATGACGTCCAAGCTCATTTTGGAAATTGTGTTGAACAACGCTCGTCCTCTAGGTGTGATAAGACGCGAACCCCAGAAAGTATGTTTTGCATTATAGTCTCCAGCTGCTACGAAACAAGGGCCAAGAGATTTGTAGAAATCCTCGTATTGATCCTCAGTAATTGCGAATCTAGGAGGGGAGTAAATTGATGATATGACAAATTTTGTGCAAAATTTTTCGACACAAATATTCGTTGCTTGTAGATGTTCTTCACAAATGTTGTCAAGAATATAATGCTTGAGTCTTGACTTTATTAAAATTGCTGATCCCCGTAAGCTCTTCCTTTTGGGTCCTTTGAATCATATAAAATGTAGCCATTAATTTTGAATAGACTTCTTGAAGTTAAATGAGTCTCGGAAACCAACATTATATCAATATTTTTTTCCGTGAGGAAGTGCTCAAGTTCATTTTTATGTTGGCGAATGCCGTTTGCGTTCCAGAAACATATTTTTAACGTGTTCATGGCTTGTTAATTAATGCTTGAAGCAGAGTATTCTGCATTCTCAGCATTTCTTGCATCATGGTAGTCATATTTGTTGTAAAGTTGTTTATAGTTACCACCAGATTCTCAATAGTAGCTTCCAGGCGACTAAAGTTAAAGTTTGAATTTGCATTCGTTGAATTATTTGGCGGTGAAACATTTTGTGTGGGAATAGAACTAGCCTTAGCAGCATCGGCATACGATACACGTGAAGTAACTGGTTGGCTCATTTGCACAAAAGTGGCGGAGTACGCGTTTAATGGTTGAGCTGGAGCTTATTTAGGTTTTTGCACCATAGCCTGCTTTACGAAAGAGTTCACAGGACATCCTCTGCAGTTACCGGTGTGATTACCTCCACAATTACTGCATTTTTTTCCGCTTGATCTTTTGGTTTAGTACAACTTGCAGTACCGTGCAATTCACCGCAGATAACACACACTGTAGGTAAATTGCAGTAAGCTTTTGTATGGCCATATTCTTGGCAATTATGACACTGCACGGGACCTGCACGCTTATGTGGCTCTTCAACTGTGATTTTTCTGTATAAAAGGTATTTTAGGCTATAAATAGGATGAGTCTCGTTTTTTTTCAACTGTATATCATTCGGTTCCAGTTCAACACGAAATAGGGGTTGGGGTACCTTTTCTCTGTTCATTATGTTAGATACATTATTTACCTTAAATCCCTGGAGGACGAGTGCATCTTTTATTTCTTCAGGGACAACATAAGAATCTATGCCCTTGAATACGATCTGCAGGCCTTTAGCGCTCTTAAGCTGGTATGTGTAGAAGCTTGTTTTATTTGTTTCAAATTCAGAAACCATTTTGTGGAAATCCTTTTCGTCATAAATTTTAATTTTCGTTTCATCGATGTTGCAACGTTTTATTGGGACAATGTGGAATTTATTTTCACCAATGACCGAAACTAATTTTTTAATAAGGGCATTTGAATTTTTCTCTCTCAAGTAGATTGGTGGCGGCTTGGATATTTTATTCGAGAATACATCGGGTTTGTCGTTCTTATCTTGCAAAATTTTAAAACGGTTTTGGCGATTAGTTGAAGATGCGCTGTTATCCCTAGACATCTTTGGAGCGGATGAAGTCTTTGAAGAATTCGGGCTTCGCCCACGCTTTACCACGGTTATATATCTGTCCATACCGACTTGCACCTTGGGTTTTGAGCTACTGTTATCTGTAGTGATAACTTTGTTAAGTGATGAATACGAGCCTGAAGGTGATGATATTACTGACTTATATGAAGAAGTACTAGGCAATTGTAATGTTAATGAATCACTACTATTTGGCATTGGACAAAGCGAAGTTGATCGCTGACAAAATATTGGCTTTGTCGTTAAAAAAACACTTTCATTAGATTTATTATTTATATTTTTTTCATTAAGAGCTTCAGAACTCACAGTAAAATAGGCATTTCTGCCGTTAGAACTCACTTCATAACTTTTTGTATTTGAGGCACTCATATAGAGTATTCCTCAAGGGTACTTTTTGTTTTTTTTTCTTACGGTTTTTTTGTTTTTGTACTTTATGATTGTTTGTCTATTTTTAAGGTACTCGTACAGAGTATTCCTCAATGTCACTGTTTATGTTTATTTTTTGTTTGAGTTTTTTTTTGTATTTGTTAATTCCACTATGTAAAAAATATTATCAAAGCAATAAAGCTTATTTATTAAAGTCGGTATGTACCTATTACGAATAATATGTACTACGAATATTTTTTGTATAATTTTTTGTTTGTTTGGTATGTAAAAAAAAATTCCGCTAATCGACTGTTCGCTATGAAGGTACCACGAGAACTGAAATATGACTAGCATGATGCAAGAAATGCTACGAATGCAGTCTACACTGCTTCAAGCATTAGTTAACAACCCATGAACACGTTAAAGATAAGTTTCTGGAACGCAAACGGCATTCACCAACATAAAAATGAACTTGAGCACTTCCTCACGGAAAAAAATATTGATATAATGTTGGTTTCCGAGACTCATTTAACTTCAAGAAGTCTATTCAAAATTAATGGCTACATTTTATATGATTCAAAGGACCCAAAAGGAAGAGCTTACGGGGATCAGCAATTTTAATAAAGTCAAGACTCAAGCATTATATTCTTGACAACCTTTGTGAGGATCATCTACAAGCAACGAATATTTGTATCGAAAATTTTTGCAAAGATTTTGTCATATCATCAATTTACTCCCCTCCGAGATTCGCAATTACTGAGGATCAATACGAGGATTTCTACAAATCTCTTGGCCCTTGTTTCGTAGCAACTGGAGACTATAATGCAAAACATACTTTCTGGGGTTCGCGTCTTATCACACCTAGAGGACGAGCGTTGTTCAACACAATTTCCAAAATGAGCTTGGACATCATTTCGGGTGGTGAGCCCACTTACTGGTCTACTGACATACATAAAATTCCGGATGTTATAGATTTTGGCGTCATGAAAAATATTTCTAGGGAATTAATTCATGTTGAAGCTTCCCTAGATCTATCGTCCGATCACTCTCCCACGATCGTTACAATCTGTAGCCCACTGAGAAGTGCTCTACCTCACCCATATGTGAAAATGGTCAGTCGTGTTAATTGGCTGTGATTCAAAAAATATCTTAGTAGTCATTGCACTGAAAACATTAAGCTAAGAACTCATGACGATATTGAATCTAATATTGCAAATCTTAACGAAAATATTAAGCAGGCAGCTGAACATGCCACTTCCTCAAATCCGCAGACTGGGTTTAACAGAATATATTCTACAGATATTGAACATCTCGTATGTGCAAAAAGAAGAGCTAGAAGAGAATGGCAACAGCACAGATCACCCCAAAATAAAATTAGATTAAAAGAGTGCACTAATAGACTCCAAGAACTGCTTGCATATGAAAAAACTGCTTCTCTTAAAAACTATCTGGAAAATCTCGATATCACACCAGCATCTAATTATTCTTTGTGGCGCGCTGCGAAAAGAAGTAAAACACCCGTTGAGTTTAAACCACCTCTCCGCACTTCTACCGGAGTTTGGGCCAGGAGTGATATTGAAAAAGGTAACTTGTTTGCAAAGCATTTAAAATCCGTATTTACCCCAAACACATGTACTGGTGTTGTTGATTTCCCGAGTGTAGTTGCGCTAGCCCCTCGAAACATAAAATTTAAAATGTGTGATGTACAAAATCTAATTGCTGAACTCAATCCGAAGAAAGCACCATGTATTGATGGAATCAGTAACCAAATGCTAATAAAATTGCCTCGTATTGCATTTAGGATCATGTTATTAATTTTTAATGCCATTTTACGACTAGAGTATTATCCGCACAGCTGGAAGCTTGCCAAAGTTAAAATGATTCCAAAGCCGGGCAAAGATCTTACCAAGGCAGAATCATACAGGCCAAAAAGTCTGCTATCAACAATGTCAAAACTTTTCGAAAAACTGCTCATGTCAAAATTGTCCTCAATTCTAATTGGTAGTGGGTGCATCCCAGACCATCAGTTTGGTTTTAGAAGTCAGCATAGCACCATTGAACAAACGCATAGATTGGTTCAATGTATAAGAAGAACATTTGAAGAAAAGAAGTACTGTACTGCACTGTTTATTGACGTTTTGCAGGCATTTGATAAAGTGTGGCATGAAGGCATAATTTTAAAATTAAAATCATATCTACCAATAAATTTGGTGAATTTATTAGAAAGTTACATTACTACCCGGAAATTCACGGTTGTGGAAGGAGAATTCAGGAGTGTGCGCGAATCTATATCCGCTGTGCCACAGGGGAGCATACTGGGGCCAGTTTTGTATTTTATTTGTACTTGTGATATGCTTTTGAGCAGTAATATCCATACATCTACGTTTGCCGATGATACAGCCTGCCTAAGTATACACGAAAATCCTCATGAGGCTTCCCGATATCTACAAGAACATATTACACAACTGGAACTATGGTTAAAATTATGGAAAATTAAGGTAAACGAGCAAAAGTGTGTTCAGGTAACATTTACCCTGCGAAGAGATACTTGTTCCCCAATTCGAATCAACAATCAAGTTGTTCCTCAGCATTCACATGTAAAATACCTTGGTATACACCTTGATCGACGACTTACATGGAAACACCATATTGACTCAAAGCTAATACAAATGAAACTTAAACTAACTCAGATATATTGGCTGATTGGTAGAAACTCAACACTCAGCCTAGACTGCAAACTTTTATTATACAAGTCGCTCTTGAAGCCAATATGGTGCTACGGAATTCAGTTATGGGGCACTGCTTCAGCTTCTAACGTCGGGAGAATCCAACGAGGGCAAAACAAAATTTTACGTTTGATAACATCGGCTCAATGGTACATCAAAAACTCAAATTTACATCGTGATTTGAATATGCCACTAGTGATTGAAGAAATAGCAAAATATGCAGGCAAATATTTAACAAAACTCGAGTCACATCCTAATCCGCTTGCTCGTAACATCTTGAATTTTACTGGCCACATTCGCTTGAAAAAGAAGGACACAAGGGCTCTTTTACTCAACACTCCAGATGGGATTGCTTGAAAATATTTTTTTTTCTCTTTTTTTGATTATCAATACTTATGTATTATTTATAACTATCACTAAGTTTATGTCCGACAGTGGTCGGGCTTAATACTTATATTTTAGATTTAAGATTTGAATACTTATTGTTAGTTCATAATTGAAGATACAATAAATAAATAAATGTATTAAAAAAAAAAATTGTTTATTATTATTTTATTTACATTTGGGAGTGAGAGTGTTATTGCAATTTTTCCATGCAACATTTTAAATGATATAAATTACAGTAATATCAAATTTGAAGGTTGAATTGAATTTTCTTAAATTTTTTTTAACTGGAATTGTCTCAAAAATAACCTGTGAAAAATTTCAAAGCTCTACAATGCCGGCGTTGTCTCACTGTGCGTCGTGCTGATTGTTTTTTTCTGCCTGGGTAATGTGTATTAATGGGTTGCATTTGTATACTTGTTTGTATAGCCAAAACAAATATACTATGGTATGTACTATATAATTGTACTGTGAGCGACATAACTAGTAGAGTTATTGTGTGTGCGTTCTTTTCCAAATTGCAAGACAATTAAAAACAAATAACAATTGGTATTGGTATTGGTTTGTATCTGTTTTTGCTCAAAAATGCTAGTTGTAACACAAATATATGAAAAAACCACTGTTGAAACAAATACATGATAAGCAGATGTTCGTGCGCACGTTCGTAAAGCTTTTTGTGGCGCAGACAAGGCACACATTCGTATTGTGTGTAATTTTGTTTTTGTATTTGCAGCTCATGCATTTCGTGTATCATTTACTCACATACATATGTATGTATGTATGTGAAATTTTACTTTTATTCGTTCATTCATCAGCCACGTAAATTTTTTCTCAATACACCATAATGTACTTATGGTAAAAGCAATTTTATGTATCTTATTTGTTTTAGAAAATCAAATACAAACAAACTGGTCCAAACAGTTCATATCTGTGCAATGCTATAATGTTTATGTACACTTAAGCGCAAAAATCTACATATGATTTTAGGTATTTCATATCTTTTATTCATAATAATTAATTAACGCTTAATTTTTGAAAAGATCATTGCACGAGTCGATTTTTTTTGTAAAAAATCGAGTTTCCCGGCCCCTTTTTTGTTTTCTTCATAACTCTAACCATAAACACAATTTTCTTCACTTTTGAGTAAACAATTTAAAAGAAAATGTCCGAGCTTTTTTTTGTGTGCAAAAATTATGGGTTTTAATGAATTGGTTCTTAAGTAGCCTACATTACAATTTTTTGCAATTTTTCCATAAATTTTGTAAATAACGCTTTACAACTTTTAAAATTTTTTATAAAAAATAAAAAACTAATGATGTACAGCGAAAGAATTTTGCTTCATAAATCCAACGAAACAATTTTATTAGATTTTTTTTCACAAATCTAAAGATAATTTCACAAATCTAATGAAAATTTCACGAATATTGTGAAAGAATTTCATTTGAAATGCTTCGTTGGTATTCTAGTTCCGTAACAATATTTCATTGGATTTATGACAACATTTTCTAATTATTAAGGAACTCCTTTATATTTAAGAAACATTTAAAGTTGTTGCTTGAAATAAACATATATAGATAAGTAGATACATAACTAAAGATAATAAAATATACAGCAATTTAGAATTTTATTATAGCTACGAAATGTATTCGTTGTACCAATGAAAATTTCATTGTAGTCATGAAAGTCTGATAATTAAATGTATTGCAACAGTTGTCAAACTAAAGCTTGCATCAAAGGTAGTTCTGTTGTTTTTGTACTCTTCGTATACTTATTTACACATACAGTTTCAATTAAGTTATTTCGTTGTGTGAAGTTATTTAATTGTTTCAATGAAATTATTTCGTTATTTTAATGATATTATTTCGTTGGAAATTATCTCGTTGTTTAAATGAAACTATTTCGTGATTTTAATGCAATTATTTCGTCGTTTTAATAAAATTATTTCGATGCTTCGATGAAGTTCTTTAATTGCATTGATGACACTATTTAATACATTTGACGTAGTTTTCATTAAAATAATTTTAACGAAACCGGTTTCATTAGTCCAACGAAGTGTGACGTTGGTTGAATTTCAATGAATTTTTTCATTGGATTAATGTCGAAATTCATAGAACTTATGAAAAAAATTATTTCAGTGTAGGTTAAATAAGTCCTCGTTGTACCTTCATAGTGAATAGTCGATTAGCGGAATTTTTCTTACATTCTTACTAAACAAACAAAAAGTTATACAAAAAAATATTCGTAGTACATATTATTCGCATTAGGTACACACTGAATTTAATAAACAAGCTTTATTTGCTTTGCTAATATTTTTTACATATTAGCAATAACAAAAACACAAATTAAGTGCCCTTGAGGAATACTCTAAATGAGTACCCTAAATACAAAATATTGTGAAATAATAAATCTAATGAGTCTTTTTTTAATGACAGTAGATAGGAAATGGAAGGTGCAAATTTCCGTCTCTTTCTTACACTATATCTAACTCTTTCTAACTTTTTCTGTTGCGTAAGGTCATGGTTTGTGACGTCAGATATGAGTATGTACGTGTGTAATTGAGAGGGGGCGTTAACTTTTATATATTTTTTTATTTGAGAGAGATGGAGGTGTTGCCTTATAATTTATGATATCCCATCATTAGGGCTTTGAAGGTTCGGTATTTGGTATTAATAAAATATTGTTTGTGATCATAGAAATTTGGTTCTTCTCCAGTTTAATATCTATCCCATCATTGGGGATTTAGAGGTTCGTCATTGACTGCCTATCAATAATATTGTAATCATAAATGTTTTCTGCTGTTACATACTAACTTACTAAAAATTTATGTAGTGTGTATGTGTGTAGTTTTATTATTGTTGGATAAATGAATGTTTGCTCGTATCAGAGGGGTTGGTTCTTCAGTTGCTATACATGCTCCCTCTCCTACTACAAAAAAGCATGTAGTGGGTGTACATTTTTAGTGTTGGATCTATGTGGGCTCGTATCAGAGGTATAGATATAGTGTTAGAAAGAGATGGAGTTTGCGGGAACTTACCCTTAATTGATAGCGCTTAGTTGTATGTGTACATATTTCTTATTTTTAATGTTCTATGTATTGGTGTATGCATGGGAATGTTAGAGGGGGATAAATTTTTTATCGTGCTGGAAATGATGCTGCCCCAGTAAAAATGTGTGTGCTGCTGTATTCCTTGACCTTAGTCCCCGTTAACGCTACGCAACTCTTATTGCTAAGCTTTCAACTTTTTATTCTTCGAATTTCATCGACGTCATCACAAAACCAAACTTATTGATGGAACATGTATAGTGTGAACTTGGACTTCTATTATTTGTTCTTTTTCCCGTTTGATCTAGTTCAATTGCTTGAGCGGTAATTGTATACATGTATGTACGTAAGTATGCATGCATGTGTATCGATTTACAATTTCGTGTGCGTAGTTCAATAATTTTTGGGAATCATTGAAATTATTTAACTTGTTGGAATAGCTGTTCTCCTAGTTGAAATTTGTATGCTGATGCTGATTGCTTCTACTGTTATTTTTCTTCTTCTTCTATTACTCTGAGCGGAAGCGGTGGGCTTACGAGTACGTACATATGTATCTATGTACATTCATATACGTACTTGGCAATTTTTTTTAATACACATGTAGATGTGCGTGTATATTTTACGTTGCAAATTTAAGCTGGCTCGATCTTGTTAGAATTGAATGTTTTGCAAATTCAGCGATTTGTTTCTATGTAGGTACTACATACATATCAATGTACATATATATTTATATAGAATAAAGCATAAAGTAAAAAATGAAAATAAGAAATTTATGTGCCATCATTGATGTATAAGTGTGTTTGACTTGTTCAATAGTTTTGATTTAAAGGAGTATCGTCATAGCTTTTGCGATTGTTTTACTCTTTTTGTTGGGGAAAGTTAGGGTTTCCAGTTTGCTGTGTAAAATTTAGTAATTAATATAAAACAATTTCAAAAATTAATGTTTTTTTTACTTTATTTTTTTTTTGTAGAAGAGGGAGCATGTATCGCAACTAAAGAACCAACCCCTCTGATACGAGCAAACAATCATTTATCCAACAATAATAAAACTACACACATACACACTACATACATTTTTAGTAAGTGAGTATGTAACCGCAGAAAACATCTATTGATAGGCAGGCTATCTAAATCCCTAATGATTGCATAGATGTTAAACTGGAGAAGAACCAAATTTCTATGATCACAAACAATATTTTATTAATACCAAATACCGAACATACAAATCCCTAATGATGGGATATCACAAATTATAAGGCAACACCTCTATCTCTCTCAAACACAAAAAAATATAAAAGTTAACGCCCCCTCTCCCTCAGTTACATACATAGATACTCATATCTGACGTCACAAATCATTACCTTACGCAACAGATAAAGCTTAAGGGAGATAGATATTGTTAGAAAGAGACGGAAATTTGCGTCCTCCATTTCCTATCTACTAACGGAACAGCCAATTTTTCGTCAGCGATCAACTTCGATTTGTCCAATGCCAAATAGTGATTCATTGCATAGTACTTCTTCATATAAGTCAGTAATATAATCCCATTCAGGGTCGTGTTTATCACTTAAGGACCACTCAGACTATAATACAAGTATTAATACTTTTGACGAAAATGCACCCTTGGTCTTATATTTGTTTCAAAAATTTCAAAAAGCAATAACAACTCAACATGTGAGAGCTGCATTTTCCACAAAAGTATTAATACTTGTATAATAGTCTGAACGGGGCTTTAGCAAAGTTATCACTACAGATAACAGTAGCTCAAAACCCAAGGTACAAGTCGGAATGGACAGATAAATAACCAGGGTAAAGCGTGGGTGAATCCCGAATTCTTCAAAAATTTCATCTGCTCCAAAGATGTCTAGCGATAACAGCGCATCATCTACCAATCGTCAAAATCGTATTTCGTTATTGCAAGACACGGACGTAAAGCCCGCTGCATCATCGCAAAGGTATTTTAAGCCCCTACCTATATATTTGAGTGAAAGAAATTATAACGCCCTAATTTAAAAATTAGTCTCGGCGATTGGTGAAAACGCATTTCATGTTATTCCAACAAAGCGTGGTAACATTGAAATTCAAATATACTAAGAAAAATATTTCCACCAAATGGTGACTGAATTCGAAGAAAATAAAACAAGTTTTTATACGTACCAGCTTAATAGTGCCAAAGGTATGAAGATCGTATTGAAGGGTATTGATTAATCCCGAAGAAGTAAAAGATGCACTCATAATACAAGGATTTAAAGTAAAAAATATTACCAATATGATCAACAGGGAAAAGATCCCCAAGCCTCTATTTCGTGTTGGACTGGAGCCGAATGATATACATCTGAAATAAACGAGACCCACCCAATTTATAGCCTAAAATACCTTCTATACCAAAAATCATAGTTGAAGAGCCAGTACAGTGCCATAATTGCCAAGTATGTGGCCATACAAATACATACTGTAAATTACCCTCTGTTTGTGTTGTGTACGGTGAATTACACGGCACTGCTAGTTGCAATAAGCCAAGAGATCAAAGTGAAAAAAATGCAGTAATTGTGGAGGTAATCACACCGCTAACTACAGAGGTTGTCCTGTATACTCTTTCGTAAAGCAGACTATGGTGCAAAAACCTAAATTAGCTCCAGCTCAATCATGAAGCGCTTACTCCGTCACTTTTGCGCAAATGAGCCAACCAGCCAAAATATTGATATAATGTTGGTCTCTGAGACTTCGACAAGCCATTTCAAAATTAATGGTTACACTATATATGATACAAAAACCCCTAGAGGGAGAGCATGCGGTGGATCTACAATTCTAATAATGTCAAGACTCAAGAACTATATCCTTGACAACGTTAGTGAAGAATAATGTAAGCTACACGAATATTTTTGTAGAAAATTTTTGTTCGAATTTTGTAACATCATCAATTTACTCACTTCCCAGATTTTCTGTTACCAAAGATGAGTATGAGAAGTTCTACAAATCGCTTGGATCTTGTTTCATGGCAGCTAGGGTTCACGCCGTGTAACACCTAGAGATCGAGGTTTGTTTAATACAATTTCAAAAATGGGATTAGATGTTATTGGGGATGTAAGTGGGGAGCCCACTTACTGGCTATTGGAAAGTAATATTCTATTCATTGTTGTTGAAGGAGACTTCACAAGTGTGCCCGAATCTATCGCCGCCGGTGTGCCACAGGGGAGTATACTGGGCCCAGTTTTGTTTCTGGTATATACTTGTGATATGCCTGTTAGCACGAAAATCCACACATCTACATTTGCCGATGATACAGCCTACTTTAGCATGCACGAAAACCCTCACGAGGCATCCCCATATCTTCAGGAACATATTACCCAGCTGGAACTATGGTTAAACTTATAGAGAATTAAAGTAAATGAACAAAAGTGTGCGCAGGTAACATTTACTCTACGAAAAGATACTTGTTCCCCCATTACCATTAATAATCAAATTGTACCTCAATATTCACATGTAAAATACCTTGGTTTTCACCTTGATCGGCGGCTTACATGGAAACAACACATTGATTCTAAGCTAACACAAATGAAAATAAAATTAACTCAGGTACATTGGCTGATTGATAGAAATTAAACTCTCAGTCTAAATTGCAAACTTTTGATATGCAATTAGCTAACGGTACCGTTTTTAATCTCAAATTGTATGGAGGAACTCGTTAACACATAATTCAATTTCGCCACTTATGCTAACGTCATGCCAATTTTTGCTTTAATAAATAAATTTGCTTTATAAAGGATTTATAAAACAAATTAAGTGTGAAAATCTTTTTTTTTTTTAAATCTCATATATACAAAATATTTTTTGTGAATAGGGTAGTGTAAGTGGTTTCTTGTTTATTGAATTTGTGGTAGTAGTAGTCATCATGAAGGAAATGTTGATGGTGAAAATGTACTCAGTCGCTTTTGACTTTGTCACCAGTACTACTCTACAATTATTCCCCTTACAATAATTTATGCTATAGACATTTAGCCTGTGCTTGTCATTGAAAATCTACTAGTAACAGTAAAATAATTGACTAGGTACTGACTACGTAGTTCCAATGGCAACATGGAGACCTACCAACCAGACATTTACTGGTACATTTCTATACCTAACGTACATACAAGTTTCTTTATATTGACAAGTTGTTGCAAAATCCACCAGAAATACGCCACATCTGTTTTCTCTCTTTCTTTTATACTGACGAATAGAAGAGAAATTATAGACAATGCAGCTACTACTAGAATTTTGGAGTTGACATGGAGACATTTGGCCCCAGTCTGACTGCAGGGAATGATATATGCATATACACATGTATGTATGTATGTACATAGTTACCACATGAACTTTGTAAACAACATAAAAGATGATGATATTGCCTAGACTTTGCCAGAAAATGCTAGTAGTGTTTGTGCGAAGTATAAAAAGGGGTGACGCATCAAATGGCAAGTTAGTTGTGAATAAGTCAGTAGTTGTGAACGAGTCAGTTGCGAGTAAACAAGTCAGTTGATAATTAAGTGGTGCGTTAATAATAGTCTACGATACAGTAGTGAATTGATAGTCAAGAGCAGTATGTGCTTTACAATACGTGAGTTGGGAATAGGAGAAACTATAGGACAGTCTATAGTGACAGTAAAAGTCTGTCGTGGAACTGAGATTATTGTGGAGTCTATCGTGCCGACTGGAGTAAAGGGAACAGCGCAGCGATAAGACGTGTGTAAGTGAGAAAGTAAATCCAGTGAGTTGTTATTACTGTATTAGTGTCCTGCACAAGACCATTTATAAGATATTTCAAGACATGAGAGATTTTTCAAATGCTTTACTACAGCGAAATATTCTATAACAAACGCTAAACAACACTGTTGGCAAGACAAACAATTGAAACAAATGTCTTGCCAAAAGTGTTGTTTAACGTTTGTTTTCGAATATTTGTAGTGTATCGACTGTGAGTGTCGGCAAGAGAGTTGCTATTGGTGTATCAACGGTGAGTGTCGGCAGAGTGAGTCTCGTGAGTGATGAGCAGCAGACAGAGATATTGGGGTACAAACTGTGAGTGTCGGCAGAGTGAATCTCGTGTGTGACGAGCAGCAGACAAAGAGGTGTCACGTGAATACATTTCAAACATATTGTAATAGGAAAATTCAACAGGTGCAAATGGTTCAACTATATTCAGAAAAATTAAATAATGTCGACAACTTGATTAAAGTTATCGATAACAAATGAAGATCTGTCAAAAAAAAATGTAAAAAATTTCAACTTAAAATTGACATCATAAAAGCGTTTGCTATTAGCGGTTTATGGTCAAACATAGCGATTTTTAGTTTGTTTTGTCTCTATACTAGCGGTTTTTAATTGCGAAAATTTTACAACATTAAACATTTTGTTTCCGTTTTATATAGTTTGTTCTCTCTAGCATTTATTGTTTATTTCTATGAATTCAATATCAAATCAATGAAGAAGTGTCATAAGGGTTTAAGAGACGTGCGTAAACAACAGCAAGTAAGGCGCATTACTAACCAGTTGTGAATATTTGTGTTAGTTAAGCTGTATTTATGTACTTAAGCTCTTGATTATATTAGTTTAAGTGTATTTGTAAATAAAACTTGTATCATTCTTAACCCTAATTAATACACTGCACTATAGGTAATTTGATTCATTTTTGTGACGAAATAATTTGTTGCACTTTTAAGCAAAAATAATTTTTTTTACAATTTCATAAAACATAACCTTAAACTCAATGACTGTGTACTATATTTTTCACTCGAGTAACACGTGATTTCTACGTCGTCAAATTTATTGTTTACGAGCAACGCGTTACAGGCAGCCTATGTAGTGTTTTTTTAACATGTTTTATTTATTCTATCTTCAAAAACAAACTAACAATAAGTATTCAAATCTTATAAATAATACATAAGTAGTGAAAATCAAGGGGGGGGGGAAAGTATTTTCAAGCAGTCCCATCTGGAGTGTTTAGTATAAACAGAGCCCTCTCTCTTTTTAAGACGGATGTGTCCAGTAAAAGTCAAGATGTTACGAGCAAGGGAATTGGGCTGTGAGTCAAGTTTAGTTAAATATTTGCCTGCGTATTTTGCAATTCTTCAATCACTAGTGGCATATCCAAATCACGATGTATATTTGAGTTTTTGATATACCATGGAGCCGATGTTATCAAACGTAAAATTTTGTTTTGTCTTCGTTGGATTTTCTCAACATTTGAAGCTGAAGCAGTGCCCCATAACTGAATTCCGTAGCACCATATTGGCTTCAAAAGCGGCTTGTATAGTAAAATTTTGCAGTCTAGGCTAAGTGTTGAATTTCTGCCAATCAACCAATGTATTTGAGATAACTTAAGTTTCATTTCAATTAGCTTAGAGTCAATATGATGTTTCCATGTAAGCCTTCGATCAAGGTGTATACTAAGGTATGTTAATTGTGAATGTTAAGGAATATTTTGATTGTTGATTCGAATGGGAGAACAAGTATCTTTTCTTAGGGTAATCGTTATATGGACTCACTTTTGTTCATTTACTTTGATTATCCATAAGTTCAACCACATTTCCAGCTGAGTAATATGTTCCTGGAGATTACGCGATGCCTTATAAGGGCTTTTATGCATACTCATACAGACTGTATCATCGGAAAATGTAGAGGTGTGGATATTATTGCTCACAGGCATATCACAAGTATATATTAAATACAAGACTGGACCCAGAATACTACTAATAAAGTCTCCTTCGACAACAATGAATTTCCTACCAATAATATAACTTTCCAAAAGTTATATTCTCAGCGCAATGTTTTCCGTGCAATGACATCTTGGCATATGGGTGAGGTAAAGCACTCCAGTGGGCTTCAGATTATAACGATCGTGGGAGAGTGATCGGACGAGAGATCTAGTGAAGCTTCAACGTGAATTAATTTCCTAGAAATATTTTTCATGACGCCGAAATCTATAACATCCGGAATCTTATGCATGTCAGTAGGCCAGTAAGTGGGCTCCCCACTCGAAATGACGTCCAAGCCCATTTTTGAAATTTTGTTGAACAATGCTCCACCTCTGAATTTTTAATCTTTTCTAAAAACGTTAAACATAATATAATAATACAATTTAAATATGAACAATAAAAGTGATGGTATGCACATTACAGATTAGTCGACAGATTTGAGTTTACTTTTCGATTTAGTGCGAAAAACTCATTATTGTGATTTAACCTTAAATAGTTTTTTTTTCATTAACATGCGGTTTGGATAAGCTTTATAAATGTTGGCCGTATTTGGCAGTGTTTTGACTATCAGAGACATGTGAAGTGGGCTATTTTGAGTTTATTTCATTAATTTCACGTCGCGATTTTTTGCGTTTTTTGAATTATGTCGTTTTTTCGTAGGCGACCTTCGTTTGCAATATAACAACCTTGCGAAAGTTTGGATTGATGTAAAATGCAAATAGGAGAAGAACGATGCTGTATTCACTTTTGTTACTGGCCAAGTTGGAAATATAAATATTTTGAATGAGGAAGAATCATCTTTGAAAGATGGTTAAAAGATGGAACAAGTCCACAGAAACATAGAGGTCTTCCAAAATCAAAACGCTCACTGGCTTAGAATTGATTTTATTTTGGCAACTAAGATTTGTGGATAAATCCGAATGCGCAAAGAATAGAGAATAATCAGCCAATCAACAGTGTGCGCTAATTTTCTTCATTCTTCGCTTCACTACAAATAAAGCACTCGCATATTTGTTAGAAAACAATTTGACAAAAGAACAGTATTTAAATACAAGGGGAATAAAATTCGAAATGCTGACATATGTACATATATCCACTTTATAAAAAGGTCGCCAATTCTAAGAAAAGTTGTAGACCAGTTGGTATTGAAGTCAATGAGAAGCAAGCAAATGTTTCCCTTTAATCATTGTTAACGCACACTGCAAATAGAATTGTTGCAATGCAGAAGGAAGTCATAGTGTCATTAATGACAGAAAATATTAATTTTCTAAAGGCTGATCTGATTGTTAACTATGGATTTGATGGCAGCACTGGGCTTTACTCCATTAAGACTTGTGGATTTGGTCGGTAGACCACTTTGGAATAACCTCACCTCAATCACACCTCAGTTTATAAGGTTTTGTCGTCCCATAAAACTGGAGTTTTGCAAAGAAACAAAAGAAAAAATTTTAGTTGAGGACAATGATTTAAAACAACAGATAAATAGCTTAAATAGTTTAAAAATAGTTAACGATGTTGGAAAAATCATTGAAATACACTTTAAACTATTTCTTACGTTGATTGATGATAAAGTGTTAAACGTTTTGACAAATACAAAATCTAGTCAATCGTGTCCTATTTGCAAGGCAACTCCAAAGGATTTTATGACCATTACAGACTTCAAAAGCCAAAAATTTCTTTTACAAAATGATATTCTAAAGTATAGTATAAATCCTTTGCATTGTTGGATACGATTCTTTGAATTCGTTTTGCATGCTGGATACAAAATCAGTATTAAAAAATGGCAAATTCGAACTGATGACGATCGCAAAACTCTTTCTAAAAAAAAGACAGTTATTTTGGTCGAATATGACCCTTTAAGTTGAGCAACCAAAAACGGGCTGCTTTGGAAAACACCAATGATGACAAAACAGCCCGTAGAGCCTTTGCTGACCGTGCCACCTTTTCGGAAATAGTTGATATTGATGTTGAACTGATATATTCCCTTAAAATTATACTCATTACTATTTGCTGTCAATTCCCATTGAATGCCCAGAAATTTCAAGCTTTTAGCCACAATACCGCCCAAATGATATAAACTAAATACCCTTGGCTCCCAATGACCGCGACCGTTCACAAGGTATTGATCCATTGATTTATTGAAAATACCTAACTGCTAGTAGGTTGTTTCGGCGAAGATGCTGCTGAGTCGCGAATTATACAAGTCAGATAGACTACATCATGGTAGCAAGAACAGCCGCAAAAACAATTTATGTGATGTTTTAACAGGACTATGGACATGTCTGATCCAGTTATTTTGTCAATATGCTTAGATAGTCGAATGCAGCAGAGAAGACGCGCGCAACTGCCACAATAGGTTCTAGATATGCTGTGTGTTTCAGAAGTATCTGTGGAGTTGCATGACAGTGTTGGCATATATATATATTCGAAAAAAAAAAAAAAATAAAAATTAAATTTAAAAAAATCGCCAAAGTGGGTTACATTTTTATAAATTTCAAAATCTTTTTAATTTAAACTTTTCTCATAGCTTATCTCTACATAAACACTAAAAAAAATTTCAAAAATCTTTTCAGTTTAACACTCCGACGGTTGAGGCATCCTTTGCCCTTATACGAACTACAAGGTCCACAGTGACATATTTCTATTTGTATGGAATTTTATATGAAAACGCATTTTTTTTAATTTGTTTTGTTTCGATTTATTATTATTTACTTATTATACATGTATAATGAATGTTAGAAAAAAAATTTATATATAACATTATTAATTTCTTATGAGTTTTATATGAAAAAAAACCTGAAAAACTATTGTTGTGTAGATTGTCCCTCGTCCAACATATTTTCTGTGCAGGTGTAGCATCGATGCATAAGTGTTGAATGCTCTGCACAAACTGGATTGTTACAGGAATGGCAATACGCCCTTGTTTTCCGCTTCCGTCCATACTCAGAATGACATAGGCGACATTACGGTCTGTTATTTCTAGACGCAAACGACGGTGCCGCCATTGTAACAAGGCCCGATTTGTTGGCGTTGTAATCCAAAATAGCAAACGGCTTCATCTTTTCAGTTTGCATGTCCACATCGCAAGTATAATGTTGTGTCGACAGCAAAATTACCGCTTTGTTCTTCTAGGGCACATATGAACATAGTGCTATATCGCCTTCGTTGAAGCCGAACAATATGCTGTTGACAGGACGCATATGATTTTTTTTGGAATTCACGAGACACACATGTCTTATTCGAGCGCACTGTTCCAACATACGCGGTTTTCTTCCTGATCAAAGTACGCGCAGATCCAAAGTTGTGAAAAAATTGTGGGCATAAATTGTGCGGCCTGTATTCAAATATCTCTCCGAAAGTTGAAGTACAACATTCTGCCTTTGATTCACCTCTCGTGCCAGGTCGGGCAATTTCCCACAGTAAATCATTCCTTTGACAGGATAAAATGATTTTGAGTCACACAACCACTATATCTTTATATCGTACTTGGCAGGCTTCGATGGAATGTATTGTGTAAAGCGGGTGCGGCCTCTGTATGGGAATAACTGCTCCTCAACGGTCACTGCATCATGCGGAGTGTAAGCTTCTGCCAAGTTAGACTGCAACATTTCCCAAATATCATCAATAGTCGCAGTTTTGCTGTTGATTAGTCGCTGCTGTCGCGTATTTCCATTGTCGAATCTAAGGCATTGTCTTATTAACTTCATACGTTCTAATTATAATGTAGCTTAATATATTGGACAGCGCGTTGGGCCCCATAGGTTCACTATTCGATTTAGTGCGTCCAGCATACCAAATAATATCCAATAAAGCATCGAACTCTTTCAAAGTGATTGGTTTCCATTCTTTTGTGTTAGTTCGATTTGCCAAATTCCATGCAGCGTTCACTTTCCTGCCTTTACTTAGGTTGTACCAAACCTAAAGATCTAGCAGAAAAAAATTTAGTAATTGTGGAGGTAATCACTATGGCGCAAAAATCTAAATTAGCTCCAGCCCAAAAAGCAAACGCTTACTCCGCCACTTTTGCTCAAATGAGCCAATCTGTCACTTTCCGTATATTGTATGCCGATGCTGCTAAGACTAGTTCTATTCCCACACAAAATATTCCACCTCAAAATAATTCAACGAATGCAAACTCAAGCTTTAATTTTAGTCGCCTTGAAGCTACTATTGAGAATCTGGTGCTGACTATAAACAATTTTACAACAAATATGACTAGCATGATGCAAGAAATGCTACGAATGCAATCTACACTGCTTAAACATTAGTTAACAAGCCATGAACACGTTAAAGATATGTTTCTGGAACGCAAACGGCATTCGCCAACATAAAAATGAACTTGAGCACTTCCTCACGGAAAAAAATATTGATATAATGTTGGTTTCTGAGACTCATTTGACTTCAAGAAGTCGATTCCAAATTAATGGCTACATTTTATATGATTCAAAAGATCCAAGATTAAGAGCTTGCGGGGGATCAGCAATTTCAATAAAGTCAAGACTCAAGCATTATATTCTTGACAACATTTGTGAAGAACATCTACAAGCAACGAATATTTGTCTCGAAAAATTTTGCACAAAATTTGTCATATCATCAATTTACTCCCCTCCTAGATTCGCAATTACTGAGGATCAATACGAGGATTTCTACAAATCTCTTGGCCCTTGTTTCGTAGCAGCTGGAGACTATAATGCAAAACATACTTTCTGGGGTTCGCGTCTTATCACACCTAGAGGACGAGCGTTGTTCAACACAATTTCCAAAATGAGCTTGGACATCATTTCGGGTGGTGAGCCCACTTACTGGTCTACTGACATACATAAAATTCCGGATGTTATAGATTTTGGCGTCATGAAAAATATTTCTAGGGAATTAATTCATGTTGAAGCTTCCCTAGATCTATCGTCCGATCACTCTCCCACGATCGTTACAATCTGTAGCCCACTGAGAAGTGCTCTACCTCACCCATATGTGAAAATGGTCAGTCGTGTTAATTGGCTGTGATTCAAAAAATATCTTAGTAGTCATTGCACTGAAAACATTAAGCTAAGAACTCATGATGATATTGAATCAATATTGCTAATCTTAACGAAAATATTAAGCAGGCAGCTGAAAATGCCACTTCCTCCCATCCGCAGACTGGGTTTAACAGAATAAATTCTACAGATATTGAACATCTCGTATGTGAAAAAAGAAGAGCTATAAGAGAATGGCAACAGCACAGATCACCCCAAAAGAAAATTAGATTTAAAGAGTGCACTAAAAGACTCCAAGAGCTGCTTGCATATGAAAAAAGTGCATCTCTTAAAAACTATCTGGAAAATCTCGATGTAACACCAGCATATAATTACTCTTTGTGGCGCGATGCGAAAAAAATTAAAACACCCGTTGAGTTTAAACCACCTCTGCGCACTTCTGAAAATTGCCGAATATTCGGCAATTCGAATACGAATATTCGTGCATCACTATTACGTACTATTGCCTTAGACTGAAGCTGGTGCACGTCAATTGGGTAACAATCTCCATATCATGCCAATTATTAGAGATAGAGATTTTAATACAAATTTTGCCAACCCACTTTATCAACATTTTTATTTGAAGTTTTCCACTTGCATATGAGCAATTATCCACAAACCCCTAAAACTAGTAATTCCACACTATAGATGCAGTTTTCCATAGATTTTTAAATAAGTAGAGTCCAACATTTATATATCTTATTTTAGTTACCATAAGCCAATATTAACTATTTGTACTTCAGGCATTTACCACAGATGGACACTTTGCAGTACTAGTAAAATTTTAGTAAAAATAATTTTTTAACTAGTAAATTTTTACTGATTACTAAAATTTTTTCTGCAATTTCTATAAAGTGCCTAAATGATTTATTATATGATGAGGTGCATTGAATTTTCAGTAATCATTAATGCCTGTATTCATAATGAAATTTAAAAATTTGAATGAAAAATGTTCTTATGCAAAAACGATTGTTAAAGTTAAAGCATGCGTTAAAACCGGTTTTGCCATACAAAATTCGTTTGTTAAACCAACTTTAAATTTACCAAGCGTTTTTGCATAAGGGGGAAAAACTTTGCCACTTGCTACAATTTCATTATGAATACGGCCCTAAGATTTTACTAGTAATGCAAACTAAATTTCATTATCAGTAAAAATGTACTGAAGTTTTTCAGTGATCACTAAATTTACTGCTTACTGGAATTTTTGTTGCAGTACATATATAGTGCACTGTGCCCATTTACTAACCAAATAAGTTAAATAAAACAAACAAAAACCAGCAAATTCCTAAGTATTTACAATATTGAAAGTTTTTATACTTTTAATTGATTAATTTAAAAAAATATACTAAAAGCATAAGTACTTCCAACTTAAAAAATTTTCATTACTATATGTTTACACATCTCCCCTGTGATCGGACTCATATTGTTTTTTTTCTTGAAGTTTTAAAGTTAAGTTCAGAAAATATTCAAAATGTTACTTTTGTTACTTGATTATAAATGGTTTTACCCAACGAAGAGCTTGAATTTTGATGTGTAGCTTATTATTTTTTATTTCTTAATATTTACCAAGGCCTGGTGTTTGAAGTTTACCGAGAGTAGTTGCTCTTCCCCTTCGACCTATAAATTTAAGACGCGTGATGTTTAAAAACTAATTGCTGAACTCAACTCGAAGAAAGCTCCAGGTATTGATGAAATTAGTAACCAGATGCTGATGAACTTGCTTCATATTGCAATTAGGATCCTGTTATCCATTTTAAGTGCCATTTTACGACTGGAGTATTGTCCACACAGCCTTAAACTTGCAAAGAAATGATTCCAAAGCCAAGCAAAGGTTGAGTCATTATTATTACCAAGGTTGAGTCATATAAGCCAATAAGTTTACTGTCAACAAAGTCAAAGCTCTTTGAAAAGTTACTCATGATAAAATTGTCCACTATTCTAACTGTTAATGGGTGCATCCCGGATCATAAATTTTGTTTTAGAAGTCTGCATAGCACTATTGTACAAACTCATAGATTGGTTCAATTTGTAAGAACTTTTGAAGAAAACAAATATTGCCCTGCACTCTTTATTGACGTTTCTCAGGCATTTGATAAAGTGTGGCATGAAGGCCTAATTTGAAAATTGAAGACTTACCTACCAACAAACATTTTAAATCTTTTGCAAAAATACATTATTGCCCGGAAGTTCACTGTTATGAAAGAAGACTTTATGAGTATGCCTGTAACTATCTCATCCGGGGCAGTTTTGTATTTGATATATACTTGTGATATGCCTGTAGGCAGTAATACATTTCCCGATGATACAGCCTATCTTAGTATGAACGAAACCCTTCACGAGGTATCCCGATATCTTCAGGAACATATTACCCAGCTGGAACTAAGGTTAAACTTATGGAAAATAAAGGTAAACGAACAGAAGTGTGCTCAGGTAACATTTACCCTACGAAAAGATAATAGTTCCCTCATTAGAATCAATAATCAAATTGTTCCTCACCATGAAATATCTCGGTATACACCTTGAACATTCAATTACCTTTCCAACGATATGCCACTTATATCGATCGGACTTTTGGGTTGGGCTCCACAAGGGTTTGAGTGAGACTATATACCGAAAAACACAAAATTACCGTTATCTAAAAAACTATACTTAGAAAAAAAAAAATACAGCGTTTTCCTATTCCCAATTAACTGATCTAGGCATGTGGCATTCTTGGTATTTTTTGGCTGTAAACCAGTGTTATGAATTGCCCGCAAAAGGTAATAGTCAGCGCTAATCTTTGCAGAGGCGTATATAAATTTGACATACACATACCACAGGAAAATTTTGATGGTGTAACAAAAAGAATATTACATACACAAAAAATTGGGACATGCCGCCTATATTGACGAAAAGTAAGAACAAACACTGTCACTATCAATAAATAGTTTAATTAAAATATTGGTGCCTATTCTGAAATACGCGTCGACTTGGTGAAAAATTACATGGAAAACAAAAACAAAATTGTGTAAATGTTTTTTTTTTACATACAAATTTAACCGTTTTTAAAAGAGATAAAAACGCGTTGAAATGCTGACATTTATTTCATTTTAGAAATGTATGACATACAAAAACAAGTTTTGAAAATTTGTTTTTGTTTTAGTGTAAGGTTTCACTTCTTCTATTTTCCAGAATAGCCATTATTTTTTTGGATTAATGATAAAAAATTTTTGATGTGTAAACATCTATACGATAGAGGGTAAAAATCTTTTTCACAATACAATCACAAATTTTGAGTAAGATGCACACCGCGTTATGAAATTGGTCTGAGCTATGTGTGCCTATTAGTGTAATCATACGACCAAGAAGTACAAAGAAACTTGACAGCTGCATAGAAATACAGTCATCCGAATTTTAAAGCATACCTTCATACCGATGATACAGCCTATCTTAGTATATATATTACCCAGCTGGAACTTTGGTTAAACTTATGGAAAATAAAAGTAAACGAACAGAAGTGTGCTCAGGTAACATTTACCCTACGAAAAGATAATAGTTTGCACATTAGAATCAAAAATCAAATTGTTCCTCAACATTACATGTGAAACATCTTGGTATACACCTTGATCGAAGACTGACATGGAAACAATGAAACAACATATTGACTCAAACTAAAGTCCTGTGTCCAATAGTGTTGTTTAGCGTTTGTTTTAGAATATTTCGCTGTAGTAAAGCATTTGAAAAATTTCTCATGTCTTAAAAGGTCTTATAATTGGTCGTGTGCAGGACACTAATGTATGACCCAGCTCATGGCATAAAAAAAATACATTTCTTTCAAAATTTTTTTATTATTATTTTTTAAATTAATAAAGTTAGTTTACAATTTTACATAAATCTAACCATGAGCTTTCTGTTGCCATATGAACAACAGAATACAATCACAAAATTGTATGACAAAAAATTTTAAAGTTAAGTCATTTAACAGTATATGTATGTATATATGTATGTTAGTAGTAAAAGATTTGGGTTTCAATACGTGCAAAAAAAAACAATCAAAAAAAGAGCAACAAAGCAAACATATAATCTTATAATCAATATTTTAATGTTTGTATGAGAAATTCGCATTGTGAATTATACTTATTTTTCATCGTCTGTAGACATTGATTTAAGAAGGAAAGCGTAAGTCAGCAATGTTGCTAAAGCCCCGTTCAGACTATTATACAAGTATTAATACTTTTTTGGAAAATGCAGCTCTGACATGTTGAGTTGTTATTTTTTTTTAATTTTTGAAACAAATATAAGACCAGGGATGCATTTTCGTCAAAAGTATTAATACTTGTATTATAGTCTGAGTGGCCCTTAAGTAATAGTTTGATGCGTACTTCAAACTTTCAAGTGGATATGAAGTTGGACAACATTGCAATAAGTATGAGTGGGCATAAGTACTAGCAATTATAAGTCATAATTCAAATTTACTCACTTTTTCACTACTGATTGTTGATCTCTGGCACATATGTCCATATCGAGCCTCATTTTCGATTTAATCGTAAGCGACAAAAATTAAAGTTTTCAGGAGAAGATTTTTTATAATATTCAAATACGTTTTACCTACGTAAATGGTCGCCTTTAAGCCTTTATCTTAACAGTAATCAAAAATTTCTGTTATTCTGAATTGAATGAAAGTGTAATACCAATAAAAAAATTTATTTTGTACTAAATGTCCCTTACGATTAAATCTAAGATAAGGCTCGATATGTATGTGAATAAAAAAATATGTATAATTAAATGTAATAAAAAGAAAATATGCTTTTAAATTAAAAGCTTTGTTCATAAATATACATATGTAAGTCTGGTAGAATTATTGCAAATAAGATATTTTCAAACTATAATAAAATGTTTGTATTTACGTTGTTGTAGAAGTATTTACTTATTGTGAAAGGGGCATTAGAAAGCTAAAAATACATTTTTGTGTTTGTAATAGTCTTAATTTTTTTTTGTTTATAGTATTACGGCTGTACAAAAATTTTGGATGAGTCGTAATTTTGTATTCACATTGTTGTGGTGCTACATATTTTTTGGGCAGTCACAATTTCTATCCGGGTATTTTTATTTATTACATCATTAATTAGGATAAAAAGACACAGCAAAAGAAAATCAACGAGAAAGACAGTAAGAAATATCTTCCGTCTCGCGTGTTGATGGTACATATAAACAAAAACAAATTTATATTAAAAAAGTTGGGGTTGTAAGTATAAAGAAATTAAAACAAAAATAAATTTATAACTGTAACAGTGTCGATTATTTTTGTGAACTCACGTCCTAGCTCTTGTGTCTGGTATAAATATCTTAGCTCTAAGAATACTTAAAACTTTAACTCTATACTCCACCCGAAAAGCCAACTTTTCAGAAAGCCAGACGTAAATTAAAATATTTCTTATTACAATTACATGATTGTAATGAAAATGTTTTCAATAACAATTAAATTTTGTATTTTCATGTAATTGAAATTTCCCGAGTCTGGTATGAATAAATGTGTATAGATATGAATATTTACCGAGAATACTTTTAAGAAACTTGGAACAATGTATGAGACGATACTCTGCGAGTGATTAACTTTCTTGCATCGTTTTCCGAACCAACTTGACTCAGCTTGATACGATATTTCGTACAAACAACCATCACGTCCTCCTAAAAAAATTCGACCATTTTCACTCCCCATAACAACATTTATTGAAACGTTGTCGGTGCTCAAGATAAAAATTGGTTTATTCATTAACTGCATCTCTTCGAAAGCTGTAGTGCTCTGACTGTTTCGCGTTGGTGACGATATAAATTTTGTACTATCGCTGAAAGTAACACCTGTAAAATTTAAATGCAAGATTAAATGATGTACATACTAGTGTTGTTAATTATTCGTCTTTTTTATTTGTACGAACTAAATTTCATGATTTTTTTCTTGTTCGAACAGACGAATAATTTTGAACTTTTGTTCGAATTATCGAAAAAACAAAGAATAAAAAAATTTATTGGAATAATTTTAAAAACTTTTGCAAAAAACGACACGCATGTGTATTAGTTAACTAGAACTAAAATAATACATTACACAAGAAAAACAATTATTTTTTAAAGTAAAAAATGTTAATAAATAAAAATAAAAACATTAATAACAAAAGTTAAAAACCTCCGACGCAGTTTACGCTGTAGTATAAGTTAAGATTCTGTTTCTTCAATAATAAGTGGAACTACTCGTATTACTGAAGTAACAGAATCGCAAAAACGAAAGAGTAAATTAAATTTAGAAACTATACGACGACCTTTCAAACGAAAACATACAAATTAAATTCGATCAAGCAGTTGGGAGCTATGGCGCAAGTTGGGGAAAAAATAGTAAAAACGCTCGCAGCGCATAATTTATTTAATAACGCCATTGTTATTAGCGATAGGTTCACATATTTTGAGTATGTTAAGAACTTTATAGAGAATTGGATGATATAATTTTTTTAATAGCAGTTGGTATCGTACACTCGAAAATCAAGACTATTAAAAAACTTCACCACATTTAAAATAAAAATATATTAAAAATTTTTGCAACTGATTATCCTAAATAATAAAAAAATGAAAAAAACACGTGCATTAACGATTTCTGAAATCCTTGAAGTAAAGCATTTTTTTTTTGGTGAAACAAAACAAAAACAAAATAAAAAGTTTATGCGAAAAATTTTCTATGGATATTTGATTCATAATCCTTTTATAGAATCAAAATATTTTTAATGAATTAGGCCTTTACTATACGTTTAAGAAATTCAAAATTTTGTGACTCGCAGCAAATTTTTATTATTCGTTTCGCTGTCCGTCTGTCTGTCACAGGCTATTTTGTCGAAAAGTGTAAGAGCTACGGTCCTGAAATTTGGACAGAGTATGTAGAACTTTGGCCCCTACAACAACGTGTTAAGAACTAAAGGGTGCTCTGAATCTAGCAACGAATAATGTTAGAATCACATGTGCCAAATTACTTCGACAGCCGTTTAAATTTAAATTAATAAAAATTATTGTTCTCTCTATGCAATCGTTAACCAATTAATTATATTTTGATCAATTCTATTATTCTTTCTACCTACTGGCTCACTGCCTACTATTGAACAAAGTTTAAAACAAGTAGTTAACATAATACAAATTACTTTGAATGTATTAATGACATTTCGGCCGTTCGTGACAATGGTTCGTCCTCGAGGCATTGATCAACATCTAATGCAGGGGAGTTTTGGCACCAACGTCTCATTTTATCAGTTGTGTACACTGAACCGAATTTCCGGGAGGAAACTTGCATACATGGTATATCTTCTACTAGGTATCTATCATCGTCGGCGTCGTGTGACCATGTAAAGTCTTTTAAACTTTCGTTCGAGCTTTCGTGACTCGCCCCTGGTGGGTGCTCATTCGCCAAAACAATTAAATCGCCTTCATGGTATTCGGTTGGCTTAGCATGTCTTTCGTCAAAGCTTATTTTCCACTTTTGTTTTTCCTTGTGTGTTGCGTGTTGGTCTTAGATCCTATACGTTTTTCATTTACATCAATGTCATCATTGGTATGTGGTATGTCATCATTTATAGCGGCAACAATTTTATTTTGAAAACGTCAATCAACTTAAATTCGAAAACCAACTAATTTGGGGTGAAACCCGATGTACTATTTTTCTGAGAGTTAACGGTCAATTGGAGCTCTCTCAGCGTTAAGTCCCAATCCTTTTCAGTGGTTGATGTTCATAAATACTTGGGAGTCATTTGGTTCGCCCTATCTACCTGAGCATTAGGACGGTGTGTACGAACTGCTGTACTTATGTGGTGGATTTTATACTTTTTCAATATTCTTCAAAACATTTTTGACGGAAATTCGGTCAGTGTCCAAGGTAATCACCTTGGACAGACCAAAATAATTTGTTACTTCGTTTACCGTATTTATAACAGGTTGTCTCTTTGTTGTTTTAACTGCCTTTATGATCAAGTATTTACTAAACACATCAGAAATAACTAGCAAATAGCTGTTTCCACGTTTGCTTTTGATGAAAGGACCTAAATGGTGGCTATGTAGCTTTCGAAACGATATAAGTTCGGGATCGCTGACGTATAACCAACCTTCAGTCTTAACACCCTTTGCTTTATTATAGCAGCATTCTATGCATGCTGCTATATAATCTTTTACATATTTACGAGTCTTCGGGAACCAGAAATGTTTATTTATTCGTTGAATTGTCTTTTCGATGCTGAAATTCCCCATATCATCAAGACATAATTTTACTATGCTCCACCTTACCGATTTTGGCACGACAAAACGTGGTCCTTCTTCACATTTTCGATATATATGAGTTGATTGCGGTGTCGATTTCTAATTATTTAAGACAGCGAAAATTTACTTTAGATTGGCGTCCTGTAACTACATCGTTAGCAACCAGTCTTCGTGATCAAGTTATTTTCATAATATTATCCTTGAGTTCCTATGCAGGAGCTTGTGCATGTGGAAAATGTCTTAAACATTAACATTTAAAATTGCGAATGTTATTCACATTTTCATCACCTGTCGTAATTCCACATTCATTTACAATATGGCCTAAATGAGATATTTCGGTCATCAGAAATTTACACTTATCTAATCTTAACGTAAGAACATTCTCCTTCAACCCATTCTAAGGTCGAGACTTGAAAAATTTAGTTCCTGCCAGCTGTGCAAACTGTTCATCGAGATTCGGCATCTTTTGAACAACAGCAACTTTTGAAGTAGACAACCGATTTCAATGAAACCAACTGTTTTGGAAACTAGAAGTGTTGAAATTTTTAGAAAGCATATTTCAAAAAAGTTAAAATTTCAATCTGTGTTTGCCGATAAAACATATGTAGTAGTTATTATGTACAACATTTTGTCAACCTTGTCCGACCGAGTATCCCATCAGTGAGGTTTTCCCATATCAATTTGCAGAGCGATTTATTTTTAATTGTTATTCCCATGATATCTATAACTGAAACAATAACATTTAACCCATTGCAACTTAAATGTATAGGTATGTATTTTACAAGTTTAATACACCTTCAAGAGGTCATAAAAAATGTGGGTTTGTTTGAATAGCAGAAAAAACACGTAAATTTTGCACCTCAGGTGTTATACTTGTGTATACATTTTCAGACAGATATAATGGCAAAGGAATACATATTATAAACCATTGAATTAACAATTATGTCTACTATTATGATAACGTAGAAAAAATTAAGAAACATTTGCAGTAAAGAAAATAAGATCAATAATTTATACAAAAATAAAATATGTAAAAAATTTACATTTTTAATAAAAATTGGATTTTGAATATTTCAAAAAGTATTGAAGGTAGGAGAATATTTTTTTTTCAGTTTGCAAAGCTGCATGTACACTATTCATAAAAATTAAAATGATTCCCAATTTATAATTTAATAAAACTTTTTTCTTATTGAGAAAAATTGTGTTAGAAAAATTTTTGCATTTTTAGAAAATCTCCTCTCCTGCCTACATATATGTGTAGGATGTCAAAATATCTTACAGGTTACTTATAACAAGTTTATTTATAATAAAAACCAAAATATTTACAAAAACGACCATGCAATTTTTTGCCACATCCGAAAATCGGGTTTGTTCAATGTCAATGACTCCTTTCTCAGAAACAATCAAAGTTTTCAGCAAATACTTAATAATTTTTTAAAATATGCCAAGAAAATTAAGAATACTTTTTTTCACAAAATATACAAAATTTTCTCATAATTTTAAAAAATCCAAATTGAAAAATTATTCCTTGCTACAATTTTTGAGATTTTCATATTAATTGTTATGAAGTTTTCTTTCAAAAACAATAAAACAAACTGATTTTTGCCAAGTAATAAGGAAGTTATGTACCAACGAATAAAAAAAGTCAGGTCCAAAAATTAAAAATTAATTTTCAAGTCAAATAATTTGGAAACTGAAAGGGATAAAATGGTACTCTAAGCATGTTTTATTTTTATTTCTTAACGTAGATTGTCTCGCTGACAATCGGTCCTTATTTACAAAAGTTACAAGCTCCGAAAGAATTTCGATACCCGCACTTTCCCACTTTAAGGCTCTTTGGAGCTACCCTGTCTTACAACAGCGTGCCTTAAAATATGCTTTCTGAAAATTTCAACACTACTACTTTCCAAAACAGTTGACTAGTTCAAAAGTTGTGGACTTTTTACCACTTTTTTTTAATTCACGCTACTGTGCATCGTCAGTTATATCTTTCTCCGTAGATATAGAAAAATTTTTTTCAAACCAGCAATCATCATAACATTTTGAGACCTTGGCGTTCTTTCATTTTCACACATCTGGTTGATTTCATTGTTCTATATCAATATTTTGTCTGGGAGAAGACATATTTGTTTAGATGAATTTAGATTTTCTTACATCGGCCAGCGCCTTTTCCAGCAGTTCAATTCTTTTATAGAGGTTCGACTCATGTTCTTCCTGAAAACTATGAAACTGCTTCTCGTCGCATTGATCATTTAATGGTTCAATCAAGTCTTTTCATTTCCCGGACGTTGGTAAGCCAGCATCTTTGCATTTTTCAAGTAGTGTATCAATTTAAAGTTGGCATTATTAGTTATAAACGTTTCTGTAAATATATTATACATATGCAGACGTTTTTAAATTTAGGCACAATCCCATTTCTGAAAAATGTCAAATGACTTCGACAGCCGTTTAAATTTAAAATAAAAAAATTAATGCTCTCTCTATATGCAATCGTAACCAATTAATTATATTTTATTAATTTCTATTTTTCTTTCTGTGTACTGGTTCACTGTCTACTAGTGAACAAAGTTAAAACCAAGTAGTAATAACAAAAATTACTTTGACTATGTGCATGACAAATGTAATATACATATAATTATATAGTCACCTTAAATGCAAACGGACGTATCAAACCTTTTATATTTGTTTACAGGAGAAACAAAAAACGTTTCAAAATCATTAATAATAAAGTGCTCGTAAATATTTTCTTCGAAATTTACTTAATGTATGGGTATATAACCCATTTATTTCCTTTTTATTAATATTTAAGCTTTTATGTTAGGTACGTCCTTTGCAATAAAAAATAGACGCATTCGTTATTACGTCCATTTGAATTTCTTTAATAAAGTCGTAATTTTTTATCGCAGAGGTCTAAATTTTTGCGTGAACATATAATTTGATAAAACGAACCATAATCAATCAAAAACTCGAAAATTTGTGTAGTTACGTCCGTTTGCATTTAAGGTGACGATATGTATGTATGTATATACACTTGAAATCTGTAAAGTTAGTGTATTTTTATACAGACTAAGGGCAATTTTCACAACTTGCATTTAGTTAAAAATAGGGTTTTGTCTGCCTGATATTATCAATTATAATAATATTTAATGGATAAAAAATAATATATGAAGGTTTTATAATGCAAAGCCATTTATCTGGCAGACAAAATCCTGCCTTTAGCTAAAGGCAAGTTGTGCAAATGGCTCTAAAACAATTAACACTAAAATAAAAAAATTAAATTAAAGAGTGTTCGATCAGTTAAATTAATTTTGACAATTTGCTGTATCTGGGAAACCTAAAGCGGCAAACTCTTGAAAAAACCGTAAAACTAAAAAATCCCAAAATTATAAAATCGCCTATAAAAAAATACCAAATATCGTCAAATTAAAAAAAATTTCTAGGACTAAAATAAAACGCCAAAACGAGAAAAAGCGCCAAAACATAAAAAAATTGCCAAAACCCTTCGTGCGCGAGGCATAGTCGCACTTTACTGAATTTATTTTATTATAATTTTTTTAATGCATATATTTATTTACTGTATCTTCAAAATTTAACTAACGATAAGTATTAAAATCTCAAGTTTAAGGATAATAATTAGGCCCAACAAGTGACGGATATAATTTAAGTGATAGTAATTAATAATATATAAGTCGTGCAATGCAACAAAAAAATAAATAACAAATATTTTCAAGCAGTTTCATCTGTAGTGTTAAGTATTAGATCCTTTGTGTCACATACGTGGACATCAAAGTTTGTCAGGAATGTAAATAATGATTTTCAAAAGTATATACATATGTATATAAGTAATAAAAAGATTTATTTCATATTAAATTACGACAATTTCCGGGTACGTCTACTATTAAATAGCGGTCGTTTTCTAGTACTTTGGAAATGATGTATGGGCCACGAAATTTCGGCTCAAGTTTTCTTTAGGCACCAGTAGCAGGAGCCCCATTTACGATTACCACCACATCACCTTCAGCATATTGATATGGCCTTACATGTTTGGAATTACAATGTTTTTCGCATTTTCTGATGAAAATCCTTTCTGAATTAAACTTCTAGGATTTTCTTTTTAATATAAAAATGATTTTATTGAACGGAAAAACAGAAACTATATGAATAAAAGTTTGACAATGAATGAAATGAACAAATGTTAATTTAAAGTAAAATAATTTACATAGCATACTATGAAAATATAAATGTTTAATACGACAAGTGTTATTTGTTTTGATTATATTTCCAACACTCCTCCTCAACATATATATTTTTACAAACGTGTACATATTACTATTTTAAATTAAGTAAGTTAGCAAACTTTTTATGTTTTGATTTATTTAAATTTTTCGTAAATATATCTGCAATCATATCGTCTGTTGGGCAATATTTCAAACAGATTTCTTTATTGTTAACGACCTCTCTAATGTGATGATATTTTATATCAATATGCTTACTCCGGTTATGAAATACCGGATTTGTAGCCAACATCAAAGCCCCTTGATTATCGACGTTTAACTCGACCGTTTCTTCATTTAGAAAACTGAGTTCTTGTAGTAATCTTTTCAAGTATACTGCTTCTTTTGATGCATTTGAAATAGACATATACTCAGCTTCTGTACTGCTTAAAGCTGTTGTAGGTTGTTTTTTAGATTCCCAAGATATTGGACTGTTTCCGAGAAAAAATATATAGCCTGTATGTGAATTTCTGTCAGTTGTACATCCACCCCAATCTGCATCTGCGTAACCAATCAGTTGTTTGTTTCCTTTATAAAATGTTAATTTAATTTCTTGAGTTTCTTTCAAATATCGTAGAATATGTTTTGCAGCTTTAAAATTATCCATATGTGGGTCTGCATTTCTTTGAGCCAGTTTATTCACAGAATGTAATATATCTGGTCTTGTAGTTAAAGCCAAATATAATAAAGCTCCAATAAGTGATTGATATAAAGTGCTATTAACCTTTTCACAATTTTCACTACATTTAATCTGGTAATTCGGCTCTAACGGCACTGACGATGGCTTGCAATTCTCCATATTATACTCAGTTAATAATTCACGAATGTATCTTTCTTGACCAATCTTAATATCCCCAGTTGCACCATCACGTTCCACCTTCATGCCCAGAAAATGCTCCAATAAACCTTTATCTGATACTTCAAACTCTTTACCAATTTCAGATTTAAACCTTACTATTTCATCAATTTCTTTGCATCCAACAATTATATCGTCCACATAAACTGCAACTATAATTAAATTTTTATTCTGTACTTTTTTATATAAGCAAGGTTCGTTCTTGCAACTTTCAAATCCCATTTTATTTAAAACTTGGTTTAATTTAATGTTCCATTCCCTACCGGCTTGTTTTAAACCGTATATTGATTTATGAAGACGTAAAACTTTATTCGGGTACATTCTATCTTCGAACCCTTGTGGCTGTTGCATATAAATTTCTTCATGCAGATCTGCATTTAAATACGCTGTCACTACGTCCAATTGATGCAAATGCATTTTATGCTCCACTGCTAAAGCTAAAAGCATTCTAATAATCTCATGCCTTATCACAGGTGAAAATGTTTCTTTATAGCTTACTCCGTATTGTTGACCACAACCTTTAGCTACTAATCTAGCTTTGAAACGTTCTGTTTTACCTTCACTGTTTTTCTTTAGAGCATATACCCATTTACTTCTAATAAGTTTTTGATTTTTTGGCAGCTCTTCTAAAGACCACATTATTTTCTTTTCTAATAAATCTATCGCTTTTGCCATAGCTTTTTTCCATTCTTTGCTGTTTCGACTGGATAATGCTTCCTCGAAAGTTCTGGGAACTTGATCCTCCACCACATTATTCAGTTGTTGAGGAATTTTTCTAGGACGACCTGGCTTACTGTTTCGGAAAATTCTAGGCCTACCCGGTCCACGTTTAACAGTTCCATTTGACTGTATATCTTCATCAACAGAACTATCGCTATTTAAATTTTCTGTTTCAAAATATTCGAGATCTTCCATATCACTAAGCACTTCGGAATCATCCGCATTATCTATTGGTTTGTGAACTATATTTCTTTCTGTATTGAACATTTCAGGAAAATTAATAAAATGTTGGCTTTCATTATGATCTTCCCCCTCAGGTAGTTTCAGTTCATTAAACAACACATTACGACGCTCAACAATTTTGTGAGTTTTCTGGTCATACAAACGATATGCTTTAGATACATTTGAGTATCCCACCATCACCATATTTGAACCTTTGGAATCAAATTTTCCTCTCCCTTTGTTTAAAACAACCGCATTTGAACCAAAAATTTTCAAATGATTGACACTTGGCTTGTGAGTGGTCCACAATTCATATGGAGTTTTACCTTCCAGCATTTTTGTTGAAGATCTATTTCGTAGATAAACTGCTGTTGCTACTGCTTCAGCCCAGAGATTTTGACTCAGACCAGAGTCTACTAACATGCATCGAGCCATTTCTACTATGGTTCGATTAACCCTTTCTGTCACACCATTTTGTTGTGGCGTATAAGGAACAGTGAGTTGCCGTTGTATTCCGCATCGTTCCAAATACTGATTAAACGCATTACTGACATACTCTCCACCATTATCACTGCGAACACATTTAATTTTGCGATTTGTCTGACGTTAGTAGTAGTAAAATGGCGGTCCAGCGCCAATTAAACTTGCAAATTTGTGGGTGAATGTTAAATTTGGGTAATTAAAATTTGAAAATTCTTAAATTCTTGGAAATTTGATGCCTGCGAGGGTGGTTCAATAAATCCGTCCAAACTTTTGTTTACATAAGGAGTTTTTTGTTTACATTAACTTTGTGGGAACGGGTTATTTTTTTGGGGTAATATTGTGATAACGGGTGATTTTTTTGTGGGTGTGGTTTAAGGGGTTTTATAAGATTAAGATTTCACAAGTGTATATGCCGACGGGAAAATCATGAAAATGATTTTTCCTAATACCAATGGTGAAAATAGTGATTATTAATTTTTCCTAATGAATGCATGATAATTTTTCCTAATGCCTACGGCAATTCATGATAATTTTTTCAAATGCCGACGGCAAAACACATTTTTATTTTTTTCAAATGCCGACGGCAAAACACATTTTAATTTTTTTCAAATGCAGACGGCAAAACACATTTGTATTTTTTTATTATTATTTTCTAGTACCAAAGGGAAAATTTCCAGTGTTGCCAGACTATAGAAATTCGTTATCGTAATAATATATCAGTAATATTAGAGAAAATAGATTTGATGACTACTACGCGATACTCATATGAATCGGGAGAATGTGTGTATGATTTCCTCACGCTAATAAATTGTTTATAAAAAAAATAATTAAATAAATTAATAAACAATTAATTTAATTATTTTTTTTATATAAAAAATGTTCTCTTGTATATCAACACCCTATACTTGTGTGTGGATGATCCAGCTTGTTTGTCGCTGGTATTTATTTATTTGTTTAAGAAATATAATTGTATGTATGTATGTATGTATGTATATTTGTATATGTATGTATGTATGTGTATTTGTATGTATGACTGAGGATGCTTGTGCGGAAAATATTTTGTAGAATACATTTATATTTTGCAACGTAATCATTTTCTTTGTCTACGATTATTTTAAAGCAGCAAAGTTTCAATTAAGTACAGTCATCAGCAGAGAAACAAAAAGTAAATATGCTGCAAGGATACTGCTACTAATTTTTGTATAAATACGGCAACTTTTCTAACCATCACATCAGTACTTTATTGTATTTACAACCATCATCAGAAATTGTGTTAAAGTGAAATAATAACAATAAAATAATTAAAAATGAGTTTTTCAGGTTATCAGTGTGAAAGATGCCATAAGGTATATAAATACCAAAAGTCCTTTGTGGATCATGTCAAAAATCATAGTGTGCAGGATCAAGTGGTCGTAAGCCGGAACAGAAATCAAGAACAACCGCAGACATCTCTTGAAAATTATCAACAGCACCTAAATATGTCTCATCATCAGCAACATCCTTCTCTACATTACCGTCAAAATCAAGTACCAATGAATTATCATCAATACGGTATGCCATGGAATAATCAGTTTTTGGGATTAGGAGTGCTATTGCAATATGAGTACCCAAGTTACAATTATAATCCCGTCACACCAGATAATCAAATGCAGCAGTATTCCAATTTGACGCAATGGCAACCTCTTAATTATCATCAACAAGAGCAGCAGCAACAACAAGCTCAACAACAAGGTGTGGATATCCATGGAGGGAATTGTACAACGATGCTATGGACATAAGTTTACCGGAAAGTGATGGAGATGAAGAAGAAAGAAGAGAAGAAACTCTGCCAACTCCAATGAGTGCTTCACATTCTAGGACAGAAGAAGTAGCAGAGAATGTGAGATGTTTCAAAATATCGAAAGCCTTCAAAAATCATATCGCCACATATGCTATTCTAAATAGAAAGGACCAACTTCTTCTGGAAGAGTTTATTAAGGAAAACATAAATATTTTTATTGAGAGACTTCACATGACTTTGTGCAAGCATACAATTATTAAATTTCATGTGAGTATTGTGGCGGAGTATATCAAAATTTTTGAAGAAGATTTGGAGTTGTGTGTTATAACACATGTAGCTAAAATGAGTTTGGTGACGAAGGCAGACAACATAAAAGAAATATTCCGTAAACAGATTGAGGAGATTTCAACCAAAATGTCCGAGTTTTAAGAGCGTGATTCTGGTTGGACTTTATCACGCATAGTCCGAGCAGAAATCAACATCAACAAATCGTCGCTCGTCAAAGGATCAAGTTGGATATCCACACCTCAAAAACTAGCAAGAAAATTTGCTTGCATCAATATTGAAAATGATGATGAATACTGCTTCAAGTGGTGTCTGATTGCTGCCATGGATACCACAACATACGATCACCCAAAACGTTGCAGTTCTTATGGTATTCAGGACATTTCTGCAGACATTATTTTTACGCGAAATGGTGATGTGCTAAATTTCAAAAATTTAAGCTTCCCATTAGCTCTAAAAAAAATTAACGTGTTTGAGGTGAACAATCCTACAATAAGCGTTAACGTATTTGGGTATGATGAGGAGGCAAATCAAATCATTGGTCCCTATTATGTGACTAAGGACGAGAAAATTACCCATGTAAACTTACTTCTTTTGGAGAATGGTGAAGTTCATCAATATACTTTGATAAAGGACATATCAAAGTAAGTTAAAAAATTATACTACACTTTAATTTAATGATGCATATACTTGTTTTATATATTTTATAATAGATGAATTTTACTTATAATCGTTTATTTTATTTTTTATTATTCACAGACTTTTACAAAGTCAGATAACGCAGAATGAACACAAACTACAGTTCTGCAACACCTGTCTCCAGTACACTCACAGGGAAAACCTTATGCATAATCATAAGGCTGAATGCGGTAAAATCGTGACAAGTATGCCATCAGGTCCGGATGCAATTCTCAGCTTTAAGGGACATCAAAGGAAAATGGATGTCCCCTTTGTGGTTTACGCTGACTTCGAATGCATCCTGGAAGATATTAGTGATAACGTAAGTAATCAAACTAGTTTAATCAAAAAGCACACTCCTTGTGCATTTAGTTATTATATTAAGTGTCTCCATAACAGTAAGTTAGATAAGTTAAGGGTTTATACTGGGAAAGATGCCTCAAAAAAATTCGTGTCATATTTAGTTAAAGATTGTGAGGATATTTATAATAATTATTTAGTTAATAATAGGCAAATGGATACTTTATCCCCTTCTGATGTTTATAATTTTTATAGTGCAGTAAATTGTCATATTTGTCAAAAATGTTTAGGTAAAGATCGCGTTAGAGATCATTGCCACATTAGTGGTAAATATAGAGGTGCAGCCCACAATAAGTGTAATTTAAATTACCAAATTTCCAAGTTTATACCAGTTTACTTTCATAATTATTCAAACTATGACTCACATCTTTTTATTAAAGAACTAGGTGAAATTTCAATGCAGCTGAAAGCACTCCCTCTCAATAAGGAGCTTTATATATCCCTCTCCCAATTTTCAGAAATGAGTGATGGTCATAAGCTTGAAATAAGATTTCTTGATACAATACGTTTTATGGCTGAGAGTTTGGAATCATTAGCCTACAATTTGTCGGATAATGATTTCAGCACTATAAGGTCCTTATTTCAGTCAGAAAACGAGTTTCAGCTTATTAAGAAAAAAGGTATTTTCCCCTATGATTACCTAAATTAATTTCAAAAATTAGATGAGTGTCAGCACCCTTCACGCAGTGATTTCTTTAATAAGTTTAACAATAAAGAGTGTTCTTTAGAGGAATACTCACATGCTGTAGAGGTATGGAATACTTTTGGTTGCAAAACTATGAAAGATTACATGGAACTTTACTTAAAAACAGATGTCCTCTTACTGACAGATATTTTCGAGAACTTTAGAAAAGTTTGCAAGGGCATTTATGAGCTCGATCCATGCCAATATTATACAGCACCTGGCCTTTCCTGGGATGCAATGCTCAAATATACAAAAATTGAATTAGAATTATTGACAGACATAGACATGTACAATTTTATGAAAAAAGGTATACGTGTGGGGATCGTACAGTGCAGCCAAAGATATTCGAAAGAGAATAACAAATATTTGGAAGATTTCGACGCATCAAAACCATCAGAATTTCTTGTCTACTTAGATGCAAATAACCTTTACGGTTGGGTAATGTCGGAATATCTTCCTCATGGTGGATTCAGATGGTTATCGCAAGACGAGCTGAATGTGGATCCAAACAGCATGATGATAATGGAACAGACGGTTATGTATATGAGGTCACGTTGGATTATCCTTCTCATTTACACGACTTGCATAATGATCTTCCTTTTTGCGCTGAAAATAAGAAACCTATGCAAGCGAAGTAAAAGTTGATAACCGATTTCTCTATAAAGCAATCATATGTGATACACTTTAGAGTTCTAAAACAGTGCTTAGAATATGGCTTAGTTTTAAAGAAAACTCATCGTATTCTAGCATTTAAACAATCTTTATGGTTAAATTGACTTAAATACCAGATATAGGGCCACTGCTAAAAATGCTTTTGAAAAAATTTTTTTCAAACTACTCAATAATGCAGTGTATGGTAAAACCATGGAAAATGTGGACAAGAGGAGAGATGTTATAATTGTCAATAGTTGGGAGAAAACGAATCGGAATCATTTGGGGCCCAAGATTGGATATCAAAACCAAATTTTCATAGTTTATCTATATTTTCCAAGGACCTGGTAGAAATTGAAATGACAAGAGTCATAACCTGCTACAATAAACCAATTTACTTAGGATTTTGTGTACTCGAGCTGTCCAAATGGAAAATGTATAATTTCCATTACGGGTAAATGCAACCTAAGTTTAAGACAAAACTCTCCTTAAACTATATGGACACGGACTCTTTTATATATTCAATAAAGACGGACGACTTTTATGCTGACATAAAAAATGACATACAAGAACAATTTGATACATCGGACTATCCTACAGACAACATTTATAATTTTCCACTAGTTAATAAAAAGGTGCTGGGTACAATGAAAGACGAAAATTGTGGAAATATAATGAGAGTTTGTCTGGTTGCGATCTAAAATGTATTCATTTAGTGTTCAAGATCAAAATGATGTACAGAAATCGAAGGGGGTAAAGAGAGCCATATTAGATAAATATAGTTTAGCTACTTAAAAAAATTGTTTATTCAATAAGACCAATGTATATGATAATATGTTAACATTTAAATCTAAGCTGCATCAAATATATACTAGTGAATTAAATAAGGTAGTATTAAGTTATGGAGACGATAAGAGAAAAATTAGGTCAAATAACATTAACACATATGCATAGTATCATTTTCGTATTAAGGAAACTAACCCTGAATACGAACTTGACATGTTGCTAGATGAGATTGCTAGAATGCAAGAAAATGGTTAAAATTAATTAATTTTTAGTTAATTAGTTAATTTTTAAATTGTATATAAAATCTTTGTTATTAAGAAAAATTGATGGATATAAAATCCTATTTATTGTTGTAAAAATTATATAATTATAATTATAAAATCCTATTTATTTATTTACCAAGAAAAATTATTGTACATATTTTTTTTTAATACATTTATTTATTTATTGTATCTTCAATTATGAACTAACAATAAGTATTCAAATCTTAAATCTAAAATATAAGTATTAGGCCCGACCACTGTCGGACATAAACTTAGTGATAGTTATAAATAATACATAAGTAGTGATAATCAAAAAAAAGAGAAAAAAATATTTTCAAGCAATCCCATCTGGAGTGTTGAGTAAAAGAGCCCTTGTGTCCTTATTTTTCAAGCGAATGTGGCCAGTAAAATTCAAGATGTTACGAGCAAGCAGATTAGGATGTGACTCGAGTTTTGTTAAATATTTGCCTGCGTATTTTGCTATTTCTTCAATCACTAGTGGCATATTCAAATCACGATGTATATTTGAGTTTTTTATGTACCATGGAGCCGATGTTATCAAACGTAAAATTTTATTTTGCCTTCTTTGGATTCTCTCGATGTTAGAAACTGAAGCAGTGCCCCATAACTGAATTCCGTAGCACCATATTGGCTTCAAGAGCGACTTGTATAATAAAAGTTTGCAGTCTAGGCTGAGTGTTGAGTTTCTACCAATCAGCCAATATATCTGAGTTAGTTTAAGTTTCATTTGTACTAGCTTTGAGTCAATATGGTGTTTCCATGTAAGTCGTCGATCAAGGTGTATACCAAGGTATTTTACATGTGAATGCTGAGGAACAACTTGATTGTTGATTCGAATTGGGGAACAAGTATCTCTTCGCAGGGTAAACGTTACCTGAACACACTTTTGCTCGTTTACCTTAATTCTCCATAATTTTAACCATAGTTCCAGTTGTGTTATATGTTCTTGTAGATATCGGGAAGCCTCATGAGGATTTTCGTGCATACTTAGGCAGGCTGTATCATCGGCAAACGTAGATGTATGGATATTGCTGCTCAAAGGCATACCACAAGTATAAATTAAATACAAAACTGGCCCCAGTATGCACCCCTGTGGCACACCGGATGATATAGTTTCGGGCACACTCATGAATTCTCCTTCCACAACCGTGAACTTCCGGGAAGTAATGTAACTTTCTAATAAATTCACCAAATTTATTGGTAGATATGATTTTAATTTTAAAATTAGGCCTTCATGCCACACTTTATCAAATGCCTGCGAAACGTCAATAAAGAGTGCAGAACAGTACTTCTTTTCTTCAAATGTTCTTCTTATACATTGAACCAATCTATGCGTTTGTTCAATAGTGCTATGCTGACTTCTAAAACCAAACTGATGGTCTGGGATACACCCACTACATATGTACATATGTACATAAATACATTTTTAAGAAAAAATTTTAAATAAAATATTGAAAAAAGAATTAGATATGTGAATGGTTTTCATTTCTTTAATGGTTTTACTTCGTTGGGTAAAAAAATTTTTTGTTTTTGCTTATTTGCAAATTCTTGTTTTCATATCGCTTAAACATGCACAGTCTTGTTTTCATATCATTTAAACATGCACAGTCTTGTTTTCTTTGAGAAGTTCTGTACAAGAGAAATTGAATTTTACAATATTATTAAATTCCATTAAATTTCATAAAGAGAAACACCCAAGTCAATGGAAAATATTTTTCAATTGAGATAAATACCAAAAAACTTACAAACAGATGATTCCTAATTTTCCCTTAGAAAAAATAATACAAAACGAGGAATATTTTAATAATACAATTTTATTTTATATTTTTTTCTTTTGCTTCTTTTAATAATACAATTTAATATATTTTTGTTTCTTTTAATAATACAATTTAATATAATTTTTATTTATTTTATTTATAATGATGAAAACATTTCGTGGTATCCAATTATTAGATGTTCTAATATACTTTTTCGTAAAAAAAAAAAATATTGTACATCTACAAGTATCGGGTCCTTCCTCACACTCAGGATCATACCAAGGACAGCCTTTGAAGTGCCCTTCTGTGTTGTCTTCATCTTCCATAACTCCATATTCTTCGTTCTCATCCAGCATATTTTGGAAAAATTTTATCATCTCCCAATGATCTGAAAGCCTGAAGCTTTCAAATTCTCTCATAAATTGGTTTAGAGTACGTCTAATTTGGCTCCTTTTATTTGCTGATAAATGAATGATGATGAATGTTTGAAGGTTCCTTAAAGACTAATTTTCTCTGTAAATTTTTAAAGTAGTATCTTTAAATAATCTATACTATCATCTCTATTCCATATTTCTTTTTAGCACTCTATCTCTCTCTATCCCTTTTTTCTTTATAATTATCTCTTTCTGTCTATCACTATCCACCACTTATTCACTATTTCACCATAATTATTTTTGATTAGTCTTCTTGAAGTCATCATCGCTTCTTTTAAGATCATTTCCAATTAAACATTCAAAGTGAGAAGAACTAAGTAAAAAAATGGACTCCACAACAAATCTAATTTCAAAATTTAATGATCTAAACAGCAAAAATTTAATCCACATAAAAGAGCTTGAATCATCAGCGAAATATACTATTAGAAATGTGTTACGTGTAACAACTAAATATGGACCAACACTAAAAGTGGAAATGAATAAACACGTAATGTTCCTGCCTAAACGGTGTAATATTTTAACAGATGACGATATTAAAGATCTATCCAGTGGATCTTATTGCTTAAGCAGAGAAGGTGAAGAAAATCTAATCGTTGAGAGTGAGCTGAGTGAATTTCTAATTCAAAATTCCCAATTTCCTATTTGGCAATAAAATATATTAACTATGTATTTCAAATTATGAATAAAAAGACATTAAAGAGTTTTGTAAGATATAAATGTTTGTGTTTTTATTTAATATTTTCAGTTATTTCATAAAGAAATTTAAGACATAAGTGACCACAGGTAAATGTATTAAAATTCTGATGTTGATTGTATTTTACATTTGTACCAAGATATTTGACTACTTCTGAAGGAGGTTGTAAGTATCCAAAGCTATCGAAATATTATTTTTCATTGTTGTTTTTATAATATGCTACCCAATGTGTAGCAGGTCCTGTTGATACATCTAAGTTGATTATTCCACATTCAATTTTCTTTGCTCGTTTTGGTAGAGTATTCAACATGAAAACTCCTCTAAAATATGGAATATTTATAGAGAAACGGTTTAGGTCCACATCAGATAGTGGTCTGTTGGGCAGCATCTCTAAGAGTTTTTTGATTCCTCTTTTTGAACTAAACCATAACCTTTTTTATATGGTTTTAAGTAAAGTCCTTTGCCAACTGCTATAGATTCCATCGCTCTATTATGTCTAGTTGCTTCATCAAGTTGATTTTTGGCATTCTTTGTTGCATTTACAGCTTTAGCTATGGCAGCACCTCCAGTTGTTAGACTACCAATTGCACCTAGAGCAGTTAAAATCGGTATTAGAGGCAAAAATCCACCAATTTTTGGGACACGTATTACACGTGGTACTATAATTTGAGATTTTCTTCCTTTTAATGATTTGTTGATAGTTTTTCGTGCAATTTTAATAGCTGAGTTAATATCTAATGGCTTTTCCTTCTTTAGTATTTTTGTTGCAGCTCTAATTGATGTTCTAAACAGTTTTTTAACATTTAGCTTGTTCTTTCCAACATTTTTCTTTTTCTCCACACCCATACCAAATTTTGTTTTGGGTTTCATTGCGTTAGTAACCATATATGCAAATGATTTTTCAGCAAGACTGCTATCTTTTGATAAAACTCGATTCCAAGCTGAATTTTCCAGTATTTTATCAGCTTTATGTCTAGTACTTAAATCCTTATTTTTTGAATACACAATATCGTGATTTTTACAAGCAGAGTCCAATAAATTAATTCCTTTGTCACCTCGATTTAAACGTTTTTGTAGTTTTGTTCCAGGTCAACAGTACTGATATTCAGGAAAATGAAGCTCAACAGGTATAGCGTTTATTATTTTATCTACTATACCTCCTCCAACGAAGGTGATTTTATGACTAAACGTTTTCTGATATCGGATAACCCTATTATCTAATTTTTTCTATAATAAGAGGTAACAATTATGAAATGCATTTAGTTACAAAAATGCAGTTAGTGAAACAACATAAAAATATTTTAGTTCGTAATATTGATGAATCATCGAACATTACTTCAAAAATAAAGCACAGCCCCCTCTTACCAAATTCTATACGTGCTCTAATAGTGGGATCATCAAATTGTGGAAAGACTAATGTTATGATTGGCTTACTAGAAAGTCCTAATGGACTCAAGTTTGAAAACATCTATTTATACTCAAAATCTTTATATCAGCCCAAATATGAATACCTGAAGAAACTAATTTCACCAATTAAAGGAATGGGATATTATACATTTACAGATAATGAATCAGTTATTCCACCTGACGAAGCTAAAACTAATTCAATTATGATATTTGATGATGTTGCATGTGAAAAGCAGAATAATATACGCACATATTTTTGTATGGGGCGACAGAGGGATGTTGATTCATTCTACTTGTGTCAAACTTATACTAGAATTCCCAAGCATTTAATAAGAGACAATGCAAATGTTATTATAATGTTTAATCAAGATGAGACAAATATGAAGCATGTTTATAGGGATCATGTTGGCAGCGATATGAGTTATGAAAAGTTCCAAGAAATTTGTCGAGAGTGTTGGAAGGATAAATATGGATTTTTAGTGATAAGCAAAGATAATGAATTAAATAATGGTCGCTACAGAAGGCAATTTGACTATTTCATAACTATATAAAGTACTCTTGATAAACATTCACTTTAGTTATTAATCTAACTTTAAACTTCATACATCTATTTGCTATAAGCTGCGCTGCTACCTGATAAACTGATCTGAAAACCAGACCAGGTCCTGAAAAGCTGATCTGAAAAGCAGATCAGGTCCTGAAAAGCTGATCTGATAACCAGACCAGGTCCTAAAAAGCTGATCTGATAACCAGACCAGGTCCTAAAAGGCTGATCTGATAACCAGACCAGGTCCTAAAAGGCTGATACCTGATCTTATATCTGATACCTGTTATTTACTATTATTAAACATGGATGAGAAAATTTTAAAACAATTGGTGTTGAGAAAATATGTCTTGAAGAAAAAGCTTCGTAGTATAAAAACTGGTGAAATAGATACACGTGAACAACTAAGAGATACAATTAAACCTATAACAGAACCACTCAAAGAATTCATAAATAGTTCTCAAAAAATTAAAAGAATTCCCATGAAAGAAGAAAGTAAAATGAAGGCAGAAGTTGAAAATAAAACAAGTCTTAAGCCTGAAAAAACATCAGTCAAGATAGCGACAAGTACACCAAAGAAACTAGCAGAAGGAACAATATTTGATAATACCATCTCATTAAATGATGCTAATACTGTAAATGACGATGACGATGATGATGATTTTTACTCACAGACTTCCAATACAGAAGATACTTATACTGACTTATCAGTCTTGGAAGGAAAAAATGAACTAGATACAAACTATGGTCCACATAAAGATTGCAATAATGAATGGAAATTTGGTGATAGTAAGCTCAAACTGAAGATAAAATACAAGTTGGTGGTCAAATATGGGCTCTAACACCAGGGCTATTTTCTCTAATGTTTCATAAAATACCAAAAAATTATGATAAATTTGAACTCGAAATCTATAAAAAGATTTTAATTACTACTAATGCATATAGAAGAGACTATACACCTGATGGTCAAATAAAGGGTACTAGAGGATATAAATATAAACATATTATTAAGAAATTTATTGACGAAAAAACCAGAAGAATTTACCCCAATCAACAGGATCTAAGCCAAAAGGTAGCTATTTAGGTGATGGAATGATGGAATTTAATATTCATAAGAACAACTATATATACTGGGATAATCCAAATAAGTTAGTAGATCGACTTCGACTACTGCTCGCATCACAAGGTGCAGGTCATACTAATCACAATAACGAGATTGTATCAATTATTGAAGAGCTACGTGAAGCGAATATAATACATTAACTTTAATAAACTATATAAAGCATGTATGTTGATAAATTTGGACACTACTTAAATGATACTAGTAACATAATTTCTTTGAAAAATGTACCTAAGCTGTTGGGGTTATTTGTGGATACGAACAACAACATTGATGTCCAAAACAAAAAGGTCAAAAATGTTGCAAAAGCTCTGGAGGAAAACGATGTTATCAATAAATTGTTTCTGCTAACTCAAATCGAAAAACTAGAAGAGAAATTATTAACATACTTTAAGGCAGACAATACTGTAATTCAAGAAGATCTTCAAATGCAAATCGAAGAACTACAACGTGAAATAAAATTAGATATAGAAGAAAATTATAAAATTGAAAAAGATATCCAAAAAATGAAAACATCCTTTGAAGAACAAATTGAGCAGCTTAATGAGAAAATTTATAGATTGGAAAATTACATGTTTGTATCAATAGCTGAAAGTCCTTCAAGTAGATCACAACACTCTCCAAAAAATCTGTAAAAACAATTTAATGTCTTCAAAAAGAAATTTAGTAAACGAACTCCATAAGCAAGCACGAAAACATTTTGTGCGTCGCAGAGTTGTAATGAAAGGAATTGATGATCTTTGGCAAGCTGATTTAGTTGAAATGAGGAACTATTCTAAAGAAAATAAAAATTATCGATTTTTGTTGACTGTAATCGACACATTTTCAAAATTTGCATGGGCAGTACCGCTAAAAACAAAAACTGCACTCGAAACAACCAAGGCAATGGCAGATATTTTTGAATTGGGGCGAGTAGCAAAAAACTTACAAACAGATGATGGTAAAGAATTCTTCAACAAAAACTTTGAAAAATTAATGCATAAATACGACATTAATCACTACTCAACATATAGCAGTATGAAAGCATCAATTGTAGAACGATTTAATAGAACATTGAAATTAATGATGTGGAAAGAATTAAGCTATAATGGTTCATATAAGTGGATTGATATACACAAAGATTTAGTTAATGCATACAATAAAAAATTTCATCGTACAATTAAAATGTCTCCTATTAAAGTCAACTCAACAAATGAGCAAAAGCTGCTTAATACAGTATACAGTCATTTGAAGATGTATAAAATGTCGAAATTTAATGTAGGAGATCATGTTCGCATAAGCAAATATAAGCATATCTTTGAAAAAGGTTATACTCCAAATTGGACCACAGAAATATTTACAATTACCAAAGTTCAAAATACAAATCCTGCAACATACATATTAGAAGATTATCTTGGTAATTCTATTAAAGGTGGATTCTATGCTGATGAACTTTCAAAAACTAGATTTCCAAATACATATCTAGTTGAAAAGGTTCTCAAAACTAAAACGAAGGAAGTATATGTTAAATGGCTAGGATTTTCAGATCAACACAATTCTTGGATAAGTAAAGATGAAATATTATAGTTGAAAGAAAAACTAAATCACCAACAGCATCATATCAAGAACAATAATAGCATTAATATTAAGAAACTAATGTTAATTTTAAAATAAGAAAATGAAATAAATATGTAAATTATGCTTATAAACCATACTGTGTACTAAACTTTATTTAATTGTAATCAGTCTGTTATAATGTCAATAACACTTACTCTGAGCTCTAACTCATCAGAATTATCTGCTAGTTACTTTCCTCCTATTGAATTACATGGTGCATATGAGTGTGCTATAACTGATTTTCATTCATACAACAGTATTCCAAATGTAGACACTTACAACAATATGTTTCATATAGGAGAACATAAAATTGAAATACCAATTGGATCTTACGAATTAAATGATATAATTGATTTTATAGAAGAGCAATACAAACGACTTTGCCCAGCAAATAAGATTTTTATTGAAGCCAATAACAACACAATGCAAGTTAAAGTTAATAGTTCCAAGGATCCTGTATATTTTAATAAGGACAACACAATTGGAAAACTTTTAGGATTCAATAGCAAAATCCTAACACCAAACAAATATTATTACTCAGATCTTCCAGTTAATATTAAAGTGAATCTCTTGCGAATTGAAAGTAGTATCGTTATTAACACATATATGAATAACTCCAAATCGCATACACTTCATGAATTTCCGATAAATGTACCTCCAGGCTATAAAATAGATGAGGTTCCAAGAAATCTCATCTATTTACCTGTGAACACCAGAGAGATAAGTTCACTAGCTCTACGCGTACTTGATCAATACGGTGATTTAATTAATTTCCGAGGAGAGGAAATTACAATACAAATACATTTAAGGTCAACTAAATAATGCTAATATACAACACAAATACATTGAAAAATATAGCAGCAAAAACAACAACAACATTAAAGCGAACAGCTCAACAAAAATCTGTAGCAACATCAAATAGAAATTTTCTGAAGTCATTGAATTTGAAATTAAAGACAAAATGAGTTCAATAATAGATGTCTTAGATAAACCATTGTCTGATGAAAATATAATCAAAAAGGACTATCATACATATGTACCATACTTACAGTCTTACAACAATAATGATGAAATTAGAATTTCAATACAAAATCAAGATTTGTACGTGCTACCCAGTGAGAGCTACATTTATGTGGAGGGTTTTGTTGCCGATGATAATAAGACCAAATCTTCGTCATCTTCAGAGAACTTTGTACTAAAAAACAACTTTGTGGCATATCTGTTTGATGAAATTCGCTATGAGCTCAATGGAATTGAAATTGATCATACAAGATATTTAGGAGGCACAAGCACCATAAAAAATTTGGTTTCTATGTCACCAACTGAAAGCAACGTGATGCAAAATGTTGGATGGAAGAAAATTGACGATGTCCTTCTTGTAAATGGATTTTTCAATTTCTATGTACCTATAAAAATGCAAAAAAATGGATTTTTCAATTTCTATGTACCTCTAAAAATGCTTCTAGGATTAGCTGAAGACTACAACAAAGTTATACTAAATGGAAAACATGAATTGACACTCTTGCGCAATAAGAACGATGAAGATCTTGTGCGCTGGAGTGTTTCTACTGAAAAAGCTAAACTTACAATTTCACTCATCTCATGGAGAATCCCACATGTACAATTATCGGACTTTAGCAAATTGAATATGATAAAAATTATTAATAATGGTGCTTCTATACCTATGGCATTTCGCAGTTGGGATTGTCATATTAATCCACAATTAAACATAGGAACTAGCCATATTTGGAATGTTAAACTGGCTGCAAATAGAGAACGCCCACGTTTTGTATTGATTGCTTTTCAACAAGAAAATAAGTTTGTTCATTGTGATTTGACTAATTTAAAAGTACATTTAAATTCAGTCTCATATCCATATGATGATCTTAACATAAAGTTTAAAAATGAACGATATGCAATTCTATATGAAATGTATATAAGATTTCAACAAAGCTATTATATGAAAGAATCTCAACCGCTTCTAACTGCACCAGAGTTTAAGACAAAAGCTCCTATTATTGTAGTAGATGTCAGTCATCAGAATGAATCACTCAATAATGGACCGATTGATATAAAAATAGAATTTGAAACAGCAATTAATATTGCAGCAAAGACAACAGCTTACTGCATTCTTATTCATGATCGTATAATAGAATATATACCTATCAAAGGACAAGTTCGAAAAGTCTTATAAATTGAGTAATATGGATAACAACATAATTTTTATAGACGTACAAGGTTTCAAGAGTAATTCAAATGATTTCATCGCAAAAGAAGTAGCGATTGTTTTCAACGATTATGAATATAACCATTTCATTATAAAATCCCCATTTGATTTTAAATGGTTATCAATAAAAAAGCAAAGAGAAGTAAAGTGGCTAACAAAAAACTATCATCACCTAAACTGGACTGCTGGATCAGTTTCATTTCAAAGCGTTTGCAATTTTTTAAAAGCCAACGCAAGATGTTCAACAATTTATGTAAAAGCTGAAGAAAAAAGACGATGGTTGAAAAAAATGTTACACCGAAAAATTTCTAACGTTGAGGATATAGGCTGCATCAACTTTAAACAAATGGAAATCAAGTATCCAGAATATCTTTATTGTAGTTATCATAATTTTGGTGTTTGCTAATTAAAAAATGCAATTTTACTAACATAAGAAATGTCTTGCTTTAAATTAACTTTTTTACTTCTTAAAATATGAATTTACATATGTATGTATTATTATAAAATTTAAAAAAATGTTAAACAATAAATGAAAACAAAATAAAAGACAAACTACATAAATGCAAGAGAAGGAAGTGGGGAGGAGGAGAGTTAACTTTATTGCTTACTTGCAAATTTTTACTTTTTTTGTTTCTCTGGTGATGATTGAACTTAATTGAAACTTTGCTGCTTTAAAATAATCGCAAACAAAGAAAATGATTATGTTGCAAAATATAAATGTATTCCACAAAATATTTTGCGCACAAGCATCATCAGTCATACATACAAATACACATACATACATACACATACAAATATACATACATACAATTATATTTCTTAAACAAATAAATAAATACCAGCGACAAACAAGCTGGATCATCCACACACAAGTATAGGGTGTTCATATACAAGAGAACATTTTATATATAAATAAAATAATTAAATTAATTGTTTATTAATTTATTTAATTATTTTTTTTATAAACAATTTATTAGCGTGAGGAAATCATACACACATTCTCCCGATTCATATGAGAATCGCGTTGTAGTCATCAAATCTATTTTCTCTGATATTACTGATATAGTATTACCATAACAAATTTCTATAGTTTGGCAACACTGGCAATTTTCCCTTTGGTACTAGAAAATAATAATCATGTTTTGCCGTCGGCATTTGAAAAAAATACAAATGTGTTTTGCCGTCGGCATTTGAAAAAAATAATAATCATGTATTGCCGTCTGTATTACGAAAAATTATCATGCATTGCCGTAGGCATTAGGAAAAATTAATAATCAGTATTTTCACCATTGGTATTAGGAAAAATCTTTTTCATGATTTTCCCGTCGGCATATACACTTGTGAAATCTTAATCTTATAAAACCCCTTAAACCACACCCACAAAAAAATCACCCGTTATCACAATTAATATTACCCAAAAAAAATCACCCGTTCCCACAAAGTTAATGTAAACAAAAAACTCCTTATATAAACAAAAATTTGTACGGACTTATTGAACCACCCTCGCAGGTATCAAATTTCACAGATTTCCAAGAATTTAAGAATTTTCAAATTTTAATTACCCAAATTTAACAATTTCACCCACAATTTTGCAAGTTTAATTGGCGCTGGACCGTAATTTCACTACTACTGACGTTCTACCAATTCTTTAAAATTCTTAAATTTTTCAAAAACTTCGCTTTTGTTTTTCAAAAAATAAACATAAATTTTTTTATTGATTTGTCATCTACAAATGTCAGGAAATATTTTGACCCACCTACTGAATCTATGTACATTCATAGGACCACATACATCAGAATGTATTAAATCTAATAACTCACCAGATTTGCTTTCAGATTGTTTTGGGAATTTGATTGTATGAATTTTGCTCACCATACAAGTTTGGCAAGGATTTTCGGGTTTCTTCAGCAAACTTATACCCTTCACCATACATTTCTTGTATAAATCGATCAAACTTTGGTAGTTTAAATGACCGTATCTACGATGCAAAATTTCATTACTTGAATTTAATGCACATACTTTTTCATTGGGCTTTTTCACATTAAACACGAACAGATTTTCTCCTCTTCTGGCTTTTGAGACAAGTTCATTATTAGAATCGGTAAAAACTGCTCCATTTTTATTAAAATTGATTTTGCCACCATATTTAACAACTTTGCTAACAGATAGGAAATTCCAATTTAAATCTGGAGAATATAATACATCTTTTATTTCAACTTTATTATTATTTATTAAAAGATTGACAGTTCCAATTCCTTTGGCAACAATTGATTTTTTATTTGCTAGCATTATATTGTCATTGCATTTGTGCAATTCGGAAAACAAATTTAAATTTGCACACATATGACTAGTAGCTCCACTATCAATGTACCAAGATACTGGTGTACTTACATTTTTGGATTTTGCCATTGCAATCAGGGAGTAGGACTTTGTATTCTCACGTTTTGAGTTACATCTACTTGCGTAATGGCCTTTCTTACCGCATATGAAACAGCTACCTTTGAACACCCTTTCATTTTCTTTACTTGTGCCATTCTTCGTTTTCATTTCCTTTCTGGAAAATCCAAAAGCTTGTTGTTGTATAGAAAAAGATTCATTTTGTTGTTTTCGACGTTCATATTCTTCAAGTAGGTTGATTTTCAATACTCTTAGGGATGGTAAAGCATCCCTCGTCTCCATTGCTACAACAAAATTTTCATAATCGGTCGGAAGACTTGACAAAAGTATGATAGCTAACAATTCATCTTGCATACGTATTCCTACATCGGCTAATTTTTCCGTAATATCACAAAAAAGATTCAAAAACTCAGCCATATCTCTGCTGTCCTTCATATTTAAATTTAACAGCTTTTTATATAAAGTAACCTTCTGAATTGGACCACTTGGCTTGTATATTTCCTTCAATTTATCCCAAGCATCTTTAGATTTCTCAAAATTTTTAACGTAATTAAGCTGCGAGGACTTCAGACTTAACAAAATCATTGCAAGAGCCTTTTCATCGTTGTTTTTCCACTCCAACTTCTTATCGGCAGTCCAGGTTGAATCTAATGCTTCATTGCCATTCACATATTTCCAGAAACCGGAATGAATTAGTACGCTCTTCATGTGAATGCTCCATGTTTCGTAACTCTTCTCATCCAGTTTTTCTATCTGATATAATTTTTTTTTCAATACATTTATTTATTTATTGTATCTTCAATTATGAACTAACCATAAGTATTCAAATCTTAAATCTAAAATATAAGTATTAGGCCCGACCACTGTCGGACATAAACTTAGTGATAGTTATAAATAATACATAAGTAGTGATAATCAAAAAAAAAAGAGAAAAAGAATATTTTCAAGCAATCCCATCTGGAGTGTTGAGTAAAAGAGCCCTTGTGTCCTTCTTTTTCAAGCGAATGTGGCCAGTAAAATTCAAGATGTTACGAGCAAGCGGATTAGGATGTGACTCGAGTTTTGTTAACTATTTGCCTGCGTATTTTGCTATTTCTTCAATCACTAGTGGCATATTCAAATCACGATGTATATTTGAGTTTTTTATGTACCATGGAGCCGATGTTATCAAACGTAAAATTTTATTTTGCCTTCGTTGGATTCTCTCGACGTTAGAAGCTGAAGCAGTGCCCCATAACTGAATTCCGTAGCACCATATTGGCTTCAAGAGCGACTTGTATAATAAAAGTTTGCAGTCTAGGCTGAGTGTTGAGTTTCTACCAATCTGAGTTAGTTTAAGTTTCATTTGTACTAGCTTTGAGTCAATATGGTGTTTCCATGTAAGTCGTCGATCAAGGTGTATACCAAGGTATTTTACATGTGAATGCTGAGGAACAACTTGATTGTTGATTCGAATTGGGGAACAAGTATCTCTTCGCAGGGTAAATGTTACCTGAACACACTTTTACTCGTTTACCTTAATTCTCCATAATTTTAACCATAGTTCCAGTTGTGTTATATGTTCTTGTAGATATCGGGAAGCCTCATGAAAATTTTCGTGCATACTTAGGCAGGCTGTATCATCGGCAAACGTAGATGTATGGATATTGCTGCTCAAAGGCATATCACAAGTATAAATTAAATACAAAACTGGCCCCAGTATGCTCCCCTGTGGCACACCGGATGATATAGTTTCGGGCACTCTCATGAATTCTCCTTCCACAACCGTGAACTTCCGGGAAGTAATGTAACTTTCTAATAAATTCACCAAATTTATTGGTAGATATGATTTTAATTTTAAAATTAGGGCTCCATGCCACACTTTATCAAATGCCTGCGAAACGTCAATAAAGAGTGCAGAACAGTACTTCTTTTCTTCAAATGTTCTTCTTATACATTGAACCAATCTATGCGTTTGTTCAATAGTGCTATGCTGACTTCTAAAACCAAACTGATGGTCTGGGATACACCCACTACCAATTAGAATTGGGGACAATTTTGACATGAGCAGTTTTTCGAAAAGTTTTGACATTGTTATCTGGTATAATGACGTAGACATCTTTAGAATGTTGAGAGATTGTATAAATAAATTCTAACTTCTTTATCCCAAATGCTCTTCTGGGCCCATAACCTGATGAAAATCCTTTCTGAATTAAACTTCTAGGATTTTCTTTTTAATATAAAAATGATTTTATTGAACGGAAAAACAGAAACTATATGAATAAAAGTTTGACAATGAATGAAATGAACAAATGTTAATTTAAAGTAAAATAATTTACATGGCATACTATGAAAATATAAATGTTTAATACGACAAGTGTTATTTGTTTTGATTATGTTTCCAACATTTTCTTCGTTCCTTCTGGATATTCTCAGTGGCAATATTACGTTTGTCAACAATGGGTAATACGTTTTCTACAATGTCATCATAAATGGCTGCGACTAAATTGTTATTTGATATTTCCCGTAGTTGAAAATCAAATAAGAGTTCGTGATGATCAGGTTTTACGCCTGATCTTTTGGATCTTCGACATTAGTTCTGATGTAGGAAAGAAAAGTCTGGTTTGCACGAAAAATAAAGAAACTTATTCTTTTTGAATTAAAAAAAAAACAAATTTTTTCAAGACGCGATGCATCTTAATTTTTTAAATTTATTTGAATTAAAAATATGACGACGTAGACACGTCTCTAATACTTATTTATAACTGGCTTACATTTACAAAGTATTACTTGACCGCAACATAAATAACATCCAATTGCATTGAAAGCATTTGTGTGCACTGGACATTTGACACTCATTCACTCGGGCAAATACCGCTGCATGAAGTGTTAGATAAATGCATTGACAGACTGCAACGTAAATATGTATTTTGTTCAACGGCCATTTGACACTCGCAAATCTGATCAAAGGACGCAGCATAAAGCATTTGAATAAATCATATTTAATAATAATATGTGTTTGCAAAATCTAGCTTTTACAAGTTACTTATAAGACACACGCCGCACGTCTACCGTTAGAAACTAAAAGGGAACAATTTGCTTAGTAAGCATATACCTTTTCTTTTCTCTCTTATGTTAAGATAGGTGAAGCATTATTCTCATAGTTAGTATATAAGCAGATGTAATTTAGTTTTAGAATTTTTAATAATTTTTAAACAACGTTCCTAGGAGCTCCTAGCTGAGCTCAGGAAATTATCTTTTATTTAAATTAATTTAAATAAATAAATAAAATAAAACAAATAAAATATTGATTTAAAATAACTTCTGGGTCCTGGCAGACCAGCCGAAAACGATGTCCGCCTGGCCAAGAGGCAATAAAATAATTGAAAAATTACTTATTATCCCAGCAACAACAACTAGACAACAGATCTGCTTAACATCAATACCAGCAGCAGCAAATAGAGGTGGAACATGGGAAAACCGGGACCACGACCCCTAACAATAGAGGAGTACAAGATTTGGTGATTTTTTTCGGTTTTTTTCTTTTTTTTTCATTTTGGCGATTTTTTTCATTTAGACGTTGTTAAAATCACATAGTCAAAATTGCACTAACTGATGGACCACCCTTTAATTTAAATTTTTTAATATTTTAATGTTTATTGTTGTAGTCTATATAAGAATACAATAATTTTACAAATTTCAAGTGTCAATATACATATGTACATACAATTGTATGTATATTACATTATATTTTAACATGTTTCGTCGCTCGTTTTGGAGCACCCTTTAATTCCTAATTCTCATGTATTTGTTGTTGTAGTGGCCAAGGTTCTACATACTCTGTCCAAATTTCAGGTCCGTAGCTCTTACGGTTCCTGAGAAAATACCGTGTGACGGACAGACGGACAGCGTAGCGAAAACAATAAGGTTCCTTTTTTCACCTTTGGTGTACGGAACCCTAAAGAACACAAAAACACTAAAATTAATAAAGAATTGCAGTAATTGCTGTGCACTCTTAGGTCAGTAGGCGTTAACCGCTGTTGACAAATATTATAATTAAATATATTTTTTTCTTATGCTCAATATTATTATATAATTAAAATAAATTTAAAGTAAGATAATATTTTTTGTACTTAATTTTGTAAGGCCATTATAATGGATAATATAAGGAGAAAACAAAACAAAAAACAGGTTAATGTTATTTTTGAAGAAGAAGGAATTTTGTTAGAACAACAAATAGAATGTTTAGCACAGATTTGGAAAATAATAGGAATGCCAGGTGTCCCAAATGAGGACGATATTTTAAACAATACTCATTTAGAAGAAATGACAGTTCGTGCAATAAGGTGGTCAGAACGCATAGAAAAAACAAAATAATAAGCACCAATAATTCAGTAATATAAATAAATTTGTAAATATGGGTAAAACAGAATCAAAAATGGAAAAACCCAATGCTAACGTGATTACCAACTTGGAAATCATTGATCATAAGTCAAAAATAAATTCGTTGTGGATACTAATGCTAATATTAGTAATAATTTCAGCAATAAACTTGTTGCTTAAAATATATTTGTCACATAAAAGACCTCTAAGAAAAAAGTATTTCAGTAAAACAAACGATTTGGACAAAGTATAACCAAATTAAGCATTTTGGATAATTTATTGTTTGTTTTACTAATGGAATGGAAGGATATTTTAAATAAGGTACGAATTATAAAAGAAGATTTTGAACGGTCATATAAGTATATCAATATTGATAGACCAATTAAAAATTAAACAATTATTCATCATTTTCAAAAAATTCTTATAAAATTAGAAGAAATAAGAGTTTTATTTAATGTTTATTACAATAGACTAACTGTAGCTCACCAAAGAGCAGCAGACGCATTTTTCCTTGAATTAACAGCAGAATTTCAAAACTAGCTGATAAAAAATCGAACTACCAAATCCAGTACACGAAAGTGTAACATTTAATATTTCTATACCTAAAACTGAATCCACAATGACTCAAACTGTAGTAGACTTTTTAAATACAGCTTCAAATCAGTAACACTAATAAAAACAAAGCAAAAGGGAAACGCCAGAAATCTAATCAATAATGAGGCAACTATATCAAAAATAATAAACAAACTAAAAAATAGCGTCAAGGGAGAATCTGTGGAAGTATTAACGGCAAAAATTTTAAATACAAAACAAAACAATAAAACTGCCCAGGCAGAAAAAGACAATCAGCACGACGTTACTACGATTGTCTACGGGTACAACTAACATCAGTACAACATTCATTTACCAAAATTTTAATGTACTCATAACATTAAAATGATAACGCCGAATGACCGTCCTCCGACTCTTGTTTTCAATGTTGTCACTATACTCTAAATACAAATTTATAAGGTCGTCACAATGTAAATTTCCCAACTTAAGTAAAATGTTTGTATTTACGGTGTTGAAGCGGTATAGAATTATTGCAAACGGGGTATTTGGGGAACTAAAGTCAAATTTTTGTATTTACGGTGTTGTAGCGGTATAGAATTATTGTAAACGGGGTATTGGGAAACCAACGTCGGGTTTTTGTAAATACAGTATTGTAGTGGTACAGCATTATTAAGAACGCGGTATTTGTAAACGTTAAGTCATATTTTTGTGTTTACAATACTGTGGTGGTACAACAATTTTGAAAGTCGTAATTTTGGATTTGCAGTGTTGTGGTGGTACATATTTTTTGGACAAAGTCACAATTTCTGCCTGGGTGCTAACGCTTATTGCAGTGAAATAGAAAATTTAACAAAAGCATTAGAAACCGCATACATTTTAGATGGATTGTCATGCGACCTAGCTACAAAGTATTCCACACAAACTGCCGCAAAGGCATTAACTAAAAACTGCACCATAGATAAAGTTAAACTTATCATGGAAGCAGGTCAATTCAATAGCATGAACGATGCTATTAGTAAATTTGTTAATAGTTGTACAGATGCCACAGCTCAAAAAAATACCATTTTGTACTATGGACAAAAGTACAAATCTTGAAACAATTACCGTGGTAATAACACACGATCACGTGGAAGAAATAATTACTTACCCGCGTAGAAATAATAACAACAACTATAATAATAACAATAATAATAACAATTATTACTGAAACCGACAAAGATTTAATAATAATAATCGTAGGAACAATAACTACGTAAGAGCAACAGAATCAAATGATAATGGTTCGGAAAACTCCGAACTTCCCCTAGGATCAAATCAGTAAAAATTTACCATTTAATCTAAACTTGAGCTTCTTTATACATATTCAATTAGACAATACTAACACTACACTCACACTCTTAGTAGACACTGGCGCAGACATATCATTAATAAAATCAAAATTCTTTAAACTAAACCAAATTAATACCAACAAAACAAAAACTTTGAGTGGAATAGGACAGGGTAATATCAAATCGATTGGAAGTACGTTTTGCGATTTAAAATTAAAAAAAATTTTAATACCACATTATTTCCGAGTAGTAGATAATAATTTTCCAATACCATGCGATGGAATCATTGGCATGGACTTTATGAAACGTTATAATTGTATATTAGATTTCAACCAAGACAGTGATTACATTATCCTTAGAAAATTTTTATATACCACATACAATAAATATACGTATTACGAATAACTGCATTGAAATTAATATACCTCCAAGATGTGAAGTAATACGTCAAGTAAATTTTACCAATTCAAATAATGAATTATTAGTTTAAAATCAAGAAATTGAACCAGGTGTTTTTATATCAAATACATTAGGTAAATCTGACAAAACATTTATTCGTATTCTAAACACTAATAACACCATTACTAAAATCAAACAAAGCAGCATAAAAACCGAAAACATCTCTGATTATGAAATTATCAAAGAAAATTTAGGGAAAAATTCAAAAAGAAAATCAGATATATTAAAAGGTTTACAGAAACATTTTCCACAACAATTTAAAACAACATTAACAAAACTATGTTCAACATATAGTGATATTTTCGGTTTAGAATCAGAAACAATAACAACTAATAATTTTTATGAACAAAAATTTAGAGTAAAAGATAAAGAACCAGTATATAAATATTAAAAATTATCGTATACCACATACACATAAAGAAGAAATTAACAAACAAGTGAAAAAATTAATAGACGATAAGATTATTGAACCTTCCTATTCTGAATACAATAGTCCAGTCTTGTTAGTACCAAAGAAGTCACTTCCTAACTCTGACCAGAAAAGATGGTGACTTGTCATATATTACAGACAAATAAATAAAAAATTAATTGCAGATAAATTCCCATTACATAGAATTGATGATATATTAGACCAACTAGGTAGAGCAAAATATTTTCCCTGTTTAGACTTAATGTCAGGCTTTCACCAGATCAGTTTAGAGAAAAACTCTAGAGACTTAACAGCTTTTTAAAACAACAATGGTTCATACAGATTTACTAGATTACCTTATGGTTTAAAGATATCACCCAATTCCATTCAACGAATGATGACACTTGCTTCCAGTGGTTTAAAACCAGACCAAGCTGTTCTATATATATTGATGATTTGGTCGTATTGGGATGCTCCGAAAAACACATGCTTTCAAATTTAAAAACGTTTTCGATCTATGTCGAAAGAACAATCTTAAATTACATCCTGAAAAATGTTCATTCTTCATGAGAGAAGTAACATACCTTGGTCACAAATGTACAGATAAAGGAATATTACCAGACGATATTAAATATTCAATAATTGAAAACTATCCAACACCAACAGACGCAGACAGTGCAAAAAGATTCGTAGCTTTTTGTAACTACTATCGAAGATTTATTAAAAATTTTTTTGAATACTACAGACATTTAACAAAATTATCCAAGAAAAATACACTCTTTGAATTGACGAAAGATAGTGATTTTGCATTTAAATATCTCAAAAAGGCATTAATAAGTCCAACCTTACTACAGTATCCTGATTTCGCAAAGGAATTTTGTATAACAACTGATGCAAGTAAACACACTTGTGGTGCTGTTTTAACACACCAACACGAAGATAAATATTTGCCTATTGCCTATGCATGCAAAAGATTCACAAAAGGAGAAAGTAATAAATCAACTATTGATCAAGAATTAACTGCAATTCATTGGGCAATTACCCACTTCAGACCATATATATATGGTAAACACAATATATATAATTTACAAGTGGCACCTAGTGAAAAAAATTTCGAATTTATCTCTATTAATGAATTTAAAATTATGGTCAATAAAATATTAAATAAAATTAAAGAAGCGAGGTGACCCAAATTAATAATAAGAATGCTAAGGTAATTCTTAAAATTATGCTGAAATATCACGATGATCCCATAGAAGGAGGACATTGTGGAATATATAGAACAATAGAAAAAATAAAAAGATATTACTATTGGAAAAATATGTCCAAAGACATATCTAAATACGTAAAAACATGTCACAAATGCCAAACTGCTAAAACTTTAAAACATAACAAAACTCCAATGACTGTGACACCAACGCCAACAAAACCATTTGATACGGTAGTGGTAGACACAATAGGACCATTCCCAAAATCATTATTTGGAAATGAATACGCAATCACAATAATATGTGATTTAACTAAATATTTAGTTACTATACCAATACAAGACAAAAGCGCTAAAACAATCGCTAAAGCAATATTTGAAAATTTTATACGTACCTATGGTCCAATGAAGACGTTCATTTCGGACATTGGAACAGCATATAAAAGTTCTATATTAAAAGAACTTTCTAATCTACTAAAAATTGAAAAACTAATTTCGACAGCTCATCACCACCAAACAAGAGGCATAATAGAAGGAAGTCATAGAACTTTCAATGAATATGGACGTTCCTACATATCTATAGACAAGTATGATTGGGACGAATGGCTAAAATATTTTACTTATTGTTTTAATACAACACCTTCAACAATACATAATTATTGTCCTTATGGGTTAGTCTTTGCAAAAACATCTAATAGTTTTCAGATATTCAATGTAGATAAAGTGTCACCACTAAGAAGAAGTAGCATATAAGAGAGCTCAACAATTATTAGATAAAAATAAACTTAGGCAAAAATTAAACTATGATAGGGATATACTGGATTATAACTTTAAAATAGATCTAGCTTTACTGAAAAATGAAGCAGGTCATTAATTAGAAACCCAATATAGAGGACCTTACAAAATTAAGAAAATAGACTTAAGAAATAATGTAACTATAATTGATAAGCAAACAAATAAAACACAAATAGTTCATTAGAATAGACTTAAGTTATATAATATTAAATAATTAAAAACGGTATGTGCACTACCAATCAAACTAAACATTTTACAATAAGTAATTAAATTTTAATTATACTTCAGTACGACTTTTCATCTGTAAAAGAATGTCCATAAAACTATCGTTATATGAACATTCTTGTAAAAGGTGCTGGAGTAGCATGTTCTAACTATCACTATGACAAACATTGTATAGTAAACATTTAAAGTCAACTTGACCGCAACATATATAACATTCAATTGCATTGAAAGCATTGTTGTGCACCGGCCTTTTGACACTCGCAAGTCTGATTAAAGGCCGCAGCATAAAGCATTTGAATAAATCATATTTCATAATAATATGTGTTTACAAAATCTAGCTTTTACAAGTTACTTATAAGACACACGCCGCACGTCTACCGTTAGAAACTAAAAGGGAACAATTTGCTTAGTAAGCATATACCTTTTCTTTTCTCTCTTATGTTAAGATAGGTGAAGCATTATTCTCATAGTTAGTATATAAGCAGATGTAATTTAGTTTTAGAATTTTTAATAATTTTTAAACAACGTTCCTAAGAGCTCCTAGCTGAGCTCAGGAAATTATATTTTATTTAAATTAATTTAAATAAATAAATAAAATAAAACAAATAAAATATTTATTTAAAATAACTTCCTTTTACACAATTTCTTAGGGTTATTTATGATATTTGTATATTTATTTGTTCAACCTTTTTTATCTTTATTATGTTTATGTATTTATGTTCTTGTCTTACAACATTATTTATATGTATATGGATGTGTGTTATATTCTTGTAAGGTAAATGTATACATGAGGGTCGCTAATTATTTTGTGTCTGTGTGTGTTAGCGTCCTTAACTCTCCCCTGGGTTAAACGAGAGCGTCCCGATCTCTACAAATTCTTGTTGATTATAATAAATTTTAAAGTTTTGTTCTGCACGTTTTCTTTTGTATATCAATGTATATTTGAATATTTTAATTCCGATGTAAATTGTACTAAATATTATTGTTATAAAAATTAATGTATAAAAGATTGAACGTATGGATGATTTTCATATGGTATGATTAGTTTTTTTAATGAATCAATGTTATTAAAAGCATTATAGCGGTCTGAACTAAGTAATTTTATAATTTCAAAATCTTTGTCATGTTTTATGAATATAGCTTCAATTATTCTATTCTATGTCTTATTATCTATTATAACCTGATCCTTATATGTCACTAGTAGTGATATTATTGACCTTATGTTCTTCCTCCAATAGAATGAAACCTTCGTCAATTTTTAATAATAATTCATTGTATTCCTGAATGACTGTATACTTACTATTTCTGTTATAAAGAAGTGGGATTATACATTTATCAGTTTCGTTATTCTTTTTGCGAATGTTTTTTACCAAAAAATTCTTGCAATGGTTTACCCTGACGTAGTCTTTTGTACATGAGGCAATTTGTATTTTTCCGTGCATAAAGCTTATGGGTGTAATTTTAAAGAGTTGCATTCATTATTAAATATAGGATATTTATAGATGGCTATAAATAAGTCTACTGTCCTAGCTATATGTATGTCTGCGTATTCTAAAATATTTATTATAGGTGCTGATATTAATTCGTGTTCTATTATTTCTTTTACATCATCTAAATTTAAGGATTCAGTTAAATATTCGTTATTTGCAGCATTAATTGTTCTTACGAGTAATAGTAGTTGTACATATAATTGTTCTATGATCAGATTGTTTTCTAATGTCTCACCCTGTAATGCATCGATTAATTTTTCAAACCTTGAGTTAATCAGACGTTGTTTTTCATTATTATTTATTAATTCATTTATTTTTATTTCCATCAATATGAAATTTCAATGCTGATCCTAGAAAATTTAGGGATCTCATATGTCGTTTATATTCATTAAGTTGGTTTGCCAATGTTTGTAATTTTGTTGACTAAAACTTGGAGTTCTAAATTTTCTTTTATATCGTATACATATTTCATTATATTTCTGTATGGTTCTAATATTTGTGTAATATTTGTGACGTGAAAAAGGTATGAATACTCATCATAAAGAAAAACATCACTAGTCCTGGTTAGGACGTAGTTTTGATTTTCAATTTTCAGTTCTGCTTCTGTTTTTGGCATAACCACTGCGAGTAATATCAGGTAGAGAATCATCTTTGTGGATTGTATAATTCTTTATGTTGTCCTTGTGAACGATTGCACCCCTCGTGGTTAAGACAGTGTCCTCACGGTCTTCCTTCACAATGTGTTTAATATATCTGGCCTCCTTCTTCCGTCTTGCACCTTTTATTTTCACAAGAATTTGTTCGTTTGGTTGAGAGGTTCGATGTTTAGTACCTTGATTTAGCCTTTAAAGTGTTTTTTCTGATGTTTTTTTAGTTTTTCGTGTATGCCCTTCTTGTTATATTTTATTTGATTAAATAGGATATCAATTGGTTTTTGTCCCGTGACCGTATGTATGGTGTTATTTAATTCCTTTGTGGTTTTATAAATTTCTTCAGATACTGTTGTTTCGTTCTGTATTTTGAATATTCTACTTATTCGGATATTGTGCTATGAACGCGTTCGACTTGTCCGTTTGAAGTTGATCTATATACTGGAGCTTCTATTTTTCTTATTCCATATTTTTCACACATTATTTTTACCGCATCTTTCGTTATCAGTCCTTAATCGTTTGCAGGTCGGATAATTATTTGTGATAACTTCCTCCATTTTTTCAGACATGTATTCTCTTGAATCTATTTCTCTGAGTAATATATTTTGAAAATTTGTCGACAGCGACTGGAAATGTTTTTTTTGTCGTTAAAATACATATCCATGTGTATGTATTCCCCGGGTTCTGTTGGTATATCGGATTCTTTTAATGGTTCTTTTGTTGGGTTTCCTTCATATCCGCCAAAAAGACATAGAGTGCATTTTTTATTGTATGCTCTACAATGGTGTTCAATTGTTGGCCAGTAGTGTGTTTCAAGTATTTCTTTTATATTATTTTTATAGCCTCGATGAGCTCTGTCGAGGATATTTTTTTTTACTATTTCAATCTGTTGATCATCATCTTGTATATCGATTAATTTCCTTTGTGTATGTACAAAGTTATTGTCATTAAATGTGTTATTTATAATGGGGCTGAATTTAAACATATTTTCCATTGTTGTGTATATGGCAGTAGTTTTTGAGGTTGAAAAACCTTTTTTAATCCTGTATCAATTCCTGTTCGTTCCTAAAATTGATTGTATGTCTAACCCTATTTACAAAAATTGTACGCGTCCGTGTTTCTTTTAGTTTAGTATTGGGTACTAGTTCTACTTGTAGTGCATAAACGTTGAATGGACGTGCTACACTTTTTATAATGTCACTATATGAGCTTTCAGCTGAATGTACAGTGTCTATAGATGAAGCATTAATCTTTTGCCTTGATAATTAGCTACTACATTTTGGTGCCCTGGTTTATATACTACTTTTGCTCCGAAATCTTCGATTATTGCTTTCCAACGTTTTAATTTTGGGTTTGGGTTGTTTCAGATATAGCATGAGTTAAGGACTGGTGATCTGTATAAATGGTGAGATCTGTTGTAGCATATATATAGTTTCTGAGTTTTTGTAGTGCCCAAATTATTGATAGTAACTCTTTTTCATGGGTGCTGTAATTTTCTTCTGTTTTACTTAATGTTTTGCTGAGGAAAAATATTGATTTCTTCGTTTTGGCTATGTACGGCTCCAATAGCTATGTTGGATGCAACAGTAGTCAGTCAGTTCAAATGGTTTGTCGTAATTGGGTTGAAAGAGTTCAACTTGTTCTTTTAGGCAATTTTTTAATTTGTTAAATGCTTGGATGGCAGCTTCATCCAAGTGTATTTGTGTTGTGGCACTTTTATTTTTTTCTATTTGTCCATTATCTCCTCGTAAATGGATTGTAAGGGGCTTAGCTATGCTCGCGTATCCTTGTATACATTTCCTATAATAACCTGTCATACCCAAAAAACCTCTCAAATCTTTAAGTGTTTGGGGTAACGGATATTTTTCAATTGTTTCAACTTTTTCTGGATTAGTAGCAATTTTATTATGTTTGATAATGTGACCCAAGTACTCAACTTCTGTTTGAAAGAACTTGATTTTTCATAAGATACTTTAAGTGTTGCTTGATTTAATGCATTAAAGATAATATTAATATGATCCATATGTTCCTCTGGTGTTGAAAAATATCTGAGCACGTCATCAATGTAGACATATGCAAACTTGCCAAAATATATTCTCTTAGAATGTCATCGGCGCATCTTTGAAATATTTAAGGTGCATTTTGCAGTTCGAACGGCATACGCACAAACTCGTACTTGCCACCATTGATACAAAAATCAGTTTTTTCTCTATCCTCTTTTCTAATTTTAATCTGGTGGAATTCAGATTCTAAATCTAAAGTAGTAAAGTATTTTGCTTTCCCTAAATTTTGTATAGTCATATTCACATCTGGAATAATATATCTGTTATTGTATTTAAATTTAATTTTCGAAAGTCAACGACCATACGTCGTTTTGGTCGACCTGTCTCATCTACTCCTTTCTTAAAAACAGTCCAAATGGGTGAATTATATGGGCTATTGCTATGTTGAATTATTCCTTCATGCAACAATTTCTCAATTTCTTTGTTCACGAAGTCATTATCCGCTATGGGATATAGGTATTGCTTCGTCCAAATGGGTTCATCTGTTTGTGTCCTAATTGTGGCTTCAATTGAGGTTAATAACATCTGCTCCATGGTACATTAAGAATTCAAATATACATCGTGATTTAAATATGCCACTAGTGACTGAAGAAATTGCAAAATACGCAGGCAAATATCTAACAAAACTCGAGTCACATCCTAATCCGCTTGCTCGTAATATTTTGAACTTTACTGGACACATCCGCTTAAAAAAGAGAGATACAAGGGCTCTAATACTAAATACTCCGAATGAAGCTGCTTGAAAATACTTTTTTTTTTGCTTATCACTACTTATGTATTAGTAATGTCTGAAATTGGTCGGGCCTATTAACCCATTACCCGCCGCTGTACTCACTTGAGTACAGTCAAAAAAAAGGTGACAATTTTGCATATTTGATAGTTGTTGTAATTAATTGGCCTTTCTAGCAAAATCTGAGCCATAGTCTATTGAAATAATGAACAAAAAACTGTCGATATATATTTAGACTGTTAAAAATTTAACTCTTAGTATGATGCAAAATTGATGTGACGTGGCAAGTATGTATTTTCCGCCTTTTATAAATTTTACTGTGTTTTAATTTATTTTGTATCTTAATTTCCTAAACAAAGCATTTTTATTTATAAAATAAGTAGAAACAAATTGCTTCCCACTCATTTTTATATAGTTATCGTAGTTTATATAGTTATCGTAGTTTATATATATCAATTGAGTACAGCGGCAGAATCCACATGCGAATTCTGGCAACACTGTTGTTTGCCCAGAAATACAAAAGAATACTTCTGTATGTTTCACAATAAAGAGGGGACTCCCAAAATGTACAAACATCAATTATTTCTTTAAATAAAGTGAAGGAGTGGATGAGCTAGATGAGTCAACTTCGCTGTAGAGAATTGCCATTCGAGGTGGTGGGTCTAGTTCACCTACATAATGGATATGGCAATTGCAAACGCTTGGCGGTTATATGTAATGGCTCATAATGATGACATGGATCAGCTTTTATTCCGACGTTACATTGCAAGATACTATTTACGGCAAAATACGCAAACTTAAGCTCGACACTCGTCTTCATTGGTCCTAGGGTTGCCACAAGTATAGGGCGCTACCCCAAAAAGTTAGAAAATCAACTCAGAATTGTCGTATGACATGCAAGAGTTCGCTGGCAGTGCAAAAAATGTTTGAAAAACACTATGTATTGAAAAATCATGTTTTGAAAAATACCACCTGTAAACCGCCGCTGTACTCAATTGAGTACACCCTCCTTACTCCGCCCACTTATTATTTTTTTTAATTTTTCCATTACTTTATGTTAACTTTGGGCATAGTGAAATTAAAAATAAACTGTTTTGTTAATTATCGTCATTGGTTTGATTTTGGCGGTTAATGGGTTAATTATATGTTAGATGTAAGATTTGAATACTTATTGTTAGTTAGTTGTTTCTTTTGATTGTGTACTATGACTATTTATTGTGGCGTTTAGTATATTTATTACATTCCATCCCAATATCAAATCACAAGCTACCATATTATCTAATTCGAAGAAATCTATGTCTTTGCTAAGAAATTTAATGGTCCGTTTTGAATTTATCATTGAGGTTCCGTGAATAGAAATAACTTCAATAGGTTTAACCTTTTTTGTTAAATTAAATTTTAGTGATATTTTTATATAATTGTGGGTTGATCTTGTGTCTATCAATACATTATATGTTTTTAATTCATCAGTCATGCTTATGTTTGGCAGCCCAGTTATTAGTTTAAGTGCTTAACTACTAATTTATTCATACCTGTTTCTTCTATTACGCTGCTGGAATCGTCTTCTTCTGTGATGATGTTGTTATTCCTCATTTGTTGTTGAAAATTTCCGCTAGGCTTCATTCGTTGCTTCCAGTGTTGGTTGTTGCGTTGTTGATAAGAATCAACAACATAAGACAACCCTCACGTTTCAACGTTGTCGATGAGAAGTGTTGCCTGAACTAGTGTCCATTGGTTCCGGTTGTGGTTGATAGTTGTTGATATGCTACCGTGGGTTGAATTCCTGAGGCCGTTGATTATTGACAAACTTCTTAGTGTTGCCTGAACTAGTGTCCATTGGTTCTGGTTGATAGTTGTTGATATGCTGCCGTGGGTTGAATTCCTGAGGCCGTTGATTATTGACAAACTTCTTAGGGTTGTTGAAATTATAAAATGTGTTGTGTTCTTGACGAAGCTGGTTGGTTTCTCTAATTTCGCTGAAATTGTTTTCTCTCGAATCTTTGGTCATTTGACTGCATTCTTTGTGTTTGCCTCATATCGTATGACAGTTTCAGATTTTGATGTTAGCTGTCATGTTCGATTGAAACATTGAAATTGAATTGACATTGACATTTTTGATATAATTAAATTCAATGATCTATTAATGTCATCATGAAAATCATCTAACGTCTTTTTTCCTTGATAGGACCGCTTCATCTTTTCTTGTAGGACATACAAGGGACGTGTGTCGGCATACGTGTAATCGAGTCTGGCTCGAATGGCGTCAGATTTAAAGGCTGTGGCTTGGTTTGCCAAAACTTGGGCGGCTGCTCCTTGGATTTTAGTTTTAATTATTTGTAGGGCCTGTGAGTATACACTTGTATTCTTTAACGGTTCGATAATCTCCAACATACGTGATGATTCTTCTCTTCATATTCTATATTTCGTTATATATTCATCAAATACGGTTAGTGACTTAAATACTTCCAGTTTGACATCGTTTGGATTTAGTATTGCCGTTGAGATGGCTTCTAAGGGTGCATGTGAAGGATGATTTCCCGGAGGGTTGGTTTTCATCTGTTGAATTTGTTTTTTTTTTCAATTAGCCTCTGCAGTGTGCTCCTGCATCATATTCTGCATCATGGCTTTTAAGCTTGCCATTTGTTTAACAAGCATACTAATTTCAATGTTTGTATATGTTTCCTTTTCCATATATATTTCTAAAGGACCTGTTTTGTCAAAAGATTTTTCTCTTCTTTTCATTAATTCACTATTCACTTTTTTTACATATATTTTTATTTATTATTTTACGACACTTTTAACACTACGTAATATGTTTTTTTCTTTCTACCCAGCTAAAAAAATTATATATGGTCCATATATTTTTAATATATGAATGTATATAACTATATATGAATATGTAAGAATTCATGTGTGGCAATGTATAGGATTATACATGGCAAAACTATTATATATGAACTAATATATGGACTAATATATGAAATGTATTAAAACATATGAGCTCATATATGAAAATTTAATTATGAAGCTCTTCATATGTGGATCCATATATAAATGTAAGATTTTATATATGGAGCCATATAAGAATGTATACATACAGGATATCTCACATGAGATCGTTTTTGCAATCAAAAAAGCTTGGAATTTTATCACTGTTGAATTGGAAATCCATTAGAAAATACATACGGTATGCAAAGTTTATATGCGTAGCCTCAACGTTTAAAATAGATAACCTTTTTGTTACAAAAAAACCATTGTATGATTTTATACATTGTGGCCTCATTTAATATATCAAATAATCAAAAGGATAATCCAGTCATTAATATTATAGAAAATAATAAAATTCTCTAGATAAGAAACAAAGTTCATATTACTGTATTGAAAACTATTGTTAGTCGGATTATTTTATCTTTTATAATTAATTGCATTAGTTTTTAATCTGATTTCTTAAGCTAAATGTTATGTACGAATGATTTATGTGTTTTTTAAATAATTGATTCACCATTTGATGAATGAAATGACTTCTATTCGTTTTGAATTATATGTCCAAACAAATGTTTCATTAAATACAACCTCTCTCTCAAGTCTAAAAACATTTAATTTTAATAATATAATTTATTGCACAGCAGTGACTTTTGTGAATCAAGAGTGTATGAATATGAATTGTGCACTACATGTATGAAAATATATGAATATATATAATTATATATGCCCATATACCCTCATTTTTCGGATCCGAACCATATATGGCATATATGATGCTCCATACATATTTTTTTCGCTGGGTATTTCTATTTATTGTAAATGGTAAAATAACTATTAGTTTTCCCATGGAAAAAGTTTGTTACTTACTTGCTGCGACAAGCATTTGCAATTTTTTTGTCCGCTCGTAGAAGAATAACAATATATTATTCTCCTGGCAGGATCACCAATTAAAGAAACTTTATTCTTTTTGAAACAAAAAAAAAACAAATTTTTCGCGACGCGATGCGTCTTTATTTATTAAATTTTTTTTTTTTTTTTTTTTTTTTTTTTTTTGCATGTTTTTTATTTATTGTATCTTCATATATGAACTAACAATAAGTATTCAAATCTTAAATCTAACATATAATTAATAGGCCCGACCAATGCCAGACCTAACTAAGTGATAGTTGTAAATAATACATAAGTAGTGATAAGCAAAAAAAAAATAAAAAAATTTCAAGCAACTTCATTCGGAGTGTTTAGTATAAGAGCCCTTGTATCTCTCTTTTTTAAGCGGATGTGTCCAGTAAAGTTTAAAATATTACGAGCAAGCGGATTAGGATGTGACTCGAGTTTGTTTAAGTATTTGCCTGCGTATCTTGCAATTTCTTCAGTCACTAGTGGCATTTTTAAATCACGATGCAAACTTGAATTCTTAATGTACCATGGAGCAGATGTTATTAACCTTAATATTTTGTTTTGTCTTCGTTGAATTCTCTCTACATTGGAAGCAGAAGCAGTGCCCCATAACTGGATACCGTAACACCATATTGGCTTTAAAAGCGACTTGTATATTAAAAGTTTGCAGTCTAGGCTGAGTGTTGAATTTCTGCCAATCAGCCAATGTACCTGAGTTAATTTTAGTTTCATTTGAGTTAACTTATAGTCAATGTGATGTTTCCATGTAAGCCGTCGATCGAGGTGTATACCAAGATATTTCACATGTGAATGTTGAGGAACAACTTGATTATTAATCCGAATGGGGGAACAAGTATCTCTTCGTAAGGTAAATGTTATATGGACACACTTTTGTTCATTTACCTTAATTCTCCATAAGTTCAACCATAGTTCCATCTGGCTAATGTGTTCCTGGAGTTTTCGGGATGCCTCATCAGGGTTTTCGTGCATACTAAGGCAGGCGGTATCGTCGGCAAATGTAGACGTGTGAATACTACTGCTCACTGGCATATCACAAGTATAAATCAAATATAAAAATGGCCCCAGTATACTCCCCTGTGGCACACCGGATGAGATAGTTTCAGGCATACTCATAAAGTGTCCTTCCACAACTGTAAATTTTCGTGCAACAATGTAACTTTCCAAAAGATTTAGAATGTTTATTGGTAAGTATGTCTTCAATTTCAAAATCAGGCCTTCATGCCACACTTTATCAAATGCCTGAGAAACATCAATAAACACGGCAGAACAATACTTCTTTTCCTCAAATGTTTTTCTGATAAATTGAACCAATCTATGCGTTTGCTCAATGGTGCTATGCTGGCTTCTAAAACCAAATTGATGGTCCGGGATGCACCCATTTTCAGTTAAAATTGAAGACAATTTTGTCATGAGTAGCTTTTCAAAAAGCTTTGACATTGTTGACAGTAAACTTATTGGCCTATATGACTCAGCCTTGGAAAGATCTTTACCCGGCTTTGGAATCATTTTAACCTTGGCAAGCTTCCAGCAGTCTGGATAATACTCCAGTCGTAAAATGGCATTAAAAATGAATAACAGGATTCTAATTGCAGTACGAGGTAACTTAATCAGCATCTGATTACTAATTCCATCCATACCGGGAGCTTTTTTCGGGTTGAGTTCGGCAATTAGTTTTTGTACATCACACATCGTAAATTTTAAGGGTCGAGGTGGTAGAGCAACTACACTCGGCAAATCAGCAACATTGGTACATGTATTTGGTGTAAATACGGATTTTAAATGCTCAGCAAATATGTTACCTTTTTCAGTATCGCTTCTTGCCCAACTTCCGGTAGATGTGCGCAGAGGTGGCTTAAACTCAACGGGTGTTTTAAACTTTTTAGCAGCGTGCCACAAAGAGTAATTAGATGCTGGTGTGACATCAAGGCTTTCCAGATAGTTTTTGAAAGATGCAGTTTTTTCAGATGCAAGCAACTCTTGGAGTCGTTTAGTGCACTCTTTAAATCTGATTTTGTGTTGAGGTGATCTGTGCTGTTGCCATTCCCTTCTAGCTCTTCTTTTTTCACGTACGAGATGTTCAACGTCTGTAGAATAAATTTTATTGAACCCAGTATGCGGATGGGAGGTAGTGGCATGTTCAGAAGCTTGTTTAATATTCTCGTTAAGATTTGCAATGTTCGATTCAATATCATTGGGTGTTCTTAGCGTAATATTTTCCGTGCAATGACTACTAAGATATTTTTTGAATCCCAGCCAATTAACACGATTTATCATCTTGACATATTAAATTTATTTGAATTAAAAATATGACGACGTACACACGTCTCTAATACTTATTTCTAAGTGGCTTACATTTACAAAGTATTTCGAATTGAAATAAAACACAAGAAAATCGTTTTAATGTCCATCAATTTGGCTTTATTGGAAGGATAATTTTATGCCATTAATGTTTAAATATGATTTCGGGCATGTGGCCGCCGCGGCTGGCTCGAATAAAGCCAATTCTACAGGTCCAATTTTTAACCACTTTTTCGAGCATATAGGGCCGTATGTTGGCAATAACGCCACGAATGTTGGTTTCCAAGTCCCCTAACGTTTCTGGTTTGTTGGCGTAGACGAGCGACTTCACATATCCCCAAAGAAAATAATCCAATGGTGTCAAATCACACGATCTTGGTGGCCAATTGACAGGTCCATTCCGCGAAATTATGCGCTCATCGAATGTTTCCTTCAATAAATCGATTGTGACGTGCGCTGTGTGGCATGTAGCGCCGTCTTGTTGGAACCACAACTCATCCACATTCATGTCATCCAATTCGGGAACAAAATAGTCGGTTATCATGGCTCTTTACCGGTCTCGATTCATTCGGGTCCTCTTCAACACTTTGCTCTACAGCGGCAATTGTTTCTTCGGTGCGCACTGGTCGACGTTTCTGCGGATGTGTATTATCACATAGAGTAAACGTAGTGTGAAAACGATCCATGGTTAACCGAATTAATTGCTCTGATGGACGATTATGTCAACCATAAAATGGACGGAGCTTGCGGTAAACTTCGCGAACTGAACCATTATTTTCGAAATAAATTTGCACGATTTGTAAGCGTTGTTCTTTTGTCAACCTGTTCATGATGAAATGGCAAAAAAACTAAATATTAATCACTTGACAGCTGACAAAATGGCCGCCAGTTAAAAAAGTGATGCCAACTTAAAGTTCTATACCTCAATAAAAAACACCCAATACTAGAGGAATAACAACATTATCTTAATTTCTTTGTTCTATTTTTCTAAAACATATCTTATCTTAATTTCTTTGTTATGAGAGAAACTTAAGGCCATGTCATCAGTACATAACATTAAGTTCTGGGGGCAAATTACGGCTCTCGCTATCGAACGGAATTACGAAATATTTACATATAAATTCTATTGAAATGTTTCTTAATTTCGTTCGATAACGAGTGCGGTAATTTGCCCCCTTGATATCATGTTTGGTTTCGTAATTTCTCTGACCTTGATCATTTATGGCATTTATAATATTGATTACAAAATTTGGTTATTTACAATCATTTTCAGTATTTAGTTGTTTACAATTTCTTAGCGTTATTTATGATATTTGTATATTTATTTGATCAACCTATTTTATCTTTATTATGTTTATGTATTCATGTTCTTATCTTACAACATTATTTCTTTGTTACTTCATACATATGTATATAGATGTGTGTTATAATCTTGTAAGGTAAATGTATACATGAGGGTCGTTAATTATTGTGTGTCTGTTTGTGTTAGTGTCGTTAACTCGCACGACCTGACAATTTGCTGGAGGAGTACGGAGTGCGGTTTTAATATGCTTTATCATGTTTTCATTACAGAAATCTTCAAACTGCGTTGAAGTGAAAGCGGTGCCTCGGACGTAGACAATGCATTTTGGTACACTAAATTATTTGAACATTTCGTTTAAAACGCTGATCACGGAGGCCGTTTTCGTGTTGCGTACAGCTTTTCAAATTAAGTACTTGCTAAATGAGTTCGATATTGCTAATAACTATGTAACAATAACCTCTTTTGATTTTTGTAAAAGGACCAATATGGTCAACGTGCACGACTTGGAACGGAATTGGTGGTATCTCACCGAAATGTAAACGGGCTTCGGATTTACAGGCATTTAATGCAGCTAGCGATATATTCCTTCGTATATTTTTTCATTTTCGTAAACCAGAATTTCTGCTGTATTCACGGAATAGTCTTGTCAAGTCAAAAATAACCCATGTCATCATGGGAATATTTTAAGATTTTCGATGGATGTGTTTCGGTATGACTAGTTTCAAACCATTTTCGTCTCTTCGTTAATGTCGGTAATTTAAATAATGTCGGCTTTTATTTCTTTTTCTTGATCAGATAATGAATGACATACGGCTAACTTCTCGATGAATAAGTGTAAAATCAAATTCTTGCAGACGCATCCATTACCTAGCAGTTCGGGGCTTGAGTTCCTTATTAGCTCTAACTTTGGATACGGCTGCATAATCAGTCACTAAACTAAAAGATTTTACCAATAAATAAATTCTAAAACGTTCGAGAGCTTCAACTGCGGCAAGGGCTATGGTAGACTTTCTGCGTCAGTATAATGGCGGCTATAGTAAAAAACGGGTTTGCACTGCTTACTATTGTAGCATTATCACATTCTTTTAACATTCTTTTACAGCACAAATTGTTTTCATAATTTTAAGCGCCTGCATGCATACTTTCAAGAGTAAAATATCGCACTAACCTTGAACTCATACTAACGGTGATCGTTTGACAATTTTTCGTTATGCAGTCTGAATGCACTTGAGAAATATTCAAGGCCAAGTGCAAATGTGCCATGTCGGCATAATAGAAAGAATTAACATTGCTGTGAAGTGAGTGGCACTTGGAAAAGCCACATACAATCTGCCGCACCAAAACAATCGCCGCTGTGGGAACGAAATAATATTTAAAGGGTGGATTGTATTACACTTTAATTTTCCACTATATGTTTATACCAATTTTAGGCACTGATTTAGTTTTAAGACATTTATCATATTTCAATTCGTTTGATAACTTTCCCTTTAATTCTAAATCTAGAATCTTCTTATAAGTAGTATAAAAGCGTTCACATTTTTGTAATAAAAAAGCAGTTTATGAACTAGAAGCGGGGCTATAGTCGCTAAAATAAAATTCATTGAAAAGAAAGCAAATTATTTTATTTAAAATTATATAAATGCTTAATGGCAATCCTGCCACTTTAAAACAGTAAAGCAAAAGGACTATATAGCAGTTATTGCTTATCCCTGTTGCTTGTAAGTTTTAAAAGAAAAAAAAAGGACAATAGAATACGGCATACATAGTTTATGCTGTCGTGTTCTGTTGAAAATACTAGGTGGAGACTGTCGATGGAACAATCCTTGGAAGAAATCCTCAAGGATCTAGAGGAGGCGGAAATCCGGTGGAAACAGCAACTAGAACAGGGCGCTCATCCAAACGAGAAGCCAACAATTTTGCTTAAAGGACCAAAACCGTTAACCCTTAAGAAGAAAAGGCCGGAGGAACCATTATTCCCAATATTCCCCATCCCAAATATCAATAATAAGAGGAGGCCGCAAAAATAAACTGAAGGCGGAGCTGAGGGTACTCCTACACCAGTATTACTTGTGCAAAAGCAGAGGAACTCCAAATTATTAAAAACAAGATTGCAACTACTAAACAAACAATAAAAGACATTAGAAATAAAAATAAATATCTCAAACAATAAAATCCTTTTCTGAAAAAAAAACCTCAAACAAAAACAAAATTGTACAAAATGTCCACATATTTTTTTTAATATTCAATACAACACTATAGAAAAGTTTACTATTTAAAAATATAAAAACAAAAAAAAACAATATATAAATAAAATAAAATCTCTAATAAATTGTTATTGTTCAAAAATCCTAATGAATAATATACAAAATATTTTTAATAAAATAATATTTAAGCCAATTAAGTTAGCATTAAAACTTGTTTTATAACAAAAGAACTGTCCACTAAGAAATAAAACTACATGAATTTTTAAAAAACATTAAAAATATATATAAAATTTTTATAATATTTGTTTATCCTTAAACAATTTCCGTCAAAATAAATTGTAAATGGTTATTTATAGAAAAATTAATAGGAACAAAATCAAAAATAGGTCTAAAAACCACAGATGAAAATTAAATGGTCATAGAAGAAAAAATCAACTGGTTAGCTGGACTCTGGAAACTAATAGGCTTAGAGGGCAGACCTACTAAAGAAGATATTATAAATGCCCCAAGATTAAAAGAGTAAACAATGGCAGCAATAAGATGGTCTGAACGTATTGAAAAGAGAAAAAGAAGTCTTTAATAATTTTTTTTACAACTTATGGATTGGTTAACTGTCATAAAATACTGTAGAGAAATCTAAATAAACTTCGATAAATCTTATAAATGTCTGAATATAGAAAAACAAATTTGCCAAGAAACTGTAAAGAAACACCTACAAATTATCTTACAGAGTTTAGAAGAAATAAAAAAAACTTTAAATGAAAACTATGAAAATCTAGCTACTCCACGTAAAATAGCTGCAGATGCTATCTATCATGATATTAGAAATAAGCTTTCAAACTTGCTAATTAAGAAATATATTCCACTAAATATAAAAGATAGAAGTTGACAGTTACCTTTCGCAAATAGAAATAAAACCAAACACAACAATGGGACAGACAACAATAGAATTCCTCAATACAGCATCAAAGCTAATTATACCCTTTGACGGTAAACCAGAAAACTTAAGAGCATTTATGGATTCCTTGTTATTAATAGACACAATTAAACACACACACGAAGCCATAGCCATTTCCATCATCAAAATAAAGCTAAAAGGTAATGCCAGAAATTTAATTGACCAAGAAAGCACCATCTCGGCAATCATAAATAAACTCAAAAGTTCAGTCAAAGGCGAATCAGTAGAAGTCTTGACTGCAAAAATTTTTAATATAAAACAAAATAATTAAACAGCCAATGCTTATTGTAATGAAATAGAACTTCTTACGAAATCGTTGGAAACAGCCCATATATCTGACGGATTAACAAATAAGCTAGCAACAAAATATTCAATACAAGTTGCCGTGAAGGCTCTCACTAAAAACTGCCCCATAGATAAGGTAAAACTTATCATGGAAGCAGGTAAATTTAACAGCATGAACGAAGTAGGGATTGGTAAATATCTTCAAAAATCGATTTTCGATTTGTCGATCAACTTTTTTAATTTCGATTTTTGAAATCTATTTATCGTACGTGAAAATCGATTTTAAAATCTTTTAAGACAACTTGGCTAGTTTATAAACAAAATAATCTTTATTCATACAAATTCAAGTAAAATTTATAAAAAATTAACAAACAAAAGCAAAAGTTATCAACGTCAGGCATTGTCAAAATAGGACACTTAAGTACTATTTTTTCTCAGTAATTGTTTATTTTTAGAGAAAGTAAGTGTCCTATTTTCCATATTGTCTTTGCATTGATGTCAACAAAAAGTTATGCAATAAAGATGAATAATATCTTCTCTTCTTCACTCACAGTTTGTAAAACAAATCTTGCTAATTTATGTGATGACTACTTAACTATTTTTTCAGAAACTATACAATTTTAAATTTTGACACTTTTTTCCTAAAACATATGCATAATAATTAAAGCGACGCTTGTTTTTGAAATGTATGTAGTATGTAGCGTTGCATAAATTAAGCGAGATATATCAAGTGTATTAAGTAAGCTAGTATGCTAGTAAGGCAGATTAATACTTAAAAAACTGCCAGAATTTTGATAATAATAAAAAATCGATCTTTATAGCCCAATAATCGATTTCAGTATAAAATCGCAGACGCAAGATCGATTACAAAACATCGGGTTTCGATTGGAATCGAAATCGATTTATCAAATCCCTAGAACGAAGCTGTTACAAAATTCGTAAACAGTTGTACAGAAGCAACTGGACAACAAAATGCCATACTATTCTTTGGTAAAAGACTAAATAACAGGAATAACTATTTCCGTGGAAATTACACAAGATTTCGTGGAATAAATAATAATAGAAGCTATAATAACAATAGCAATAATAACAGAAGTAGCAACAATACCAATAACAATTACAGGCGAAGGCCTAACAACAACCCTAGAAATACAAACTATGTTAGAGCAACAGAATCAAACGAATTTGATTCGGAAAACCAAGATGTTCCCCTAATACCAATGCAATAAATAACAAGGTATACAATCTCAATCTCAATCTCAACTTATGTTTCTGCGTTCAATTACAAATAGCCAATACTAACACCCCAATAAAATTACTAATAGACACAGGAGCAGATATTTTACTTATAAAACTAAAACATTTCAACATAAATCAAATAAATACTTATAAAAGAAGAACATTCAGCGGAATAGGACGGGGTAAAATACCTCATAAATTTTAAGTAGTAAAAAACAATTTCCCAATACCATGCGATGGCATCATTGGTATGGACTGCATTAACAAATATAATTGCATATTAGATTTAATAAATGATTCTGATTACCTTATCCTACGCCCATTTTATATCGCACATCCAATAGAAATACCAATCACAAATAATGGTGATGACATAATTTTACCAGCAAGATCAGAAGTTATACGACAAATAAAACTAGTATCCTCAGATAATGAATTATTAATCCCTAATCAAGAAATAGAACCAGTTGTTTTTATCGCAAATACATTGGTAACAACAAATAACGCATTTATCAGAATCCTTAACACTAACGACAAAAATACTAAAATTAAACAAAACAAAATAAAAACCGAAAACATCTCAAACTACAGCATATTTAAAAGTAATCCTAAAGTAAATACAAAGGAAGTCTTAAAAGTCTTAAAGAAAAATTTTCCGGAGCAGTTCAAAAATACATTAACAGTACTATGCACCTCATATTGCGATATTTTTGTATGAACAAAAGTTGAGAGTAAAAGATACACAACCTGTATAAACAAGTAAAAAAGCTCATAGACGACAATATAATCGAACCATTACAATCAGAATACAATAGCCCAATACTATTAGTAACAAAGAAATCATTGCCTAATTCGCAAAACAAAAGATGGAGATTGATTATAGATTACAGACGAATAAATAATAAATTGATAGCAGACAAATTCCCATTACCTAGAATAGATGACATTTTAGACCAACTGGGCAGAGCAAAATATTTCACTTATTTAGATTTAATGTCACGATTCTACCAAATTAGCTTGGATAAAAACTCTAGAGACTTAACGTCATTTTCAACCAATAACGGATATATAGATTCACACGATTACCATACGGTTTAAAAATAGCTCCTAATTCATTCCAAAGAATGATGACACTTGCCTTTGTTGTATTGAATCCAGATCAAGCTTTCCTTTATACGGACAACTTAGTTGTTCTTGGATGTTCAGAAAAACATATGCTAGCAAATTTAAAAAATGTTTTTATTTAAAACTTCATCCAGACAAATTCTAATTTTTCAGGAAAGAAGTAACTTACCTTGGTCACAAATACACAGACAAGGGAATACTACCAGATGATAATAAATATTCAATAATTGAAAACTATCCTACACCAACAGATGCAGACAGTGCCAAAAGATTCGTAGCGTTTTTTAACTATTACCGTAATCGTAGCTGCTTTACCATCGTAAGCTAAAATTAAGGCATATGCAGACGACATAGCCATTATCATAATTGGAAAGTTCCTCGACACAATGAGCTCCATTATGGAGTCCTTCTTAAAAGATATTTATAGATGGGCAGCCAGGGTAGGTCTTAACTTGAACCCTGAAAAAACAGACCTCGTACCAAAATTAAATGGTATATCACTCTCTTCCAAAACACATACAAAGTATCTGGGAGTTATTTTGGATAGCAAACTGACGTGCAAACCCAATATAGAGGATAAGAGTCAAAAAGCCTAAAACTGCTCTATACGCATGTAAAAAGATGCTGGGCAGGACATGGGGACTTTCACCTAATCTTACATATTGGATCTACACAGCGGTAGCTGGACCAATTATGGTAATTATGGTAGAGGGCGACTGAGACGAAAACATACCTAAAAAAGTTAGAAAAAATCCAGAGAATGGCAGAACTCTGTATTACTGGAGCTCTCAAAAGTACACCTACTGCAGCTTTAGATGTTATGTTGGATCTTAAACCAAAAAAACTAACTGCTCTGAACGCGGCATGCAAGTCCGTGATCCGACTCAGGACAACTGGACAGATGTCGCATAAACCATATGGTCACGGTAAATTGCTGGAAGACATGGACATGTAGCTTGGACTACACCATTCTAGGAATTAACTTTCTTGCAAAACCACATATCACTATAAGAGAAGAAGGCTATCTAGAAAGTCTTAACTGTAGTGGTCATAGTTTCAATTTCTTCACTGATGGCTCAAAGATGGATGAAGGGGTAGGAGCTGCGGTTTACTGCGCGGAGCTCAGTATAGAGGAATCATATAAACTTCCTGATTACTGTAGCATATTCCAGGCAGAAATCTATACCGCCAATATGGCTGCAGAATTAGCTTTCACCACTCAAACCACGAGTGCTCGTGTGAATATATATATAGACAGTCAAGCAGCAATTAAGGCTATTTCAGCAGACTGTAACTACTCCTCGGTTGTGCTCATGTGTAGGAATGCTCTAAGTAGATTATGTGCTGGTAGACAAGTCTATGTTTTTTGGGTACGAGGACACATGGGGATTGAGGGAAATAAAATGGCGGATACACTAGCCAAAACGGGAATCCAATTACCTGTGGAAGAAACTGTATATGTCCGGAAACCAATTCAATACTTGAAATGAATCATAGACTCTAAGATGAGGGAAGAAGCGGAGAAGAGTTGGCGTGCGACGAAAACTTTTTTTACATTTATTTATTTATTGTATCTTCAATTATGAACTAACAATAAGTATTCAAATCTTAAATCTAAAATATAAGTATTAGGCCCGACCACTGTCGGACATAAACTTAGTAATAGTTATAAATAATACATAAGTATTGATAATCAAAAAAAGAGAGAAAAAAATATTTTCAAGCAATCCCATATGGAGTGTTGAGTATAAGAGCCCTTGTGTCCTTCTTTTTCAAGCGGATGTGGCCAGTAAAATTCAAGATGTTACGAGCAAGCGGATTAGGATGTGAGTCAAGTTTAGTTAAATATATAAATAAATTTCACTAGTGGCATATTCAAATCACGATGTATATTTGAGTTTTTGATGTACCATGTTATCAAACGTAAAATTTTGTTTGCCTTCGTTGGATTCTCTCGACGTTAGAAGCTGAAGCAGTACCCCATAACTGAATTGCGTAGCACCATATTGGCTTCAAAAGCGACTTGCATAATAAAAGTTTGCAGTCTAAGCTGTGTGCTGAATTTCTACCAATGAGCCAATATATCTGACTTAGTTTAGGTTTCATTTGTATTAGCTTTGAGTCAATATGGTGTTTCCATGTAAGTCGTCGATCAAAGTGTGTGTACCAAGGTATTTTACATGTGAATGCTGAGGAACAACTTGATTGTTGATTCGAATTGGGGAACAAGTATCTCTTCGCAGGGTAAATGTTACCTGAACACACTTTTGCTCGTTTACCTTAATTCTCCATAATTTTAACCACAGTTCCGGTTGTGTAATATGTTCTTGTAGATATCGGGAAGCCTCGTAAGGGTTTTTGTGCATACTTAGGCAAGCTGTATCATCGGCAAACGTAGATGTATGGGTATTACTGTTCAAAGGCATATCACAAGTATAAATCAAATACAAAACTGGCCCCAGTATGCTCCCCTGTGGCACACCGGATGATATAGATTCGGGCACACTCATGAATTCTCCTTCCACAACCGTGAACTTCCGAGTAGTAATGTAACTTTCTAATAAATTCACCAAATTTATTGGTAGATATGATTTTAATTTTAAAATTAGGACTTCATGCCACACTTTATCAAATGCCTGCGAAACGTCAATAAACAGTGCAGTACAGTACTTCTTTTCTTCAAATGTTCTTCTTATACATTGAACCAATCTATGCGTTTGTTCAATGGTGCTATGCTGACTTCTAAAACCAAACTGATGGTCTGGGATGCACCCACTACCAATTAGAATTGGGGACAATTTTGGCATGAGCAGTTTTTCGAAAAGTTTTGACATTGTTGATAGCAGACTTATTGGCCTGTATGATTCTGCCTTGGTAAGATCTTTGCCCGGCTTTGGAATCATTTTAACTTTGGCAAGCTTCCAGCTGTGGGGATAATACTCTAGTCGTAAAATGGCATTAAAAATTAATAACATGATCCTAAATGCAATACGAGGCAATTTTATTAGCATTTGGTTACTAATTCCATCAATACCCGGTGCTTTTTTCGGGTTGAGTTCAGCAATTAGATTTTGTACATCACGCATTTTAAATTTTATGGGTCGAGGGGGTAGCGCAACTACACTCGGGAAATCAACAACACCAGTACATGTGTTTGGGGTAAATACGGATTTTAAATGCTTTGCAAACAAGTTACCTTTTTCAATATCACTCCTGGCCCAAACTCCGGTAGAAGTGCGCAGAGGTGGTTTAAACTCAACGGGTGTTTTACTTCTTTTCGCAGCGCGCTACAAACAATAATTAGATGCTGGTGTGACATCGAGATTTTCCAGATAGTTTTTAAGAGATGCAGTTTTTTCATATGCAAGCAGTTCTTGGAGTCTTTTAGTGCACTCTTTTAATCTAATTTTATTTTGGGGTGATCTGTGCTGTTGCCATTCTCTTCTAGCTCTTCTTTTTGCACATACGAGATGTTCAATATCTGTAGAATATATTCTGTTAAACCCAGTCTGCGGATTTGAGGAAGTGGCATGTTCAGCTGCCTGCTTAATATTTTCGTTAAGATTAGCAATATTAGATTCAATATCATCATGAGTTCTTAGCTTAATGTTTTCAGTGCAATGACTACTAAGATATTTTTTGAATCGCAGCCAATTATCACGACTGACCATTTTCACATATGGGTGAGGTAGAGCACTTCTCAGTGGGCTACAGATTGTAACGATCGTGGGAGAGTGATCGGACGATAGATCTAGGGAAGCTTCAACATGAATTAATTCCCTAGAAATATTTTTCATGACGCCAAAATCTATAACATCCGGAATTTTATGTATGTCAGTAGACCAGTAAGTGGGCTCACCACTCGAAATGATGTCCAAGCTCATTTTGGAAATTGTGTTGAACAACGCTCGTCCTCTAGGTGTGATAAGACGCGAACCCCAGAAAGTATGTTTTGCATTATAGTCTCCAGCTGCTACGAAACAAGGGCCAAGAGATTTGTAGAAATCCTCGTATTGATCCTCAGTAATTGCGAATCTAGGAGGGGAGTAAATTGATGATATGACAAATTTTGTGCAAAATTTTTCGACACAAATATTCGTTGCTTGTATATGTTCTTCACAAATGTTGTCAAGAATATAATGCTTGAGTCTTGACTTTATTGAAATTGCTGATCCCCCGCAAGCTCTTAATCTTGGATCTTTTGAATCATATAAAATGTAGCCATTAATTTGGAATCGACTTTTTGAAGTCAAATGAGTCTCAGAAACCAACATTATATCAATATTTTTTTCCGTGAGGAAGTGCTCAAGTTAATTTTTATGTTGGCGAATGGCGTTTGCGTTCCAGAAACATATCTTTAACGTGTTCATGGCTTGTTAACTAATGCTTGAAGCAGTGTAGATTGCATTCGTAGCATTTCTTGCATCATGCTAGTCATATTTGTTGTAAAATTATTTAAAGTCAGCACCAGATTCTCAATAGTAGCTTCAAGGCGACTAAAATTAAAGCTTGAGTTTGCATTCGTTGAATTATTTTGAGGTGGAATATTTTGTGTGGGAATAGAACTAGTCTTAGCAGCATCGGCATACAATATACGGAAAGTGACAGATTGGCTCATTTGAGCAAAAGTGGCGGAGTAAGCGTTTGCTTTTTGGGCTGGAGCTAATTTAGATTTTTGCGCCATAGTGATTACCTCCACAATTACTAAATTTTTTTCTGCTAGATCTTTAGGTTTGGTACAACCTAAGTAAAGGCAGGAAAGTGAACTCTGCATGGAATTTGGCAAATCGAACTAACACAAAGGAATGGAAACCAATCACTTTGAAAGAGTTCGATGCTTTATTGGATATTATTTGGTATGCTGGACGCACTAAATAGAATAGTGAACGTATGGGGCCCAACGCGCTATCCAATATATAAAGCTACATTATAATTAGAACGTATGAAGTTAATAAAACAATGCGTTAGATTCGACAATGGAAATACGCGACAGCAGCGACTAATCAACAGCAAAACTGCGACTATTGATGATATTTGGGAAATGTTGCAGTCTAACTTGGCAGCAGCTTACACTCCGCATGATGCAGTGACCGTTGAGGAGCAGTTATTCCCATACAGAGGCCGCACCCGCTTCACACAATACATTCCATCGAAGCCTGCCAAGTACGGTATAAAGATATAGTGGTTGTGTGACTCAAAATCATTTTATCCTGTCAAAGGAATGATTTACTCTGGGAAATTGCCCGACCTGGCACGAGAGGTGAATCAAAGGCAGAATGTTGTACTTCAACTTTCGGAGAGATATTTGAATACAGGCCGCACAATTTATGCCCACAATTTTTTCACAACTTTGGATCTGCGCGTACTTTGATCAGGAAGAAAACCGCGTATGTTGGAACAGTGCGCTCGAATAAGACATGTGTGTCTCGTGAATTCCCAAAAAAATCATATGCGTCCTGTCAACAGCACATTGTTCGGCTTCAACGAAGGCGATATAGCACTATGTTCATATGTGCCCTAGAAGAACAAAGCGGTAATTTTGCTGTCGACACAACATTATACTTGCGATGTGGACATGCAAACTGAAAAGATGAAGCCGTTTGCTATTTTGGATTACAACGCCAAAAAATCGGGCCTTGTTACAATGGACCAGATGCTTGGTACATATTTATGCAAGCACTCAACAAACTACTGGCTATTGGCCATGTTTTATAATATGGTGGACATTGCTGCATTAGAGATGAAGCCAATAAAAAGAAGTGAAACGACGGTCATTCCTACTGATGCTGACAAAACAATTGGCAGTTCCCAAACATAGAGGAACGAGCGCATAACAACCGCATAATCGCATATCCAAGGATACGGAACGCAATGGAAGCATTTGATGTAAAGGTAAGAAAAAACAATTCTAATGTTCAAAAGCAGAATAACTACATACTTATCAAGACCGGCAGAAGGAGCTGCACCGTCGTTTGCGTCTAGAAATAACAGACCGTCATGTCGCCTATGTCGTTCTGAGTATGGACGGAAGTGGAAAACAAGGGCATATTGCCATTCCTGTAACAATCCAGTTTGTGCAGAGCATTCAACACTTATGCATCGATGCTACACCTGCACAGAAAATATGTTGGACGAGGGACAATCTACACAACAATAGTTTTTCAGGTTTTTTTTTCATATAAAACTCATAAGAAATTAATAATGTTATATATAATTTTTTTTTTCTAACATTCATTATACATGTATAATAAGTAAATAATAATAAATCGAAACAAAAAAATTAATAAAATGCGTTTTCATATAAAATTCCATACAAATAGAAATAGGTCACTGTGGACCTTGTAGTTCGTATAAGGGCAAAGGATGACTCAACCGTCGGAGTGTTAAACTGAAAAGATTGTTGAATTTTTTTTTAGTGTTTATGTAGAGATAAGCTATGAGAAAAGTTTAAATTAAAAATTTAAATTTAAATTTAAATTAGGCGAATTTTTTTAATTTAATTTTTATTTATTTTTTATTTCGAATATATATATATGCCAACCCTGTCATGCAACTCCACAGATACTTCTGAAACACACAGCATATCTAGAACCTATTGTGGCAGTTGCGCGCGTCTTCTCTGCTGCATTCGACTATCTAAGCATATTGACAAAATAACTGGATCAGACATGTCCATAGTCCTGTTAAAACATCACATAAATTGTTTTTGCGGCTGTTCTTGCTACCATGATGTAGTCTATCTGACTTGTATAATTTGTTCCGCGACTCAGCAGCATCTTCGCCGAAACAACCTACTAGCAGTAAAGTATTTTCAATAAATCAATGAATCAATACCATGTTAACGGTCGCGGTCATTGGGAGCCAAGGGTATTTGGTTTATATCATTTGGGCGGTATTGTGGCTAAAAGCTTGAAATTTCTGGGTATTCAATGGGAATTGACAGCAAATAGTAATGAGTATAATTTTAAGGGAATATTTCAGTTCAACATCAATATCAACTATTTCCGAAAAGGTGGCACGGTCAGCAAAGGCTCTACGGGCTGTTTTGCCATCATTGGTGTTTTCCAAAGCCGCCCGTTTTTGGTTGCTCAACTTTAAGGGTCATATTCGACCAAAATAACTGTACAAGCTTTTTTTAGAAAGAGTTTTGCGATAGTCATCAGTTCGAATTTGCCATTTTTTAATACTGATTTTGTATCCAGCATGCAAAACGAATTCAAAGAATCGTATCCAACAATGCAAAGGATTTATACTATACTTTAGAGTATCATTTTGTAAAAGAAATTTTTGGCTTTTGAAGTCTGTAATGGTCATAAAATCCTTTGGAGTTGCCTTGCAAATAGGACACAATTGACTAGATTTTGTATTTGTCAAAACGTTTAACACTTTATCATCAATCAACGTAAGAAATAGTTTAAAGTGTATTTCAATGATTTTTCCAACATCGTTAACTATTTTTAAACTATTTAAGCTATTTATCTGTTGTTTTAAATCATTGTCCTCAACTAAAATTTTTTCTTTTGTTTCTTTGCAAAACTTCAGTTTTATGGGACGACAAAACCTTATAAACTGAGGTGTGATTGAGGTGAGGTTATTCCAAACTGGTCTACCGACCAAATCCACAAGTCTTAATGGAGTCATTGTTGTTGCAAAAAAGGAATAATCGGAATCATCGGATGTGGATGCTTCCTGAAATTTCTGCTTATAAGAGGAAAGCCCAGTGCTGCCATCAAATCCATAGTTAACAATCAGACCAGCCTTTAGAAAATTAATATTTTCTGTCATTAATGAGACTTCGACTTCCTTCTGCATTGCAACAATTCTGTTTGCAGTGTGCGTTAACAATGATTGAAGGGAAACATTTGCTTGCTTCTCATTGACTTCAATACCAACTGGTCTGCAACTTTTCTTAGAATTGGCGACCTTTTTATAAAGTGGATATATGTACATATCTCAGCATTTCGAATTTTATTCCCCTTTCTTGTATTTAAGTACTGTTTTTTTGTCAAATTGTTTTCTAACAAACATGCGAGTGCTTCATTTGCAGTGAAGCGAAAAATGAAGAAAATTAGCGCACACTGTTGATAATCAGCCAATCAACAGTGTGCGCTAATTTTCTCATCTTGCAAGCTCTTGTTGGACTAGTAATTGTCTGCCTGAGAGCCACTGCCATATCTGCTTAACAATGAACTCGAGCCGCTATCGAAGCTGCACGAGCTAGTTATTCCGTTTCATTGTTTACTTTCTTTTATAGGTCCCTTTCTTCTCTATTCTTTGCGCATTCGGATTTATCCACAAATCTTAGTTGCCAAAATAAAATCAATTCTAAGCCAGTGAGCGTTTTGTTTTTGGAAGACCTCTATGTTTCTGTGGACTTGTTCCATCTTTTAACCATCTTTCAGAGATGATTCTTCCTCATTCAAAATATTTATATTTCCAACTTGGCCAGTAACAAAAGTGAATACAGCATCGTTCTTCTCCTATTTGCATTTTACATCAATCCAAACTTTCGCAAGGTTGTTATATTGCAAACGAAGGTCGCCTACGAAAAAACGACATAATTCAAAAAACGCAAAAAATCGCGACGTGAAATTAATGAAATAAACTCAAAATAGCGCACTTCACATGTCTCTGATAGTCAAAACACTGCCAAATACGGCCAACATTTATAAAGCTTATCCAAACCGCATGTTAATGAAAAAAAAATTATTTAAGGTTAAGTCACAATAATGAGTTTTTCGCACTAAATCGAAAAGTAAACTCAAATCTGTCGACTAATCTGTAATGTGCATACCATCACTTTTATTGTTCATATTTAAATTGTATTATTATATTATGTTTAACGTTTTTAGAAAAGATTAAAAATTCACATTAAATACCAATGGGTTCGCGTCTTATTACTCCCAGAGGTGGAGCATTGTTCAACAAAATTTCAAAAATGGGCTTGGACGTCATTTCGAGTGGGGAGCCCACTTACTGGCCTACTGACATGCATAAAATTCCGGATGTTATAGATTTCGGCGTCATGAAAAATATTTCTAGGGAATTAATTCACGTTGAAGCTTCACTAGATCTCTCGTCCGATCACTCTCCCACGATCGTTATAATCTGAAGCCCACTGGAGTGCTTTGCCTCGCCCATATGCCAAGATGTCATTGCACGGAAAACATTGCGCTGAGAACACCCAAAGATATTGAAGCTAACATTGTCAACCTTAACATGATTACAAATGAATTTATTCTACGGATATTAAACGTCTCGTATGTGAAAAAAGCAGAGCCAGAAGGAAATAGCAACAGCACAGATCATCTCAACATAAATTCAGATTTAAATAGTGCACTAAACGACTCCAAGAGTTGCTTGCATCTGAAAAAACTGCATCTCTTAAAAATTATCTAGAAGGTCTTGATATCACACCAGCGTCTAACTACTTTGTGGCGCACTGCAAGAAAGCTTAAAACCCCCGTTGAGTTAAAACCACCTTTGCGCACATCTACTGGAGGTTGAGCAAGAAGCGATACTGAAAAAGGTAACATATTTGCTAATCATTTAAAATCCGTATTTACACCAAACACATGTACCGGAGTTGCTGATTTGCCGAGTGTAGTTGCTCTACCCCCTCGACCCATAAAGTTTTTCAGAAACTAATTGCTGAGCTTAATCCGAAGAAAGCTCCAGGTATTGATGGAATCAGTATCAATATGCTGATGAACTTGCCTCATATTGCAATAAGAATCCTGCTATTTATTTTTAATGCCATTTCACGAATGCAGTATTTTCCACATAACTGGAAACTTGCCAAGATAAGAACGATGCCGAAGCCGGGCTGAGTCATATAGGCCTATAAGCTTACTATCAACAACGTCAAAGCTTTTCGAAAAGCTGCTCATGCTGAATTGTCCAGAATTTTAGCCGATAATGGATCCATCCCGGACCATCAATTTGGTTTTAGAAGTCAGCATAGCACTATTGAGCAAACGCATAGATTGGTCCAAGTTATAAGGACGACATTTGAAGAAAAGAAGTATTGTTCTGCCCTTTTTATTGATGTTTCTCAGGCATTTGATAAAGTGTGGCACGAAGGTCTATTTTTAAAATTGAAGACATATCTGCCAATAAACATACAAAAACTTTTGGAAAGTTATATTATTGGTAGGAAATTCATTGTTGTCGAAGGAGACTTTATTAGTAGTATTCTGGGTCCAGTCTTGTATTTAATATATACTTGTGATATGCCTGTGAGCAATAATATCCACACCTCTACATTTTCCGATGATACAGCCTGTATGAGTATGCACAAAAGCCCTTATAAGGCATCGCGTAATCTCTAGGAACATATTACTCAGCTGGAAATGTGGTTGAACTTATGGATAATCAAAGTAAATGAACAAAAGTGAGTCCATATAACGATTACCCTAAGAAAAGATACTTGTTCTCCCATTCGAATCAACAATCAAAATATCCCTTAACATTCACAATTAACATACCCTAGTATACACCTAACACAAAGGAATGGAAACCAATCACTTTGAAAGAGTTCGATGCTTTATTGGATATTATTTGGTATGCTGGACGCACTAAATAGAATAGTGAACGTATGGGGCCCAACGCGCTATCCAATATATAAAGCTACATTATAATTAGAACGTATGAAGTTAATAAAACAATGCGTTAGATTCGACAATGGAAATACGCGACAGCAGCGACTAATCAACAGCAAAACTGCGACTATTGATGATATTTGGGAAATGTTGCAGTCTAACTTGGCAGCAGCTTACACTCCGCATGATGCAGTGACCGTTGAGGAGCAGTTATTCCCATACAGAGGCCGCACCCGCTTCACACAATACATTCCATCGAAGCCTGCCAAGTACGGTATAAAGATATAGTGGTTGTGTGACTCAAAATCATTTTATCCTGTCAAAGGAATGATTTACTCTGGGAAATTGCCCGACCTGGCACGAGAGGTGAATCAAAGGCAGAATGTTGTACTTCAACTTTCGGAGAGATATTTGAATACAGGCCGCACAATTTATGCCCACAATTTTTTCACAACTTTGGATCTGCGCGTACTTTGATCAGGAAGAAAACCGCGTATGTTGGAACAGTGCGCTCGAATAAGACATGTGTGTCTCGTGAATTCCCAAAAAAATCATATGCGTCCTGTCAACAGCACATTGTTCGGCTTCAACGAAGGCGATATAGCACTATGTTCATATGTGCCCTAGAAGAACAAAGCGGTAATTTTGCTGTCGACACAACATTATACTTGCGATGTGGACATGCAAACTGAAAAGATGAAGCCGTTTGCTATTTTGGATTACAACGCCAAAAAATCGGGCCTTGTTACAATGGACCAGATGCTTGGTACATATTTATGCAAGCACTCAACAAACTACTGGCTATTGGCCATGTTTTATAATATGGTGGACATTGCTGCATTAGAGATGAAGCCAATAAAAAGAAGTGAAACGACGGTCATTCCTACTGATGCTGACAAAACAATTGGCAGTTCCCAAACATAGAGGAACGAGCGCATAACAACCGCATAATCGCATATCCAAGGATACGGAACGCAATGGAAGCATTTGATGTAAAGGTAAGAAAAAACAATTCTAATGTTCAAAAGCAGAATAACTACATACTTATCAAGACCGGCAGAAGGAGCTGCACCGTCGTTTGCGTCTAGAAATAACAGACCGTCATGTCGCCTATGTCGTTCTGAGTATGGACGGAAGTGGAAAACAAGGGCATATTGCCATTCCTGTAACAATCCAGTTTGTGCAGAGCATTCAACACTTATGCATCGATGCTACACCTGCACAGAAAATATGTTGGACGAGGGACAATCTACACAACAATAGTTTTTCAGGTTTTTTTTTCATATAAAACTCATAAGAAATTAATAATGTTATATATAATTTTTTTTTTCTAACATTCATTATACATGTATAATAAGTAAATAATAATAAATCGAAACAAAAAAATTAATAAAATGCGTTTTCATATAAAATTCCATACAAATAGAAATAGGTCACTGTGGACCTTGTAGTTCGTATAAGGGCAAAGGATGACTCAACCGTCGGAGTGTTAAACTGAAAAGATTGTTGAATTTTTTTTTAGTGTTTATGTAGAGATAAGCTATGAGAAAAGTTTAAATTAAAAATTTAAATTTAAATTTAAATTAGGCGAATTTTTTTAATTTAATTTTTATTTATTTTTTATTTCGAATATATATATATGCCAACCCTGTCATGCAACTCCACAGATACTTCTGAAACACACAGCATATCTAGAACCTATTGTGGCAGTTGCGCGCGTCTTCTCTGCTGCATTCGACTATCTAAGCATATTGACAAAATAACTGGATCAGACATGTCCATAGTCCTGTTAAAACATCACATAAATTGTTTTTGCGGCTGTTCTTGCTACCATGATGTAGTCTATCTGACTTGTATAATTTGTTCCGCGACTCAGCAGCATCTTCGCCGAAACAACCTACTAGCAGTAAAGTATTTTCAATAAATCAATGAATCAATACCATGTTAACGGTCGCGGTCATTGGGAGCCAAGGGTATTTGGTTTATATCATTTGGGCGGTATTGTGGCTAAAAGCTTGAAATTTCTGGGTATTCAATGGGAATTGACAGCAAATAGTAATGAGTATAATTTTAAGGGAATATTTCAGTTCAACATCAATATCAACTATTTCCGAAAAGGTGGCACGGTCAGCAAAGGCTCTACGGGCTGTTTTGCCATCATTGGTGTTTTCCAAAGCCGCCCGTTTTTGGTTGCTCAACTTTAAGGGTCATATTCGACCAAAATAACTGTACAAGCTTTTTTTAGAAAGAGTTTTGCGATAGTCATCAGTTCGAATTTGCCATTTTTTAATACTGATTTTGTATCCAGCATGCAAAACGAATTCAAAGAATCGTATCCAACAATGCAAAGGATTTATACTATACTTTAGAGTATCATTTTGTAAAAGAAATTTTTGGCTTTTGAAGTCTGTAATGGTCATAAAATCCTTTGGAGTTGCCTTGCAAATAGGACACAATTGACTAGATTTTGTATTTGTCAAAACGTTTAACACTTTATCATCAATCAACGTAAGAAATAGTTTAAAGTGTATTTCAATGATTTTTCCAACATCGTTAACTATTTTTAAACTATTTAAGCTATTTATCTGTTGTTTTAAATCATTGTCCTCAACTAAAATTTTTTCTTTTGTTTCTTTGCAAAACTTCAGTTTTATGGGACGACAAAACCTTATAAACTGAGGTGTGATTGAGGTGAGGTTATTCCAAACTGGTCTACCGACCAAATCCACAAGTCTTAATGGAGTCATTGTTGTTGCAAAAAAGGAATAATCGGAATCATCGGATGTGGATGCTTCCTGAAATTTCTGCTTATAAGAGGAAAGCCCAGTGCTGCCATCAAATCCATAGTTAACAATCAGACCAGCCTTTAGAAAATTAATATTTTCTGTCATTAATGAGACTTCGACTTCCTTCTGCATTGCAACAATTCTGTTTGCAGTGTGCGTTAACAATGATTGAAGGGAAACATTTGCTTGCTTCTCATTGACTTCAATACCAACTGGTCTGCAACTTTTCTTAGAATTGGCGACCTTTTTATAAAGTGGATATATGTACATATCTCAGCATTTCGAATTTTATTCCCCTTTCTTGTATTTAAGTACTGTTTTTTTGTCAAATTGTTTTCTAACAAACATGCGAGTGCTTCATTTGCAGTGAAGCGAAAAATGAAGAAAATTAGCGCACACTGTTGATAATCAGCCAATCAACAGTGTGCGCTAATTTTCTCATCTTGCAAGCTCTTGTTGGACTAGTAATTGTCTGCCTGAGAGCCACTGCCATATCTGCTTAACAATGAACTCGAGCCGCTATCGAAGCTGCACGAGCTAGTTATTCCGTTTCATTGTTTACTTTCTTTTATAGGTCCCTTTCTTCTCTATTCTTTGCGCATTCGGATTTATCCACAAATCTTAGTTGCCAAAATAAAATCAATTCTAAGCCAGTGAGCGTTTTGTTTTTGGAAGACCTCTATGTTTCTGTGGACTTGTTCCATCTTTTAACCATCTTTCAGAGATGATTCTTCCTCATTCAAAATATTTATATTTCCAACTTGGCCAGTAACAAAAGTGAATACAGCATCGTTCTTCTCCTATTTGCATTTTACATCAATCCAAACTTTCGCAAGGTTGTTATATTGCAAACGAAGGTCGCCTACGAAAAAACGACATAATTCAAAAAACGCAAAAAATCGCGACGTGAAATTAATGAAATAAACTCAAAATAGCGCACTTCACATGTCTCTGATAGTCAAAACACTGCCAAATACGGCCAACATTTATAAAGCTTATCCAAACCGCATGTTAATGAAAAAAAAATTATTTAAGGTTAAGTCACAATAATGAGTTTTTCGCACTAAATCGAAAAGTAAACTCAAATCTGTCGACTAATCTGTAATGTGCATACCATCACTTTTATTGTTCATATTTAAATTGTATTATTATATTATGTTTAACGTTTTTAGAAAAGATTAAAAATTCACATTAAATACCAATGGGTTCGCGTCTTATTACTCCCAGAGGTGGAGCATTGTTCAACAAAATTTCAAAAATGGGCTTGGACGTCATTTCGAGTGGGGAGCCCACTTACTGGCCTACTGACATGCATAAAATTCCGGATGTTATAGATTTCGGCGTCATGAAAAATATTTCTAGGGAATTAATTCACGTTGAAGCTTCACTAGATCTCTCGTCCGATCACTCTCCCACGATCGTTATAATCTGAAGCCCACTGGAGTGCTTTGCCTCGCCCATATGCCAAGATGTCATTGCACGGAAAACATTGCGCTGAGAACACCCAAAGATATTGAAGCTAACATTGTCAACCTTAACATGATTACAAATGAATTTATTCTACGGATATTAAACGTCTCGTATGTGAAAAAAGCAGAGCCAGAAGGAAATAGCAACAGCACAGATCATCTCAACATAAATTCAGATTTAAATAGTGCACTAAACGACTCCAAGAGTTGCTTGCATCTGAAAAAACTGCATCTCTTAAAAATTATCTAGAAGGTCTTGATATCACACCAGCGTCTAACTACTTTGTGGCGCACTGCAAGAAAGCTTAAAACCCCCGTTGAGTTAAAACCACCTTTGCGCACATCTACTGGAGGTTGAGCAAGAAGCGATACTGAAAAAGGTAACATATTTGCTAATCATTTAAAATCCGTATTTACACCAAACACATGTACCGGAGTTGCTGATTTGCCGAGTGTAGTTGCTCTACCCCCTCGACCCATAAAGTTTTTCAGAAACTAATTGCTGAGCTTAATCCGAAGAAAGCTCCAGGTATTGATGGAATCAGTATCAATATGCTGATGAACTTGCCTCATATTGCAATAAGAATCCTGCTATTTATTTTTAATGCCATTTCACGAATGCAGTATTTTCCACATAACTGGAAACTTGCCAAGATAAGAACGATGCCGAAGCCGGGCTGAGTCATATAGGCCTATAAGCTTACTATCAACAACGTCAAAGCTTTTCGAAAAGCTGCTCATGCTGAATTGTCCAGAATTTTAGCCGATAATGGATCCATCCCGGACCATCAATTTGGTTTTAGAAGTCAGCATAGCACTATTGAGCAAACGCATAGATTGGTCCAAGTTATAAGGACGACATTTGAAGAAAAGAAGTATTGTTCTGCCCTTTTTATTGATGTTTCTCAGGCATTTGATAAAGTGTGGCACGAAGGTCTATTTTTAAAATTGAAGACATATCTGCCAATAAACATACAAAAACTTTTGGAAAGTTATATTATTGGTAGGAAATTCATTGTTGTCGAAGGAGACTTTATTAGTAGTATTCTGGGTCCAGTCTTGTATTTAATATATACTTGTGATATGCCTGTGAGCAATAATATCCACACCTCTACATTTTCCGATGATACAGCCTGTATGAGTATGCACAAAAGCCCTTATAAGGCATCGCGTAATCTCTAGGAACATATTACTCAGCTGGAAATGTGGTTGAACTTATGGATAATCAAAGTAAATGAACAAAAGTGAGTCCATATAACGATTACCCTAAGAAAAGATACTTGTTCTCCCATTCGAATCAACAATCAAAATATCCCTTAACATTCACAATTAACATACCCTAGTATACACCTTGATGGAAGGCTTACATGGAAACATCATATTGACTCTAAGCTAATTGAAATGAAACTTAAGTTATCTCAAATACATTGGTTGATTGGCAGAAATTCAACACTTAGCCTAGACTGCAAAATTTTACTATACAAGCCGCTTTTGAAGCCAATATGGTGCTACGGAATTCAGTTATGGGGCACTGCTTCAGCTTCAAATGTTGAGAAAATCCAACGAAGACAAAACAAAATTTTACGTTTGATAACATCGGCTCCATGGTATATCAAAAACTCAAATATACATCGTGATTTGGATATGCCACTAGTGATTGAAGAATTGCAAAATACGCAGGCAAATATTTAACTAAACTTGACTCACAGCCTAATTCCCTTGCTCGTAACATCTTGACTTTTACTGGACACATCCGTCTTAAAAAGAGAGAGGGCTCTGTTTATACTAAACACTCCAGATGGGACTGCTTGAAAATACTTTCCCCCCCCCCCCTTGATTTTCACTACTTATGTATTATTTATAAGATTTGAATACTTATTGTTAGTTTGTTTTTGAAGATAGAATAAATAAAACATGTTAAAAAAACACTACATAGGCTGCCTGTAACGCGTTGCTCGTAAACAATAAATTTGACGACGTAGAAATCACGTGTTACTCGAGTGAAAAATATAGTACACAGTCATTGAGTTTAAGGTTATGTTTTATGAAATTGTAAAAAAAATTATTTTTGCTTAAAAGTGCAACAAATTATTTCGTCACAAAAATGAATCAAATTACCTATAGTGCAGTGTATTAATTAGGGTTAAGAATGATACAAGTTTTATTTACAAATACACTTAAACTAATATAATCAAGAGCTTAAGTACATAAATACAGCTTAACTAACACAAATATTCACAACTGGTTAGTAATGCGCCTTACTTGCTGTTGTTTACGCACGTCTCTTAAACCCTTATGACACTTCTTCATTGATTTGATATTGAATTCATAGAAATAAACAATAAATGCTAGAGAGAACAAACTATATAAAACGGAAACAAAATGTTTAATGTTGTAAAATTTTCGCAATTAAAAACCGCTAGTATAGAGACAAAACAAACTAAAAATCGCTATGTTTGACCATAAACCGCTAATAGCAAACGCTTTTATGATGTCAATTTTAAGTTGAAATTTTTTACATTTTTTTTTGACAGATCTTCATTTGTTATCGATAACTTTAATCAAGTTGTCGACATTATTTAATTTTTCTGAATATAGTTGAACCATTTGCACCTGTTGAATTTTCCTATTACAATATGTTTGAAATGTATTCACGTGACACCTCTTTGTCTGCTGCTCGTCACACACGAGATTCACTCTGCCGACACTCACAGTTTGTACCCCAATATCTCTGTCTGCTGCTCATCACTCACGAGACTCACTCTGCCGACACTCACCGTTGATACACCAATAGCAACTCTCTTGCCGACACTCACAGTCGATACACTACAAATATTATAAAACAAACGTTAAACAACACTTTTGGCAAGACATTTGTTTCAATTGTTTGTCTTGCCAACAGTGTTGTTTAGCGTTTGTTATAGAATATTTCGCTGTAGTAAAGCATTTGAAAAATCTCTCATGTCTTGAAATATCTTATAAATGGTCTTGTGCAGGACACTAATACAGTAATAACAACTCACTGGATTTACTTTCTCACTTACACACGTCTTATCGCTGCGCTGTTCCCTTTACTCCAGTCGGCACGATAGACTCCACAATAATCTCAGTTCCACGACAGACTTTTACTGTCACTATAGACTGTCCTATAGTTTCTCCTATTCCCAACTCACGTATTGTAAAGCACATACTGCTCTTGACTATCAATTCACTACTGTATCGTAGACTATTATTAACGCACCACTTAATTATCAACTGACTTGTTTACTCGCAACTGACTCGTTCACAACTACTGACTTATTCACAACTAACTTGCCATTTGATGCGTCACCCCTTTTTATACTTCGCACAAACACTACTAGCATTTTCTGGCAAAGTCTAGGCAATATCATCATCTTTTATGTTGTTTACAAAGTTCATGTGGTAACTATGTACATACATACATACATGTGTATATGCATATATCATTCCCTGCAGTCAGACTGGGGCCAAATGTCTCCATGTCAACTCCAAAATTCTAGTAGTAGCTGCATTGTCTATAAGTTCTCTTCTATTCGTCAGTATAAAAGAAATAGAGAAAACAGATGTGGCGTATTTCTGGTGGATTTTGCAACAACTTGTTAATATAAATAAACTTGTATGTACGTTAGGTATAGAAATGTACCAGTAAATGTCTGGTTGGTAGGTCTCCATGTTGCCATTGGAACTACGTAGTCAGTACCTAGTCAATTATTTTAGTGTTACTAGTAGATTTTCAATGACAAGCACAGGCTAAATGTCTATAGCATAAATTATTGTAAGGGGAATAATTGTAGAGTAGTACTGGTGACAAAGTAAAAGCGACTGAGTACATTTTCACCATCAACATTTCCTTCATGATGACTACTACTACCACAAATTCAATAAACAAGAAACCACTTACACTACCCTATTCACAAAAAATATTTTGTATATATGAGATTTAAAAAAAAAAAGATTTTCACACTTAATTTGTTTTATAAATCCTTTATAAAGCAAATTTATTTATTAACGGCCCTATAAAGCAAAAATTGGCATGACGTTAGCATAAGTGGCGAAATTGAATTATGTGTTAACGAGTTCCTCCATACAATTTGAGATTAAAAACGGTAGCGTTACCTAATTGCATATCAAAAGTTTGCAATCTAGACTGAGAGTTGAATTTCTATCAATCAGCCAATGTACCTGAGTTAATTTTAGTTTCATTTGTGTTAGCTTAGAATCAATGTGTTGTTTCCATGTAAGCCGCCGATCAAGGTGAAAACCAAGGTATTTTACATGTGAATGTTGAGGTACAATTTGATTCTTAATGCTAATGGGGGAACAAGTATCTTTTCGTAGAGTAAATGTTACCTGTTACAACTAGCCGTTTTCGAAGGCCACTAAACCTTCATCATCAGCGTTCTTCAGGGTTGGTACACTGTGTGTGGTGTCAGTTGATGTAGATTTCTATTAAAGTCAGTCTGCAAACGGAAGGTAGTGGCATGTTCAGCAGCCTGTTTAATATTTTCGTTAATTTTGGCAATGTTGAATTCAATATCATTAGGTGATCTTAGGTGAATTTTTTCACTGCAGTGACTACTAAGACATTTTTTGAATCCTAGCCAGTTGACCCCATTAATCATTTTCACATATAAGTTATTGAAATCACTCCTTATTGGGTTGAAAATTTTAACTATTGTGGAAGAGTGATCGGAGGGGAGATCTAGATTGGACTTCACGTGAATTAAGTCCTTATGAATATTTTTCATGACGCCAAAATCTATAACATCCGGAATTTTTCGCACGTCAGTAGGCCAGTAAGTAGGCTCCCTACTCGAAATGACATCTAAGCCCATTTTTGAAATAGTATTACACAACGCTTGACCTCTAGGTGTTACAAGGCACGTATGTTTTGCTTTGTAGTCGCCAGCAAGGTCCAAGCGATTTATAGAAATCGTCATACGTATGTTTTGCATTGAAGTCGCCAGCAAGGTCTAAGTGATTTATAGAAACCTTCATATTGATTCTCAGTAATTGCGAATCTAGGAGGGGAGTAAATTGATGATATGACAAAATTTGTGCAAAAATTTTCGATACAAATATTCGTTGCTTGTAGATGTTCTTCACAAACGTCAAGTATATAATGCTTGAGTCTTGACTTTATTAAAATTGCTGATCCCCCGCAAGCTCTTCCTCTTGGGTCCTTTGAATCATATTAAATGTAGCCATTAATTTTAAATAGACTTCTAGAAGTCAAATGAGTCTCAGAAACCAACATTATATCAATATTTTTTTCCGTGAGGAAGTGCTCAAGTTCATTTTTATGTTGGCGAATGCCGTTTGCGTTCCAGAAACTTATCTTTAACGTGTTCATGGCTTGTTAACTAATGCTTGAAGCAGTGTAGACTGCATTCGTAGCATTTCTTGCATCATGCTAGTCATATTTCTTGTAAAATTATTTATAGTCAGCACTAGATTTTCAATAGTAGCTTCAAGGCGACTAAAATTAAAGCTTGAGTTTGCATTCGTTGAATTATTTTGAGGCGGAATATTTTGTGTGGGAATAAAACTAGTCTTAGCTGCATCGGCATACGATACACGTGAAGTGACATTTGAGTAAAAGTGGCGGAGTAAACGTTTGCTGTTTGTGCTGGAGCTAATTTAAGTTTTTGCAACTAGCAGTGCCGTGTAATTCACCGCACACAACACAAACAGTGGGTAATTTACAGTATGTTTTTGTATGGTCATATTCTTGGCAATTATCGCACTGTACCGGACCTGATCGCTTATGTGGCTCAACTGTGATTTTTAAGAGGTATTTTAGGCTATAAATTGGGTGTGTCTCTTTTTTTTTAACTGTATATCATTCGGCTCCAATTCAACACGAAATAGAGGCTGGGCGATCTTCTCCCTATTGATTATGTTTGTAACATTTTTCACTTTAAATCCTTGTATGATGAGTGCATCTTTTGCTTCTTCGGGATTAACATAAGAGTCAATGCCCTTCAATACGATCTGCATACCTTTGGCACTCTTAAGTTGGTACGTATAAAAACTTGTTTTATTTTTTTCAAATTCAGTCACAATTTTGCGGAAATCTTTTTCTTCGTATATTTGAATTTTAGTTTCGTCAACGTTACCACGCTTTATTGGAATAACATGAAATGCGTTTTCACCAATGGCCGAGACTAATTTTTTAATTAGGGCGTTAGAATTTTTCTCTCTCAAATATATAGGTGGTGGCTTAAAAGACTTTTGCGATGATGCAGCGGGCTTGTCGTCGGTGACTTGCAATAATGAAAAACGATTTTGACGATTGGTAGATGATGCGCTATTATCCCTAGACATCTTTGTAGCAGATGAAATTTTTGAAGAATTCGGGCTTCGCCCATGCTTTACCACTGTTTTGTATCTGTCCATTCCGACTTGTACCTTGGGTTTTTAGCTACTTTTATCTGTAGTGATAACTTTATTAAGTGATGAACACGAGCCTGAAGGAGATGATATTACTGACTTATATGAAGAAGTACTAGGCAACTGTAATGTTAATGAATGACTATTTGGAATTGGACAAAGCGAAGTTGATCGCTGACGAAAAATTGGATTTGCCGTTAAAAAATACTTTCATTAGAATTTATTCTTTGTATTATTTTCATTGAGAGCTTCAGAACTCACAGTAAAATAGGCATTTCTGCCATTAGAACTCACTTCACAGTTATTTGTTTTTGAGGTACTCATATAGAGTATTCCTCAAGGGCACTTTTGTTTGTTTGTTTTTTTTTATTACGGTTTTTTTGTTTTTGTTAATTATGACTATGTAAAAAATATTAGCAATGCAAATAAAGCTTATTTGTCAATAACAATACGTATTCCGAATATTTTTTTGTACGATTTTTTTTTGTTTAGTATGAAATAAAAACTCCGCTAAATCGACTGTTCACTATGAATGTACAACGAGAACTGGCGACGAAAACTTGCAAAACTTATGAAATCATGTGGAGTTCCTATGATCCTAAATCGATTAAATTCCTTTTATCACTAACCATAAATGAATTTAAGGACACGAGTAATAAAATTTGTTCTATATTAAGAGTCACGACGAGATCGATGACAAATAAAGAAAACAATAAACAGCACGAAATTAATAATGATGATTATTATGATAAGCCCAGTATATATGTACCTTTAACAAACACTGACGTCAGAAAATATTACAAACTAAAAATTTCCCCCGGAAGATGTTACATCAAACGAGGAAAATCTATAGTAACATATATACCAATTAATGATTTGTTTACTAATGGGAACTTTGACTTAGGACAATTTTTCCCTAGGCTCGAATATGTGGCCGGTAATCATAATATACATATATAAAATACAAGTGGCACCTTATGAGAAATTTTTCGAATTTCTCTTTTAATGAATTTAAAAATATGGGCAATAAAATATTGAAGAAAATTTAAGTAGCGCTACTAAATGAGGTGACCTAAATTAATAGTAGGAATGCCAAAGCAATTCTCGAAATCATGCTGAAATATCACAATGATCCAATAGAAGGAGGACATTGCGGAATCTTTAGAACAATACTAAAGATATAGATAGAATTAAAAGATATTACTACTGGAAAAATATGTCAAAAAACACATCTAATTATGTAAAATCATGTCATAAATGTCAAACATCCAAAACAACCAAATATTTTAAAAGTCCAATGACCATTACAGAAACACCAACGAAACCATTTGACACGGTGTATGTAGATACAACATGTCCATTTCTAAAACCAATTTACGGAAATGAATATGCAATCACAATAATATGTGATTTAACTAAATATTTGATAACCTGACAATACCTGACAAAGCCGCAAAAACATTTGCCAAAGCAATGTTTGAAAATTGTATACTCACCTATGGTCCAATGAAGACGTCATCTCGGACATGGGCACGGAATATAAAAATTCTATATTACAGAGTTATGCAATCTCCTCAAAATTAAAAAACTAACTTCCACTGCACACCATCACCTAACCTTAGGTACAGTTGAAAGAAGTCATAGAACTTTGAACGAATATGTACGTTCCTTCATATCAGTAGACAAAAACGATTTGGACGAATGGCTAAGATATTTCACGTATTGTTTCAATACGACGCCATCAACTGTACATAATTATTGTCTTTATGAATTGGTGTTGCAAAACTATACCAACACCTTTAAGCAATTAACGGAAGTAGATAGAATACCTCCATTATATAATATAGATAATTACGCTAAGGAAGCAAAGTTTAGGTTAGAAGTAGCTTATAAGAATAGAATTAGACAAAAAGAAAAATATGATAAAAACATTATAGGTTGTAATTTAACTATAGGAGATTTACTTTTACTTAAAAATTAATCAGGTCGCAAAGAAGATCCAAACTTTAAAGGACCATACGAAATTCAAAACATATATATAAGAAATAATATAACAATAGTTGATAAGAAAACTAATAAGCAACAAGTAGTACATAAAAATAGACTTAAATTATACACTACCTAATAAAACTTAATATTTTACTGCGCACTGACAATAATATTAACAAGTGTACATTAACTAAAAATATATTATAAATTTAAATTAAATCATTAAACTAACGTTTTATGAATATTCTTGTGAAAAGTGGAGGAGTAGAATTATCACATTCTTTTAAATACAACTTAAATTGTTTTCATAATTTTAAGCGCCTGCATGCATAATTTCAAAAGTCAAGTATTGTACTAACCTTGAACTCATACTAACGGTGATCGTTTGACAATTTGTCGTTGTGCAGTTTGAGATATATGCAAGACCAAGTGCAAATGTGCAATGTCGGCATAAAAGAAAGAATTAACATTGCTGTGAAGTGTGTGGCACTTGAAATAGTCACACACAATCTGCCGCTGTGGGAACAAAATAATATTTAAAGGCTGGATTGTATTACACTTTAATTTCCCACCATATGTTTATACTAATTTTAGGCATTGATTTAGTTTTAAGACATTTATCATATTTCAATTCGTTTTATAATTTTCCCTTTAATTCTAAATCTAGAATCTTTTCGTAAGTAGTATATAACCCTTAATATTTTTGTAATAAAAAAGCAGCGCAGTTATAGTCGATAAAATAAAATTCATTGAAAAGAAAACAAATTATTTTATTTAAAATTATATAAATGCTTCACTATCATTATCATTTTTACTGATTACGGTTTACAACATGTGTATTTATGTGTTGTCAGTACTGTCAAAAACTTACAACTGCTCATTACCTGTTGTTTTAAAGTGAAAATTTAAGAACATAAAATGGAGAAAAATTTTTAAGTACTTTTTACTTTATTTTGTAAAGCTTTATTAATTAGAAACGTTTTTCAGGAAAATATATATTAAAAAACAAATGGAAAAGCTAATAGATTTAATGAAAAAAAGTCCTGAGGTTGGTCGCGGAAAACTACCATTTGGGATGAGCAAAATGCAGCTCAAGGAAAAATGGCAAAACTTTTCGGTCGAGTTAAATTATTTGGTACCACCGATTAGAATCGCAAAAGAATGGCAAAGAGTACGTAGCAAATGTATTATTTATTTCTTTTTTAAATTTAGTTTAAAGTGTTTTTTTTGTTTCTAGGTATGGACTCACTATAAAGCCAATTTAAAAACGAAATTAGCAGCGAACGAAAGAAATTTCCAAGCTACAGGTGGAGGACCGTCCAGCGAAATAAGCTTAAGCCCTTGAACAGGATACGGTTGAGCTTGTGTCTATGCAGACGCAAATAAATCCATGTGGAACTGCAATGGGCTTACAAGCTCAAGCAGATTCCGATGCGGAGGAATCAATCACTCTTGTCGAGCCATCACCAGGTACTAAAAAAATGACGAGCTGCTATTGCTATAGAAGACGAGCGGTTAACAATTTTAGGGGAGCAAGCAAAAAACCGAGATGAAATTCTAAAAACGTTAAAACGCCTAGAAAAAAATTCGTACAAAAACTGGGAAATAAACAAAAAAAATTTATGATTTAAAAAAGAAAAAAGTAGATTTGCAAATACAATTATTAAAAGCAAAAATCGAATTAACCCGTAAAAAATTAGAATAGTATATTATTTTTGTTTGTTTTAGCATTTCATTCACATACGTTTTATTTTATTTTTGTTATTTTAAAAGTGAATATTGGTTTTTTAGTTTTAAAATAAAAATGAATTATGAATTTTTAGTTATCTATTTTAAAAATATATTGCCTTTTACTAAAATAAATTACAGGCTGTGAATGTAAAAGAAAATAAAGTATATTCATTTAAAATTGCAAGCAATAAATTATTTCTAATTTCACGCGCATTCTCTTCCAAGTTTGTTTCAGCAGCTTCTCCAATTTCTATTTTGGTGTTTGATGCGAACGGCATTTCTTCCTGATATTCCGTCTTATAATGTCGGCTTATGTTGTGCAATGCACAACAAACTTTTGTTTTTTTAGTAGCTTTTCCAGGACTATAGTGCAAACCTCTTGCAGATAGCAAGCATCGAAATCTGCTTTTGAGAACCCCAATTGATTGTCCTTTCAATAATATTTCTCGCTTTTGCATGAGCTGTATTAAAACGGCTTTAGAGAATCTAAGGCAGACATAACAAAGTTTTAAGGTAAATAACATCTGCTCAATTCATTCAAATTACATCCTAATTCTCTTGCTCGTAACATCTTGAATTTTACTGGACACATCCGCCTAAGAAAGAGGCACACAAGGGCTCTTCTCCTCAACACTCCAGATGGGACTGCTTGAAAATACTTTTTTTCCTTTTTGATTATCACTACTTATGTATTACACTGTGTGACAAATTTTAATGAAATCAAAATACCTGGGACGTGTTACTATTTTTCTGGTAGGTATTGTCGAGAATAATAATAATCTGTATTTGAAATTTTCCAAACACCTCCAAAATCTTCAGTTACGGGTAAAAACCTGGTTTTTCGTAACCGTAGGCACTTATCAACCTCTAAGTTATATATCAACCGATTTATAAACGGATTTAGAAAGAAAAGATTAGACCTTTCAACACTACATATATTGTTTCAGTGAATTTCAGATATATGTATGTCGGTATTTTTAACCAAATACAATTTGTTCGATTTTGTCGACACTTTTCTACTTTGGACTCGTTCTTAGGCAGTATTTTTGTACTGCAACCATACTGTTTATAACTTTATTTATAAAGGATAATTAGTAATTATCAGGTAATTAGTAATTTGCAGGTTTGTAAAAAATTCCCTCGAAATTGACTGAATTATTAAACATTTTATTGAAAGACTTTTTGTAAAAAAAAACTACCTGTATGATGTATTTCACGTTCTATCTATACGCCTTCTGTATATTTAGGCTTCGAGGATGATGAAAGTACAATTTAATAGACATATATCAGCAAAGAGTACAAAATTTATACAACAGTGGTCGCCGAACTTTTTTTCTTGAGAACACATTGTCACATATACCAACCTTAATAAGCGCCAAAGTTATTATTAATTTTACCAATTTTACATAAATAAAGCTCTCTTTTAAAATTTTTGATACCGCTCTAAATTAGTATAACAGTGATTTGCAACTTGCGGTCCTCTAGCTGTACAAATCGAATTAATTACACTGTACAACAGCCAAAATAGCCTTTAGATAAAAGTATGCGGACTATATGGATTTCGATGCGTTAAATTCAAATCTGCTTTCAGTTTTTCTCTATCACGTAGAGATTTTTTTTATGGGCGTGGCTAATTTTGCCCCCTAAATTAGTCGGCCATACTAATATATTTTACTATAACTCGAAACCCGCTATTTCGATTTTAATAAATAATAAACCAAAAGACGCGCCACAAAATTTTGTTAAAAAAAATTAATAATCATTTTTTACCTATCTTTTATGGTTTCGGAGTTATTCAGAATTTAAAAAGAAAAAAGTTTTTTTTATGCAAAAATCGCATAATTTTTTTACATAAAAAAATTGCAATAAAAAAATCAGAAACTCAATAGTTTTATATTTTTTACATTTTTCTTAAAACCACATATCCTAGGAATAAAACAAGCTATAAAACGTGAAAATCCAGCAATAAATCTTGATTTTATTCGCAATTTAAAGCAGGTACCTAAAAATGGAAAAATGTGTGTAATGCATTAAATGCAGTCACATTTACATCTGGTAATGCTACTGAAAGGGCATTGCGGGCAGGTAACAGAACTAAAAGAAAATATAAAATAAAGAATTTTGGGTATACATAAGTATGTTCACTCATCAGTTGCCATACAATAACTGTTTGTGAAACCGAAAAGTAAATTTTCAACCGCAACAAAATTAAAAAAAAAATAGCTAAAAATTTTAGCATAAGCTGAATTTAAAAAGTGATAATTTCTTCATCTATATTTTGGTATTTTAGCTTTAAGATTTGATCACTTATTGTTAGTTCATATTTAAAGATACAATAAACAAATATATGTATTAAAAAAAAAAAAAAAAAATATTTTGGTAAGTATTATTATTACTAATTCAAAATGTTGTATTTATGATGCGAAGTAATAGTTTTGTATCAAATTGTTGCAGGTTTCAAAATGCCAAGGCTTTGTAAAAATTCTGCTGATTCATTCTGTTATGTATGTGGTGATTTAACTTTAAAATCGCAACGCCAGACAATAACTTCCCAGGTTAAGAACGCCTATAAGCTATGCTTTGGGTTTCCTATCGATGAAAGAGATAAATATTGGCTACCAAAAATATGTTGTAATAGCTGTTCAAGGGCTTTAAGAGGTTTGATCAAAGGAAATCGCAAGTCTATGCCATTTTCGACACCAATGATTTGGAACGAACCAAAAAACCATACAAATGATTGCTACTTTTGTATGACTACAACACGTGGGTTTTCCAGAAAGAACAAAAATAAAGTCATATATCCCAATATTTCATCCGCCAAACGACCAGTTCCTCTAAGAAGTAATGATTTACTTCCAATGTCCCCTATATACGAGGAAGAAGATGTTAAGTCTGCAAGTACTGAATCCAGTTACGCCACGATGGCTGCTTCTGCAAGTTCAACATTTACAAGTCCAACGAGCAAACGTTATTTTCCGAAGCAGTGCGACCTGAATGACTTAGTTCGTGATTTAGGACTTTCAAAAACAAAGGCAGAACTTCTTGCATCCAGATTGAAGCAATGGAATCTGGTAGATAAAGACGTGAAAGTCACATACTTTCGAAACAGAGAAGAAGAATATTTGAAATACTTCAGCAAAGACAGGGATTTAATATTTTGTAATAATGCTGATGGTCTTCTGCGAGAACTTTCGTTCAGTGATAAATCTGAAGAATGGCGACTTTTTATTGATTCATCAAAGACGAGTTTGAAAGCAGTTTTGCTTCACAATGGCAACAAATATCCATCAGTCCCACTAGCGTATTCAAGAAACATGAAAGAAAACTATTATAATATGAAAGTGTTACTTAACAAAATTAAATACACACAGTACTCATGGAGCATTTGTGCTGATTTGAAAGTTGTAGCAATGTTAAATGGATTGCAATGTGGATATACCAAATTCTGTTGCTTTTTATGTGAATGGGATAGTCGCTCAAAAGAAAATCACTATAAAGTTAAAAGTTGGCCAAAGAGAGTAAATTTTATTCCAGGAGAAAAAAATGTTTCAGAAGAACCTCTAGTTCAGAAGGAAAAAATTATCTTACCACCTCTTCATATAAAGCTAGGCCTAATAAAAAACTTTGTTAAAGCAATGAACAAGGATGGTGATGGCTTTCTATATCTTAAGAGCAAATTTCCTCGAATCAGTGATGCAAAAATAAAAGAAGGAATTTTCGTTGGTCCACAAATACGAGAGCTTATGAAGGACGCAGTCTTTAAGACGAAGTTGAACGGCGTGGAAGAAAGAGCATGGACGGCTTTTGTGAATGTGTGTAACAATTTTTTGGGAAATAAAAAAAGTGAAAACTACCATGAAATCATTCAAGAACTGCTTTCTGCCTATGAGGCTCTAAAATGCCATATGTCGCTTAAAATTCATTTTTTAAACTCGCACTTGGATTTTTCCCCGAAAATCTTGGTGCCGTATCAGATGAACATGGTGAAAGGTTTCATCAAGACATGATATATATAGAAAAGCGTTACAATGGAAAATCATTAGAAGTAATGCTTGCAGATTTTTGTTGGTCCATTCGACGAGAAACTTAATTGAAGATATGAATAGGAATAAAAATATCAATTAGTAAATAACAAGACACTTTTTATTTTTAAAACGTTTTTAAAGTACAAATATTTTTCTTACAAAAATGGTGTTTTATTTCAAATAGTTAAGTGTTGTAGTTCAAGCTAGCACTTTTTCTTAAAACTGAATATACATACTTAGCGCTTCTAGCTTAGTTTATTGACAGCATACATAATAATACATAAAGTGAAAAATATTTGCGACTAAAAGTTTTTCATTATATTTTGAGAGCTAAAAAAAATTAATATTAAACCAAAATTATTTATTTCGCCAATAATTTCTGAATACTCGGAGTTATTGAGAAATTATTAGCAGCTGAAATAAAAAACATTGGATCAGCATTTAATGCATTACACACATTTTTCCATTTTTAGGTACCTGCTTTAAATTGCGAATAAAATCAAGATTTATTGCTGAATTTTCACGTTTTATAGCTTGTTTTATTACTAGGATATGTGGTTTTAAGAAAAATGTAAAAAATATAAAACTATTGAGTTTCTGATTTTTTTATTGCAATTTTCATGTAAAAAAATTACGCGATTTTTGCATAAAAAAAACTTTTTTCTTTTTAAATTCTGAATAACTCCGAAACCATAAAAGATAGGTAAAAAATGATTATTAATTTTTTTTAACAAAATTTTGTGGCGCGTCTTTTGGTTTATTATTTATTAAAATCGAAATAGCGGGTTTCGAGTTATAGTAAAATATATTAGTATGGCCGACTAATTTAGGGGGCAAAATTAGCCACGCCCATAAAAAAAATCTCTACGTGATAGAGAAAAACTGAAAGCAGATTTGAATTTAACGCATCGAAATCCATATAGTCCGCATACTTTTATCTAAAGGACAGCCAAAAAATGTTATTTTGTTGTACAGTGTTATTATAGGTATAGGGGTACTACCTTAATATTAAGATACAATGCAAATAAAATATCAGTTTTTTTCCATATTAAATAACGATGCCCACATCCAAATAAATTTTAATTTGGTGTAATTTAGATATACCGCTGGTTAGTATATGTGAAAAATCAACAACTTTATGTCCGATACTGGTTGGGCCTAATAATTAAATTTTAGATTTAAGATTTGAATACGTATGGTTAGTTTATTTTGAAGATACAATAAATAATAAATACATGTATTTAAAAAAACATGGAACAAAGTACAGACACAGTTAGAATCCGTAACTGAAGCATTCGAATTTAAATTTTTTTATTACGATTCACTACATCAAACAAAATATGTTTGCAAAACTTTAAACTTAATATTTTTTTTCAATATATTAGGTTAAAATTTTATATAGTTTTTTGCTTCTCCTGTAAATTTATGAAATGTTATGTTACATTATTTTATCGGCCTTGTTCTGTAAACCGAATCCGAATACATTTCTCGTTTTCAAAAAATTAATAAAGGTCCTGCATACGTAAGCTAAAGCATACACGATAAATTTCTTTCAGATATATTTGGGAATATATAAGTTAAAAAATATATCCACTGTCGGAATTAGTTCTCAAAATCGTGCAGTTTCAAATTTATCGACGATACATAGAAATATATATAATAAGTACTTACCTAATGCGATTATTTCGATTGGAGTTGTAAGTATTAATAGATATTTAACATCATTAATAAAAACTCCTGGTCTAGGTTTTACCAATCCCACACTCACAATAAGATGACTTAGGCCATCATAATAAGCAACATCACGAGACTGTTCATAGGTCCAAATCTTAAATTGAGTATTATAAATAAACAGCTTGAATATATTTTTGATTATTTACTTACATATATTTCTGAATCTATGGTTAACCAGGCTCGTCCAATCTCTGGAAAAAGTCCCATCATACAATGGCATTTAATGTCTGCAATATTTTATATAAAAATTTCAATTTATAATGCTATATTTTAGTTTTTAGTTATTTAACTTTTTTATGCCCTAGTTATAGGTAATGATAAAACTTTAAGCTCCTATTATCGTTCTCAACTAAGCTCAGTTTGGTAGTCTGAAAGACAACCGATCTTTTGGTATCGGCATTCACAATTTAAATAGGGTTTGCGTTTGTAATTGTCTTGCGCCATAAGATTTTCATGTAAACATTTTTATTAATTCACACAAAAAATTAGTTGTGTGAAAGTTGGTTGGCTCTCAGACGTCCAAAGTTAGGTAAGTTGATAAACAAAAGGGGGGAAACAAGTGCTTTTAATTTTGTACATAATTGATCAATACCCTGGATACCTAAAATAAAAAGTTTTTTAAATTATGCGATATTTACCATGATTGTGTAAGACGTTGACGATATAAATAGTGGCGTTTTTGCAACAGATTAAAGAAAATTTGTACTTTTCTTTAATCTCTCACATAATCGTCCAGATTTCCATCGTCAACGTCTTACACAAACATACTGTTAATTTTAAGAAAATCCAATGACCTACGTACTTTTTTCGGCTAAAATATAGTTTACGGAAACACTCCCAAAAAAGTTATTATAGGTGATAAATTAAATTCTAGAAAATATATCAAGTTGTATTAAAATTCTGCAACACTTATTTTTCAAATTTATTATGCTCAGAAACTTACATATTAGGTGTGTTCGAGTTCTTTTCCAGTAAAATCCAGTAACTGAATAAATACTCAGTAATTTAAAGAATATGTTTGTCAATAAAAACTTTGCACACCCAGGAAAAATTAATTAACGGTTTCAAACAGTGTACGAAAATAAACTGTACATTATTTAATGTAATATACAAGGGGTTAGATATGACATCTTTCTACTTTGTGTATGTTTACATATACACTACGCGATTAGAATCACAATGAGTTTTCAACTCAAGTAATATGCTTTCTAAAGCACTCTGCTTGACGGCCTTTAGCATTGAAATTCAAATTGTTTTGTAGAACTATGTGTAAATACACTAAATTTTAGTGTTTTTTGTCAGAGTGTTAGTGCTTCATAAGCAAACACTGTAAAGATATGTATATCTATTCATATAACTAGGAGAGAAAATTATTGCGAGTATAAATTAAAACATCAGTGTTGCCGAATTCTGCGATGTTATCTATAATGGAACAAACCAATTTTTCTCTCATCTGTATTTGAATTATAAGATATGTATGTAATTTTAATATAATTTTGCTTCAACATTATTGTATGCTCGAATTATTCACTTTTGATAATCACGTTGGCTTTAGGAGCTATATTAGTTACTCTTAACCAATACTGCTCCATCCAACAATTATTTTTTTATCATTTTTTAAATTATTGGCAACGGAAAATACGACAACTAAACAAATCAAAAACAAAAGTTACACATTAGGCTGCTTATGGTGCAAGAGACGAGTTCTGTTCTGTTCCATGCAAACAAGAAGTTTTTTCTAGACAATGCAAAGAAAGTTTTGGAACTCCCTCCAATTTTTAATATAATTTTTAGTTATATTTTTTTTACTTCAGATACAAAAGCTGCACAGTGTTATTTGTCAGAAGTCACTGCTATCGTGATTTATTTATATACATACAAGTAATGTGTATATTTATATACATATGTATATAGGAATAGAGCGCCGTAACTAAAATTACAAAAAATTTTTGATTTATTTGAACGGGCTAAAGTTTGTATCGCTTTTTTAAGCCAAATTACATGTGATAATTATTAATGAACAAATGACATCAAAGTTAGTTTCAAATATTCTGACAACATATAGTTGAACGGAACAGCCAGCCGTTTTTTTGCGTAATATTTTAAATTTGGATTAGTTTGAAGTTTTATCCCTTTAAAATGATTTAGGATTCCGGCAACACTGAATAGAATACAAGATTAAACCAAGCCAAGAACATTGCAGACGGACGGCGCCATGCACTCTTTATACTTATCTGTTAATAATTTTAAGCCAGGATTGCCAACTTTTACACATGTAATGTAAAACCGTTCTTCTTGTATTAAGTTTGGCAATAGAGTGTGGATAGGAATTTATACCATCTTCTAACTTTTGCAAGTGCATATGTACGTAGGAAACAAAAACATATCGTTTTTGTTGTATATACCCTTCTTGGATCATAGCCGTAATTACTTAATTCAATTTTATGGATTTGCAAATTATAACCAGTGGATTCTTAACGAGTTTCACTTTATACTACATTTTATGGTTTTTAAGTAAAGAACCACTTTTTGACACGGAAAATGTCAAATTCAAATCAAAAAATATTATGGGTTTTTAACTATTTTTTTCGAAATTAAAATTCATCTTTATTTGGAAGTCTTATAAATTACGAGTAATAAGGAACAATGTCATGATATTTTACTTAAAATTATTGCAATATTAAACCTAATAATATAAAAAATAGCACAGACTGCAGTGGACTTCATACGAAAAGCTGTCACAAATAAATATTAAAATTCAGTGATTATGTTATGTAATTTGGTGAAAGTTTAATAAAAAGTGAAAAGGACATTTTTGCTTGTTTTGTTGGCTAAAGGCTCAGTTAGCCGACTGTAATGTAAAGTAACTACAACAGTAATAAACAGCTGATAGAAATTGTTATGTGAAAAGTAAAGAAAATGATTATACAGATGTAATGTGACGTAACCTACTTTGAATATAAAAATATCAATCAGCTGTTTTTTACGTTCGAGTTACATTATATTACATTCGGCTAACTGAGCCTTAAACAATGCTTTTTTAACTTATTTGAAAAATTAAAAGTTATGTATGTATCTTACACAAATACATAGAAATGTATTTACATATATCCAGGCTGCCCAGAGAAGCGCCAGAGGGCCGAACATCAATCGGCTTTTTATAAAAATGAATACACATACGCTTATACATTTCTCTCAGTTCTCTCTCTTTGAGCTGCTCTGATTTATACCCAGGCTGTTCAAACTGGCACCAGAGCGCCGAACAGCAATCGGCTTCTTATACAAATGAATACACCAACGCGAATACATTACTTTCGGTTCCTCTCATTGGCCAGCTTTGATTTATACATGCATATATTTAAATATATGTACATTATCAATCACTGAAAAAAAGTATTACTCCTCCCAAATTAAATATCGAATTTTTAATAGAGAATTTCCAAAAAATTCAGGGGCTAGATACGACCGTTAATGAGCGGTACCGTGTTTTTGTTTATGTTTTATTTTTTGCATATTTCCGAATTTTCTCCCAAGACAAGTAATTAGAAATAATATATTTTCGGGAACTAACAACAAAAATGAGTTGGGAATTACACAAACAATGTAATATTTGAAGAAATAAAATAATAATAAGTAGCACAGGCTATAAAAATGCAAAAACCGTAGTTTTTCAAAAATAACACATTGCTGAGGGTACGAATAGTATAGTTGAATGCACAATTGGACGTGGTTTGAAAAGTCTTATTCCATTATTAGGTTTAATATTGCAATACTTCCGAGTAAAATGTCATAATATTGTGCCTTAATAACTTACAAGACTTCCAAATAAAGATGAATTTTAATAAAAAAAATCGAAAATTCATAATATTTCTTGACTTGTAACTTCAAATTGCTCAAAATACGCATTTGTGTTGTATTTGTGAGTGGAATTTGACATTTTCCATTGCCAAAATTGGTCACAAATACTTTTTTTTACTTCCTAACCATAATATGTTGTAGAAACTGACACTAGTTAAGAATCCACTGGTTATAATTTTTAAATCCATAAAGTTTAATTAACTGATTACCGATAAAATCATAGAAAGTATGAATGCAAAAGAATATGAAAATTAGGATTAATTTTTGTCTTCCCTTTTTACCGAACTTATCAAGAAAAATATGGGATAAAATTACTATCGTTAAGGTTGGCAGTCCTATAGTTAAAAAAAAGTAGGTAAAAAGATGTGTGCAGTGGGCAGTTGCAAGCAAAATAACAGCAAAAAAATTTTTCTTCTTTTATTGTTTTTCGAAAAAAGAGATAATTTGTTTTCAAAAATTTCAACATGCAGAAAGAAATTTAAAATGATAAAGTGAAAACTAATATTATTTTTTTGACATTTTAAGTTCTAGTTCAAAAGTCGAAATTGATAATACTGAGATGTTTATAATATGTATGGCTGGCACATATATAAGGAAACGATTTGAAGTAATACAGTGTTTAATATCGTTTCTGGTTATCCAGAGACAATATGCTACACGCAAAATATTTCACACTTAAAAATACGAAAAAAAAATTCGTAATACAATTTTTCTGCAATAAACGAAAATTTTGTACATTTTTCGAAAATGTTAGCGCGTGCAAGGAAACAGATTTTGTAATTTTACGAGTTTCGTTATGTTACAAATATTAATTTTTACAATTATTTTCATATATGAGTATATTACCATATTTTTCATTTATTTTATTGAAATTTCCTAAAATAAACAAATTTGTTTGCTGTAATTTAGTTTTTGGTACAAAGTTATTCCTTAATCTTAATCTAATCTTGAATTATTCGGAAACAATTTTCATATGTATAAATAAAAACTGCTGTTTTGTTTTATTTTTTAGTTTTTCCCTCATTTCTTTTCCTGTCATTATGAAGTTTTACATTAAAAATTTTTGTAATAAAAATTAGTTTTTGATTTAATCGACAGTTTGATTTGCGAGTTTCAGTGCATAGTTTAATGTACATACATATGTACAGTATGTATGCATGTAGTGTATGGAAAATACAGAGGCTGTAATAATTCCACTAAAATTATATTTTCTCATAATTATTACAACCTTCCATTCCAAGATTTATAGATTTTTCTAAAAACTTATTATTTAAATGTAAGAAAAAATATTATGTTTGCAGATTTTTATATATTAACTATTTTATCTAAAATTTTGTATACGACACGAAATTGTTTTTCATGATTCACGAATTTATTTTATAATTTAAACATAATTTTTGTAAATTTACAAAAAAAAAATACTTGTAAATGTACAAAATTTTGTTATTCACAGATATACAAATACCGTTTGTGTTATCAAAGAATGTTTTCGTAAGATGAACCACATTTTTCGTTTACATTAACATATATAAATTATGACAAAAACTAAAAATTTTTTGCTTCCAAAATTTAGAGAGAAAAATTATAATATGTTCCACTGTGATGTTTACTCAATTTTTTTGCGGTTGTGCATACATACATATATACATATGTGCATCATTCTTGATCAATGCTAGCCAGTAATACCAGATTTGTTTTTAGCCTCCTCGCTAAATTAGTTGTCGAGTATCGCCAATACAATAAAGTATTATATAGTATATGAAAATATACATATCTTTATTTAACAAATATTGTTAAATTGTAAACAAAAAAATTTTACATTAACAGAAGTTAATGATAATATACAAACTATATTTACTTAAGAATATTTTTAAGTACACGTGCCAATTATTGAATCAAATTATTGTATTAGTCATTATTTTCAGTAACTTAAGTCCTTAATGGTATAATGGTATACGTCTTTTTATACTTCATTATCCAAAATGCTAGTCCCAATTCATAAAACGAAGTTTTTCCCACTATGTTTCATAAAAACCAAACTTTAAATTTAGAAAACAACTCTCTTTTGCATGAATTATTTTATGTTTATTTGCCATATTTGTAACATTAATCCATATTATTACATACATACATATGTATATGCTAAAAATATCGCCAAGGAATTGATATATTGCCAAGTAAATAGACAAAAGCTACTTCAAAATTTTCATCGTTAAAAACGAAGTCTGAACGTCTCCTTTGGTGACAAATCTCTACATCTGACAGCACTGGCGGTGAGCGCATTCTCAATTTTCTATAACAGAGAACAATGCTGTCAACTTTTAGATTAAAAAAGCACTGCAACCAGGAAAACACTTAAGTTAAATAAAAAGGTACTAAATTTAATATGTTTTACTTTTATTAAAGCCAATCTTATATTTCAAAAAGAGAATCATATATTAAAGAACATATGCTAAAAAAACACCAAAAAGAACGAACATACCAAACTTTCCTTTCATAAGAATATAACAAAAAAAAATTAAAAACAAATTTAAAAAGCACTGAGCACTACAAGTATCTTCATATTTCTTCGCGTTCAAAATTTCAAAAGCTGACAACATTGCAAAGCGGGTATAATGAGTGAGTGATGCTCACAGCCTAGCACACATACTAACAAAGAATATGATAGGGTATGTGTGGACACAACAGTTCTTGATACATTTACACTCAAAATTTGCTGTTAGTAAAGGGTGTGTTCGTAAATGCATCACTGCGCTGCAAATAAAAATTTAGCTGGATTATCAGCGAACTTGTATTGTATTTTAAATAAAAGTTTGCACGTATGATTCAGAGCAGAGATGCATTTGCGAACATATTATTTTGATTTAAAAACCACTCTAAGCCTATAGTACACGACATGTAGAAAGACACATTATAACGTTAGGGGAATTTCCAGCACATTGGTTGCATTTCATTCAGCAAGCAGTAGCGCGTAAAAGCGTAAAATTTTGATAATATTTTGGCGTCAAAATCCAAATGTGTACATACATGTAAAGATCTGCTCAAACAAAAAAGTCGCTAAATAATAATACTTTCTCAACTATGTTTCTTATTTTGACATAACTACGTTGTATATAGCATATGCAGCTTCATAGTGATGTCAATATTACGCCCAAGCCCCATGCGCAAGAGGTTTTTTATTTGCCGATTACAACTGGCTTTATTTTTCATGCGAACAGAATGATTTTCAAGTTATTTTAATATCAAACTTCAGTAAAAAATATTTTTTTTCTTAATTTGCAATAGTTTTCTACGACACTCACGTACATACGCGCGAGCTTATGTATACATACGCATATGTATACATGCGCATTTGTACAAGTTAAGAACTTGTGAAATAAAAGTTCTAAAAAAAAATTTTGTTTTTGGTCAGAATGACCGCACTTTATTGAATTCAAAAAAGAACTAACTAAAACTAAAAAGTACTTTATTTATATTGACTTAAATCTAAAGGTGGCGTGATTATTTAGCAATAATTGCATAACTGCAATTATTGGGAAATAATTTCATTATCCTTTTTTATTATCGTACTTTACAAAATATGCTGATTTGGTATTCTGTTTATTGGGAAACAGTTTGTTAACCTCTTTTGAATTAATTTATAAAATATGCTGACCCAATATTCAGTTTAGTGTAAAATGGTTTGTAAATTTATTTTGTGTTAACTCCTCCCCTCTTAAGTCGATTGTCCTCAATCGGGGTGGCTTAATAGGGGAATCGGTAAACTGAGATGTTGAAATTGTAAGATATGGTTCAATTGTTTTGTGAACTTCATTTTCTACATTACTTGATGTTAAGAAGAATTTTTGTTTATATTTTACAAGTGAAAAAACGATAAAAGTTACAGAAATGACAATAACTAAAATTAAAGCGTCGGTGCTTGTGCTAACAAAATTTATATGTTCATTTTTATCCATTAATAGCTTAATATCATTTTTATGATTTACTTGTTTAATATATAAATTCTCTAATTTTAAATCAAGTTTTGTTACATTTTTTCTCTCTTTAATTCTTGTTATCAGATTAGGTAATATAAATGTTTCATGTGTTTTAATATTAACATTTGTGTATGTAGTAGTGGATACATTGATTTTACAATTTTCAAACTTTACAAGGAATGTTCCTTTTTGTCTTATTTCTAATTTATTACAATTATGGGTAATATCATTATAAAAATTTTTAAAAATTAATATTCCTGACACCACTTCTGTTACCGGTGGCTCTTCTAATATTTCTAACTCACAATGTGCTTCTTGAAATTTCAGAATGTTTTCTATGCATTTGTTCTCTAATCTTACCAAGTTTTTTTCTAAATTATCTTTTATGTTTGTATTATAAATGTTGTTATTATTATCAATTAATATCTCGTATTGACTTAAAACTAGAGATTTATTCATGGCATTGGGGAGAGGTTCAAATTTTATTTTGGATAAAATATTGGTGGAGAATTGGGGAATGAGTAAAGTAAGTATAATGTTATCGTTGTCAAAAACTACCGCAATTTTCATACTGCTATAGCTGTCAAAGTCAGATATTAGGTCCATTTCCTTTTGAGTCAGAATGTCGGTAGGAATTATCCCTAGTTTACTTGAAAATATTATTTGTCCTATGTCATCAATGTGATTTTTTAAAAGTGATATGTCGTTGTCAATTCTGTAAGCTTGTTCAATAAATTTTACTTCGTCTTCTAGCGTTTGTATCCTATTCATTGATTCTTCCCTAAAGTTATTTATGTAACCACTAATAAGCACTTGCTGCTTATTTATATGTTGCGTAACGTTATTGATTTGTTCCGATAAGAAATTATTTACATGAATTAGATTCTTGAGTGTATTATTAGTAATCCGTTCGTTGTCCCGTATTTGAGTTATAGCTTCGTTTATCAGTACTTCATTGTCATTGTCCATAGATCCTGCAATATATTTCAGTCCTTTTCCTAATATATTTACCAGTCCTCGTTTTGATTTTGAGTGCACTTGTAAACTATTTAGTTTTGCCTGTAATAATATTAAGTTCTTGTTAATAGTTCCTAAAAGTCGTTTATCCTCGAGGGTTGCGGTTTTTAAAGCATTAATATTTTCAGAGATTGCTGACATGCATTCATCATACGATTTTAAATTGATGAAGTGTAGAACTTTGTCATAATGGTTTATGGTTTTGAGTTCTCCTGTTTGAATGGGTATGTAGCCATGGTTAATTGTAAGGTCCTGTATGTCAAGATGTTGAGCAGTCACTGTTAATAGTATCGTCAAGCTTATAATAGTTATCATGTTTCGTCCTGTAACAAAAGGTATTAAAATATAATATATATTTAGGGGTGTTTTATCAGGATTGCTTAATATTATTTTTATGTACAATTCTACCACTCCTAGTTTTGACTGTCGTATTATAATTTTGGGCAACTATCTCTTTCCGATATCTAGGCGATAACTTACTTCCTAATCTTCTGTTTACTTTTACAAATATTTCCTGTCCTTCTACATATTCTTTGGGAATGGTTCTGTTTTTGTTATGGTACGCCAGGTCAGCAATTTGCTTCTGAGAAAGTTTCTTAACTGTTTCCTCTCTATCTTTTGCTAGCAACTCGGGATCGCTGCTTACTATTCTACCGAAAAATACTTCCATTGGTTTTTTGCCCGTAACCGTGTGGACTGAAAAGTTATACTCTTTTACTGCTCTTTCTAATAATTCCTGGAAAGATCGATGTACTCGTTCACTTTGTAAGCAACGCATTATTTCTTGTAGAGTTGAATGGAATCGTTCAACTTGTCCATTTGAACAGCTTGTATATGGAGCTGTTCGAAAAATTTGTGTTCCAAACTCATTTTCAATCATGAACTTAATAGATTCCGAAGAGAAAGATTTTTCATTATCCATGACTAACGTTTCAGGAACAAGTGAAAAAAGGATATCCCTTAGAGGTTGTCGTATATCCTCTGCCGCTCTGGATTTTATGGGTTTTGCCACAGCGTATTTAGAGAATTTATCAATTGCTGTCAGCACTAATTCTTTCCCGATTACAAATATATCTAAATGAACTAACTGACCGGGAAAATTCGGTATGGGCGTTGGTTGAATTTGAGGCTTCATTGGGTGACGATCATATTTGTTCTCTTTACACGTTATACATCTTGTTATAACTCTCTTAATTTTGTTTGCCATTGAGGGAAAATAGTACCTTTCAAGAATTTGAGCTCGATTTTCTTTACAGTTTCTGTGTGCTCTATTATGTACCCTCACTATGATATTTTCTTGTTCCTCTTCATTAGTTACATCGTCCACCATTACTTGGGTGAATCTTATCTTATATCTCTGAAAATGAGATGTATACAATGCCTGTATTTTACCCATTATTCGTTCCTCTGTTTTTATAAAATTTACCACTGATGGATTTAAATATCTCTTCAAAATGGAAATCAATTTGTGATCGTTATAGTCTTGTTCTGTAATTATATGACGGTGGTATGTCGGGAAAACTATTTTAAATTGGTATGTTGACATCACATCTCTGTTCAAAAATATTTGGTTTTTAAAAGCGTTTATAGGTGCCTCAACACTGTAAATTAAATTATGTCCCGAACTTTCGTCTGAATTCGTGGCTATTGATAACGTATATAGTTCTGGTTTCGGTATTCTTGAAAGAGCATCGCCCACAACATTTGCCTTTCCAGGTTTGTAAAACATTTCATAATTATACTCCTCGAGTATGGCCTTCCACCTCTTCATCTTGCTGTTATTGTTTTTATTGCTCAATGCAAAGGTTAAAGGCTGGTGGTCTGTGTATATTTTTACCTTAGCCGAACCATAAAGGTAATTCCTTAATGAATTCAAAGCCCATATTATGGCTAGCATTTCTTTTTCATTAGCGGCGTAATGCTCTTCCGCTTTATTTAAAGATCTGGAGATAAATGATATTGGCCTTCCATTTTGCGATAAGACTGCGCCGATCGCAAAGTTTGAGGCATCCGTTACTAGCTCAAAATCTTTGCTGAAATCTGGGTAAGCCAGGATAATGTCTTCAGATGTAAGTGAGTGCTTGATTTTGTTAAAGGATTCTTTAGCCTCATTATTTAAACATATTTTGAATTTCGCGGACTTATTTTTGGACGTTCGTCCTCCCTCCCCTCTTAAGAGGGATGTCAGGGGTTTAGCAAGTTTAGAGTAGTCCTTGATAAACCGACGGTAATATCCTGACATGCCAAGGAAACTACGAAGCTCTTTAAGGTTTTGTGGCTCTGGAAAATTGTTTATGGCCATTACTTTTTCCTGATTTGTTTTTATACCATGAGGTGTAATAATGTACCCTAAAAATTCAACTTCTTTTTTAAAAAAATTTCATTTATCCAACTGCACCTTCATATTAGATTCTTCTAATGCTTGAAATATCTTTGTTATGTGTTCAAAGTGTTCATTTTCTGTCTTACTGAAAATAATGATGTCGTCTATGTAAACATAGCAACATCTTCCTATATATTCCCGTAGGATATCGTCGAGCGCGCGCTGGAAAATTGATGGCGCGTTTTTTAACCCGAATGGCAGCCTGGTAAATTCATATTTTCCGTTGTTGATACTAAATGCAGTTTTTTCGGTGTCAGATTTTTTTAGTGGAATCTGATGAAAACCACTTTTGAGGTCGAGGACAGAAAAAAATTTACTAGAGCCCAATTGAGATATAACTTCTGAAATCTCTGGAATTGGGTATCTATCAGCGATTGTGATTGAGTTTAATTTTCGATAATCTATGACCATTCTGTATTGTTTATTCCCAGCCGAGTCTGGCTTCTTCGGGACTATCCATACAGGGGAGTTAAAAGGAGATCTAGATGGTTTTATAATTCCGTCTTTCAATAGTTTTTCTACTTGACTCTCTACTTCGGTTTTTAGCGAAGCAGGGTAAGGATAAAACTTCGTATAGACAGGCGAGTCTATTGTAGTTCTTATTTCCCCCACAACTCTCGTTGTATACGTAAGCTTTTCATCAGGTTCGGAAAAAAGCTTAGTGTACGTATTTACTATTTTTTATATTCCTTTTTTTTGTTCGCTTGACAAATTTTCCTTCCTAATGTTAATTGCATTCACGCTTTGCGTTGGTAGCTGCTTAAGGCTTATTTTCAGACCATTTTTTAGTACCATAATATTTTTGTTTGTATGAATAACCGCCCCTAATTCCCTAAGGGTATCATTCCCTAAAATACCATCGAAGGTTTCCAAAGAGGGCATTAGGTAAAATTTTATCTTATCATCTAATTTAAAAAGTTTTACTAATGTGTGTTCGCTAATTTTTATATCCCCCATGATTGATCTAGCAAAAAATGGCTTTTTATTCAATATACGTTTTTTTGCTAATTCAGGTTTTACATAATTTTTACTTGATCCTGTATCAACCAAAAATTTCAAAATTTTTTCGCTCTCCGTTTTTACTTCAAAATATGGTAACGAAGAGCTAATCATGCTAAAAAATGGATATCGGTAGGTTCACCGAATTGCTTATCCTCATCTAAACGTTGCTCGTTACCTATTTCGGATGTGTTAATATGAAATGTTCTCTGGGTTTTCCGTTGTTGCTGATTTTCGAACTGTTCTGGCCTCTTTCCGAAATATTGATTCGGTTGTGGCCTATTCATGTAGTTTATTCTACGAGAATGAATGCTGGAATCCACTTCCATTGGCTCTGGCCGTGGCTGTGGCTTAGGGGGACGAGGAGGATTTGCGTTATTTCGTTCTTGTTGATTAAAGAATGGTCGGGATGGTTGCGGCATATAAGCTAATTTTGGGTGAAACGTTTTTTGTTGTTGCCCAAAGTTTCGCTTTGAGGAAGGTTGTGGTGGCTGACTCCATTTTGTGTTGTAAGCGTGGTTCGAACGAAAATTTTGATTTTCCAATTTGAGACAGAGGTGGAGAGCCCGCGGTAAGTCTGCTGGTTCTCTGATTTCCAGGAGGCGGGGTAAGTCTCCATTCAGACCCCTTACAAAAGTATCCAGAGCCTTGTCTCTGTAGGCCTTAGTAAGCATGCTAAGGGATTCATTACCCATCTCAAGGCATCCTAATCTATTCAAAATTAGTGAAAGGTGCGAGTAGACCTTCTGGTAAAATTGTTGTATGCTATTGTTGCCCTGTACCAGGGTTGTCATTTGGTATTCTAGAGTCGAAAGGTCACGTTTGTCACCATAGTGTGTTAGTAAGCATTGCGAGATCGCATGCCAATTTAGAGGAGTGTTGTAGGACTCCAATGCTATGTCGGCGTTTCCTGTAACTTTGTTCCTAATAACACTTAGAATCCCATAGTATTTAGGGGTTCCCTTTATTGGCTCATATATTGTCAGTATCCTGTCTACGCTTTTTTTCCAAGAATTGAATTCTCCTGGTTGCCCAGAGAATTCTTTTAAGCATTTCACAACGTCTGGTATTTTGTCCATATCATTTAAATTGTCTCTGTTCCTATCTATTGGTTGATCACTAACATTTGCTAACGTGGCATTTGGGTAAAGAGTTTCCTGTATAACCTGCGGTCCTTGATTTCTAAAGACTTCCCCCGCTATATTAGAGATAAGTGCCCTCAAGTCTTCTATACTTAACTGAGCGTTTTGGGAAGTACTAGGAGTAGGATTTGAAGGAAGGACAGGAGGTCGTATCAGATTATTTTGGTTTGCCATTTTGTAATTTTTATAAAAAAAACACTTTTCCACAATATTAATATTAGCTTAAAGTTAAATTTTTGACGATGTCACAGAACTGGAGGGTCCCGTAGGATTCGCAGCTCTTATCGCTTATTTTTTCTTAATTCACACTTTAATAAATTTACTATGCTTATTATATATACATGTATTTATGTATAAAAAATTCCTAAAATCTAAATACCTCTTTTTTTAAATGTTGCTTATGTTGCTAGAGACTGATGACTTCTGTTCCGGATGACGGTTTCCTCTTTTCCCACACTGCTACTGAGTATAACTTATTTTGACAGGGCTGAAGATTTGCTGAAGGCAGGCACTTGATGATTTGTGATTTTTGTTCAATATGTTCTTCAAGATTACTTTTCCTCCTGCACATTCTTAGCTCTTTTTACTTCTAGGCATTTCCACTGTGTTTCAATCTTCTCAATGTCACAATATTTCTCTTTTGAGCACTTGATGTCTTTTTTTATCTGCGTAACTCCACTTTTTACAAAATTGTTCTTATATTTTGTTATAGATATTTATCACTTTTGTCCTTCTTTATCTTTTACGGATTTAATAGTATTTGTCCCTTACGGATTTTTTTGTTTTTTTTTATGTTTGTCCTTTACGGATTTTTTATTTTTTCAATATTTGTCCTTTACGGATTTTTTTCCAACGTTTGTCCTTTACGGATTTTTTATTATTATTATTCGATGTTAGTCCTTTACGAATTTTTTTATTATTATTTTCCTTGTAGTACAGGCTGGCACGTTGTATACCCCCGGTTTGCTTTAGCTACTAAGGAGCCTACGTACTAACAAAAGGATTTTTTTTAAATTTTTGTTCGGACGCCAGTTTTTTTCTACCGGACCCACCGAAAACTGCTCGGGCGCCAGTTAAGAACTTGTGAAATAAAAGTTCTAAAAAAAATTTTGTTTTTGGTCAGAATGACCGCACTTTATTGAATTCAAAAAAGAACTAACTAAAACTAAAAAGTACTTTATTTATATTGACTTAAATCTAAAGGTGGCGTGATTATTTAGCAATAATTGCACAACTGCAATTATTGGGAAATTCAATTCAATTCATGTACATACATAGCTTACAACCTTAATATTTTTATATCCGCCAATAATGAATTTGTACATATGTACATATCTATGTTAAAGTTTACGCGAAACCATTTTAATTTTTTAAACTATACACTTAAGTTGGAATCTAATTTTTATAATGAAAGAAAATAATTTAAAGGCTAGCTATATTGACTACATTCCGTCTACTAGTAGCACATTTTAATGTAGAAACTCACATCTTTACACACGTGCTGCTTCTGGAAATGTGCACGACTCGGCTTAATGTTTCACATTTAGATTTTGGAACAAAAATACTATGAAAATTCAACGTCATCTAGCCACTACTACTAATTAAAAAATTAACTAACATGCTGAAAATTCTCGTGATGGCACAGCCACATTCGTATGTAGCATTTACTAAATAAACGCTTAAGTTAAAATTGTACGAGAAAATTTTTCTGATGAAATTGTTTTACTAAATACATATTCTAAATAATTTATTATATTGAGTGCACATAAAATCATTAATATATTGTGGTTAGCTTAATAAACAATAAACACAAAGACTTCACATACAAATACCTTGGTAAAAATTTACCAACCTGTAAAATTTACTTTAATTTTAGTTAACAGAAACTTCTTGTACATTCAGTTATTGTAAAACTTTTTTGAGTGTACCCACATGCATTAAATATACTTTAATAATAATGTCTTTACCATTACAAAACGAAGTGTTGTTTATCATCATTTTGAGAGGGTTAACATAACTATTCTCGTTGGGCAGAAGTTAACAAAAATTATAAGTACTTATAATTTTAATGTAATCGGTATACCTACATTATTAGTGCTTGTGTATGTGAACAGAACATTGAAGTACATTAAATAATGTTTATTTTCGAACACTGGTTTCAAAATGAAATAAGGTTTCATGATTTCTTGAGCATTTGTTCTTTTCTGACATTCATTCTGACTGTCGTCGCAAATCGTAAATAATGCTATAGTTTTTGAACTCATTAAAATAAATAGCTCAGTGATAGAGAGTATGCATAGGCAATCAGAGAAGTTTTTTACTAACGCGTAAAAACGTCGACGAATCAGGGAACTTGCATGGGTTCTAATCACTCATTTCAATTATGAACAGGTTTGTTAAATATAGTACCACAGCTATTTAAAAAACTAATATATTTGCTAGAAAATGTCAACATATTAAATAATTTCCGATGAAAATGACAAATCATGTGTTGAATCATGGGTTCAAGTGATGACGGATTGTTTCGATTAAGGTGAAACATGCATGATTTTTACATTAGCTTGTCATTGGAGATCATGTGTTTGTGCGAGAATTTATCAATTCAAATAAATCAATTTAAACCTATGCATGTTCCCTGATTCGATGATGTTTTTTCCACGTAAATACATAACAACCAAATAAAAAGAATTTCTTGTCGCATGATACGAACAGAGCTGTTCTCACTCTCAAGGCACACTCTCTACTACTGAGCTACTGTACTCTTGTAATTTCTTTTTGATAAAACTTGTTTTATGAAAATGTAGCTATGTGATGATTTAATTCCGTTTTTGCATGCCTTTTTCGCTGCGTATTTATTTCAATATGTTACCGAGTAATATCGCATATCTTTTTAATGAGTTCAAAAAATACATCATTATTTACGATTTGCGATGATATTCTCAAGAAAGCATGAAACATTATTTCATTTTGAACGAGTTTATTTACTTTTTGCTATTACGAAATAATTTCATTGCGCCGGGCCTTCACACTATTTAATATTTTCAATAGCAAACAGAACAGAAATATTTTTGTACCCAGCTAAAAATATATATGTATATGGTCCGTATAATTTAATTTTTTGTTTGTTTTTACGCTATAAATTTATTTATTGCGTATCTTAAAAAAATTAACTAACAATAAATATTCAAATCTTAAGAATAAATATAATTAATTAGGCCCGACCAGTGTCAGGAATAAACCTAGTGAGAGTAATTAATAATTCATAAATGTCATATTATAGCCGAAGTGTTCCACTTTTTTAAGCGGATGCGTCCAGTAAAATTCATGATATTACGAGCAAGGGGATTAGGGTGAGACTCGAGTTTTGTTAAGTATTTGTCTGCGTATTTTGCAATTTCTTCAGTCACTTGTGGCATATTTAAATCGCGATGTAAATTTGAATTTCTGATGTAGCATGGAGCCGATGTTATTAGTCTTAAAATCTTGTTTTGCCTTCATTGAATTCTCTCTATATTGGAAGCAGAAGCAGTGCTCCATAACTGTATTCCGTAGCACCAAAAGCGATTTGTATATTAAAAGTTTACAATCTATACTGAGTGTTGAATTTCTACCAATCAGCCAATGTATCTGAGTTAATTTAAGTGTCATTTGTGTTAGCTTAGAGCTGCTAACTGATGATTTTAATGGGGGGACAAGTATCTTTCCGTAAGGTAAATGTTATCTGTACGCACTTTTGTTCTTTTACTTTTATTCTCCATAAGTTTAACCATAGCTCAAGGTGTGTTATATGTTCCTGAAGATATCGGGATGCCTCATGACGGTTTTCGTGCATACTAAGGCATGCTGTATCATCGGCAAATGAAGAAGTGTGGATATTACTGCTCACAGGTATCACAAGTATAAATCAAATAAAAAATTGTCCCCAGTATACTCCCTTGCGGTACATTGGATGAGGTAGTTTCGGGCGTACTCATAAATTCTCCTTCCATAACAGAGAACTTCCAGCCTAAAATATAACTTTCTAAAAGTTTTAGGGTCATATGCAAATAAACTTAACAAAGCTTTGCAAAGCGATGTTAAGTAAAGTTGGATTCTATAAAAAGTATTGTATCAAATTTTTTAAGTAGATCCCCACGTTTGTTAAGACTACTTTAAGTTGATATTTTCAAAATGTGTATTTTGTACCTCAAATATTTTTGTTAATATAACACATATTGATTCATTTTACATCTGAAAATGAAGCTAAAATTGTTAGCTCTTAGCTTAGATTTACTATTTCTGTCATGTAATGGAAAAGCTCATCAAATTGTCCAACTGATTCAAAATTGTACGAAAATGTTTTACTGATGTACATGCAATCAAAACAAATCGAAAAAAGCTGGGTACTCATTTCATTCGAATAAAAGAAATTGTGATAATTCTTCTCTGCTCCTCACATTTTTTTACGTATACTTCATAGAAATGTTTATCTGTTTTCTTACCATGTCAGAAGCTCATATTGTTTAAATTATGTAGCTTTACCTCAAGAAAATAAAAAGTTATTAAATAAAATAAAAAAATATTTGAATATCCGAATGAAATTGTATTTTTTGTACATCATAAGCTGTGAGTTGGTTGTTGAACACGGTGCTGTTACCAGTATTTATTATTAAATAACAAGATAATTAACAAAGCAATGTTAGTCTTAAAGTGCTTGGCAACTAATATGAACTTTAAAGCTATAGTAAAATATTTTTTGCAAAAGGGGGTTAGAATGTTATTTGGTATATATGTCTTTAATTTAAAAATTATGCCATCATGCCAAACCTGCGGTAGATGTGCGCAGAGGTGGCTTAAACTCATCGGTGGTTTTAAGCTTTGTAGCAGCGCGCCACAATGAGTAATTAGATGCTGGTGTGACATCAAGACCTTCCAGATAATTTTTAAGAGATGCAGTTTTTTCAGATGCAAGCAACTCTTGGAGTACACTCTTTAAGTCTGATTTTATGTTGGGGTGATCTGTGCTATTGACATTCCCTTCTAGCGCTTTTTTCCCCTGGAATAAATTTTATTAAACCCAGTCTGCGGATGGGAGGTAGTGGCATGTTCAGAAGCCTGTTTAATATTTTCGTTAAGATTGGCAATGTCAGTTTTAATATCATTGGGTGTTCTTAGCGCAATATTTTCCGTGCAATCACTACTACGATATTTTTTGAATCCCACAGTTTACACATTTGATCATTTTTATAAATCACTTCTTAGTGGGTTACACATTGTAACGATATTGGGAGAGTGATCGGAGGAGAAATCTAGAGAAGCTTCTATTTGAATTAAATCCCTATTCCATGATGTTTTGCATTGTAGTATCCATCTTCCACAAAACAAGATCCAAGCGATTTGTAGATTTTCTCATACTGATCTTCGGTAACTGAAAATCTGGGAGGTGAGTAAATTGATGATATCACGAAATTAGAACAAAATTTTTTTTACAAAAATATTCGTAGCTTGCATATATTCTTCACTAACGTTGTCAAGAATATAGTGCCTTAGTCTTGACTTAATTATAATTGCAGATCCACCCCATGCTCTCCCTCTAGGGTCCTTTGTATTGTATATAGAGCAGCCATTAATTTTGAAAGAGCTTCTCGAAGTTAAATGTGTCTTAGAGACCAACATTATATCAATATTTTTTTCCGTAAAGAAGTGCTCAAGTTCATTTTAAGTTGGCGAATGCAGTTTGCGTTCCAGAAACATATTTTTAACGTGTTCATGGCTTGTTAATTAATGCTTAAAGGAGTGTATTCTGCATTCGTAACATTTCATGCACCATGATAGTCATATTTGTTTTAAATTTTTTATAGTTTGCACCAGATTATCAATAGTAGCTTCAAGGCGATTAAAATTAAAGGTTGCGTCAGTATTTTTTTTTAATTATTTGACGCGGAAACATTTGGTGTGGGAATTGAATTTGTCTTAGCAGCATCTGCATACGATACATGGGAAGTAACTGGTTGGCTCATATGTGCAAAAGTGGCAGAGTAAGTGTTTGCTGATTGAGCTGGAGCTAATTTAGGTTATTGCACTATAGTCTGCTTTACGAAAGAGTACACAGGACAACCTCTGTAGTTAGCGGTGTGATTACCTCCACAATTACTGCATTTTTTACTTTGATATTTTGGCTTATTGCAACTAGCAGTGCTGTGCAATTCGCCGCACACAACACAAACAGAGGGTAATTTACAGTATGTTTTTGTATGGCCATATTCTTGACAATTATGGCACTGTACAGGACCTGAAAGCTTATGTGACTCTTCAACTCTGATTTTTCGGTATGAGAGGTATTTTAGACTATAAATTGGGTGTGTCTCGTTTTTTTTCACAGCTGTATATCACTCGGCTCCAGTTCAACACGAAATAGAGGCTGAAGGATCTTCTCCCTATTGATTATAGTGGTAAAATTTTTTACTTTAAATCCTTGTAAATATAATGAGTGCATCTTTTGCTTCTTCGGGATTAACATAAGAGTCAATGCCCTTCAATACGGTCTGCATACCTTTGGCACTCTTAAGCTGGTACGTATAAAAAATTGTTTTATTTTTTTCGAATTCAGTCACCATTTTGCGGAAATCTTTTTCTTCGTATATTTGAATTTTAGTTTCGCCAATGTTACCACGCTAATTTTTTAATAAGGGCGTTAGAATTTTTTTCTCTCAAATACATATTGTTCCATTAAAACGTGGCAACATCGATGAAACGAAAATTCAAATTTATGACGAACAGATTTCCACAAAATGGTGTCTGTATTTGAATCAAAAAAAACAAGCTTCTACACATACCAGCTCAAGAGCGCTAAAGGCCTGCAGATCGTATTGAAGGGCATAGATTCTTATGTTGTTCCCGAGGAAATAAAAGATGCACTCGTCTTCCAGAGATTTAAGGTAAAAATTTTATCCAATATAATTAATAGGGAGAAAATCCCCCAACCTTTATTTCGCGTTGAACTTGCGCCGAATGACGTAATATTGGAAAAAATGAGACGCACCCAATTTATAATTTAAAATACCTCTTATACCGAAAAATCACAGTTGAAGGGCCACATAAGCGTTCAGGTCCTGTATAGTGCCATAATTTTTATGGCCAAGAATATGGTCATACAAAAACATACTGCAATTTACCTTCTGAGCGGCACTGCTAATTGCAATAAGCCAAAAGGTCTAAGTGATAAAAAAAATGCAGTAATTGTGGAGGTAATCACACCGTTAACTACTACAGATTGTCCTGTATATTCTTTCGTTAAACAGGCTATGGGTCAAAAACCTAAATTAGCTACAGCTCAACCATTTTTTTTATTTTAATTTTATTAAGTCAATAGATTTTAAATCCGTACTGACTAAAGCTGTCTTTACATGGTAATACAATGTATAAGGACATGTCAAAAAATGCTGTAGATTATAGAAAATCTTATCATGTAAACGCAAAATGTATCGAGTAGGAGAGAATACGAATAGAACATTTGACAAGCGGTCGGTAAATTTTTTGTTTTCTAAACCATTTTAGAAACTTAAGTATTTTCATCACAACAGAGGTGTTAAAACTTTTGTAGAAGCAACTAAAATCAACTCAGGAAATTTTCATGTTGTTTTTGTAAATATTGTACAACTGCAACCATCAAGTAGCTGATGGTACAAGCAAAACCAAAAAAAAAAAATAAATAAAAAACCTGTATGAAAAAAATTATATTTTGTAATAAAATTACATTTAAATAATAAAATGTTTTCTCCAATATTCAGTTTTTTTAGTACACATTTTTTTGAGCAATTGTCCAGTTTTTATTAACTTTACAGTTCAATATATGTATTTGCTTGCATTTTACTTATAGTATCAGTGTAAACACGAAAATACCTGCAAATGACTCTTGTTCTCTTTTCATTAAATACGGAGAGAATTTCATAATATTTTCATTCTACAAAGTCGTAATACTTTGTATTACCGTGTAAAGACAGCTTAAAGGTTTTCACAAACAGTGTCAAATAACATAAATTAAAAACAAATCATATGAAATAGAATTAACAGTTTAAATGTACAATAATTTTCGTTTTTATAACTTCAGTACTCTCTGACATATCAATAAGATGATAACATTTATTGAAGTTTTCACATGCACGCCGAAAAGTCATTATTAGCATAGACAGATCTATAGTATTTTAGACATAATAGTTGGAAGTTACGAGTTGGTCTTGCAGGAACATTTATGTTAATTATACTAAGAAGGAACTTGGAGTCAGCATCACCACGAATTATGTTAAGAACAAATAAAGTGCTTAAAATAGATCGACGACTTTTTAGAGTTGGTAACTTGATAAGGCCAAATCTACTGTTACACGATGTCCGAATTCCAACGCAGGGCACGAAGACTAAAGATCAAAAACTGCTTTTGAACTGATTCAATGCTATTAATATGAATATAATAATATGGGTCCCATATAATAGATCCGTATTCAAGAATAAGTCTGACAAGTGAAGTATATAAGAGTTTTGTGCGATATGGAGCGGAAAATTCTTTAGACCAGCGTTTCATCAATCCAAGTATACCATTAGCTTTATTAAGAATTACAGAGATGTGATCACGAAAGTTGAGCCTGTGATCTTGCAATATACCAAGGTCCAGAATGTTGTGAACTTTTTCCAGTGTAGAGTTATCAACAATATAAACTGAGTCAAATTTTATCTGTCTAAAGAAGGACATGTGTTTACATTTTTTAATATTTAAATTCAGTAAATTGATTTTGCACCATCTAGAGAAGTTTTCAACATCATACTGTAGTAAATTTTGACCATTGATGTCATTAAAAGCGCTGAAAATTTTGACGTCATCAGCATACATCAATACTTTATAGTGTAAAATAACAGACGGAAGATCATTGATAAATAATGTGAATAAAATAGGACCCATATGACTGCCTTGAGGAACTCCAGAACCCATAAGTGGTAATTTTTGCAGTAAAATATCGTGATTTACTTTATCAAATACTTTGGTAAAATCGGTGTATATCACATCTGTTTGCAAGTTATTTGTAAATCCATCATTGACAATAGTAGTGAGCTCTAAGATATTGGTAGTTGTTGAGCGCGACTTACGAAAACCATGTAGACACGGAGATAAAAGAGATGGAATTTGATGATACAAGCAATCAGTTATTATCTTTTCCAGGAGCTTAGAAATAGCGTTAAGCTTTGCAATTCCTCTGTAGTTTGATACCTAAATTTTAATACCGCTTTTAAATAAAGGAATAATAAAAGATTTCTTCCATACAGATGGTAAGTAACATAATTCAATGGATTTATTGAAGATTGCTGTAAGTGGACCGGATAATGAATCAGCACAATTTTATAGGATACAATTTGTTATTCCATCAGGACCATAAAAGAATGAGTTTTTTAGCGATTTTAAATTCGATAAGACAGTTTCAATGTTCGAATACGGAAAATATATCCCAGGTGAATGTAATGTAATATATGGATAGGAAGTTTGATTATCATAATACTCAGTGGAATAAGTTGTTGGAAAAAAATCTACAAACATATTGCTAATAGAAGAAGAAAAAGAAGAACAGAAGTGCGGCGTTTAGAATTGATTAAATTATAAAACGATTTAGGATTAGATTTCATTTTTGATTTCATACGATTTATTTAGCTGCGATATGCCAGTTTACAGTCTGAATACAATATGGCAGTATTCAGACTGTTCAATAGCATAGTTACTAAAGTAAACCGATAAGCCAGTTCTTTTAAATTTAATGTAAAATTTGTTTTTCCTATTTTTAGCATTACTTAAGAATCTATTATTCTATGGTAGGCGATTATTGTTACGAATAATTATTTTTGGAACAGCGGAGGCAATGGCATGATGTAAAACAGAATAAAAATTCAAGATAACACTGTCAAAATCATCGCCAGAATACCGATTCCCAATTAACATTAAATAGTAAATAAATAGTAAATAAATAATAAATAAATAGTAAATAAATAATAATAAATAAATAGCTTTTAACGTGTTTAGACTTATTCTTATTTGAAGCCAGAAAAGATATAACAGTAGAGTGTAAAATATCCATATCTAATCCTACATTGGTGGCAGTCTTCAGGATAGGTGACGGGAAGAGAATTACGTAAGCACATATCCAGCGAATGATTGAAAAAAACAAGATCCAGTAGTTTACCAAAAGCGTTAATTACATGGTTTATTGAAAAAATCCACAGCTATGGAGCGATTGAATGAATTCATTTGTTATAGTAGGTAACATGAAATTACCTTCCAAAGATTTAATCCACATTACATTGGGAAGATTAAAACCACCAAGTACAATCATTAAATCAGATGGATGAGCTTCATTCAAAACGAAGTTAATTGCATTAACGTTATCACAAGTTGTATCAGATGCAAATCGAGCAGCAAATATCGTTTTTTGGTGATATTACCTTTAGAATAGGAACAGCATTTATGGGCTTGAAGCCAGGTACTGTAGGATTTAAAGTACTACATAGTAGCAGAGACATTTTGCCTTGGTAGACTTTTTGAAGGTAGCGATCAACATGAAATTTGATGATGAAGATATTTTTCTTATGAGATGATGAAGGATTGTCAGTAGATTGAGTGGAAAGATCGGAGGATTAAACGCGATTAAACGTGTACTCCGCCACTTTTGCTCAAGTGAGCCAACCAGTTACTTCACGTGTATCGTATGCCGATGCTGCTAAAGCTACTTCTATTCCCACACAAAATGTTTCACCGCCAAATAATTCAACGAATGCAAACTGAAACTTTAACTTTAGTCAGCTTGAAGCTACTATTGAGAATCTGGTGCTAACTATAAACAACTTTACAACAAATATGACTAGCGTGATGCAAGAAATGCTGAGAATGGACAATACACTGCTTCAAGCATTAGTTAACAAATCATGAACACGTTAAAACATGCTTCTGTAACGCAAACGGCATTCGCCAACATAAAAATGAACTTGAGCACGTCCTCACGAAAAAAAATATTGATATAATGTTAGTCTCTGAGACTCATTTGACTTCGAGAAGCCTTTTTAAAATTTGTGGCTACACCTTATATGATACAAAGGACCTGAGAGGAAGAGCATGCTGTGGATCTGCAATGCTAATTAAGTCAAGACTCAAGCACTATATCCCTGACAAGGTTAGTGAAGGATATATGGAAGCTACGAATATTTTCGTAGACATTTTTTTTATAAATATCGTGATATCATCAATTTACTTCCCTCCCAGATTTTCAATCACTGAGAATAAGTATGAGTATTTCTACAAATCTCTTGGACCTTGTTTTGTAGCAGCTGGCGACTATAATGCAAAACATACGTTCTGGGGTTCGCGTTTTATTATACCCAGAGGTCGAGCATTATTCAACACATTTTCAAAAATGGGGTTGGGCGTCATTTCGAGTGGGGAGCCTACTTATTGGCCTACTGACATACAAAAAATTCCCTATGTTATAGATTTTGGCGTCACAAAAAATATCTCTAGGGATTTAATTCAAGTTGAAGGTTCTCTAGATCTCTCGTCCGATCACCCTCCCTTGATCGTTACAAGTTGTAACCCATTAGGAAGTGACTTACTTGACCCATATGTGAAGATGATCAATAGTGTTAATTGGCCGGGGTTCAAAAAATACCTCAGTAGTCATAGTACGGAAAATATTAAGCTAAGAGCACCAGATGATATTGAGTCTTACATTGCCAATCTTAACGGAACTATTATACAGGCCGCAGAATGGGCTTAAAAGAATTTATTCAACTGATATTGAACGTCTCGTACGTGAAAAAAGAAGAGCTAGAAGAAAATGGCAGAAGCACAGATCACCACAAAATAAAATTATATTTAAAGAGTGCACTAAACGACTCCAAGAGCTGCTTGCATATGAAAAAACTGCATCTCTTAAACATTATTTGGAAGGTCTTGATGTCACACCAGCATCCAATTACTCTTTGTGGCGCGCTGCTAGAAAGCTTAAACCCCCCGTTGAGTACAAATCACTTCTGCGCACATCAACCGGGTATTGAGCAAGAAGTGATACGCAAAATGTAAAATATTTGCTGAACACTTAAAATCCGTATCTACGCCAAGCACATGTACTGTACTCGACCTTTAAAATTTAAGATGCGTGATGTACAAAAAGTAATTGCTGAACTCAAGCCAAAGAAAGTTCCAGGTATTGATGGAATTAGTAACAAGATGCTGAAGAACTTGCCGCATATTGCAATAAGAATCCTGCTGTTTATTTTGAATGCCATATTAGGACTGGAGTATTATCCACAACACTGGAAGCTTGCCAAGGTCAAAATTATTCCAAAGCCAGGCAAAGATCTAACCAAAGCTGAGTCATATAGGCCAATAAGTTTGCTATCAACTATGTCAAAACTCTTTGAAAAGCTTTTTATGAAAAAATTGTCAGCTATTCTAAGAGATTATATGTGCATAGCGGACCATCAATTTGGTTTTAGAAGTCAGCATAGCACCATTGAAAAATCGCATAGATTGGTTCAAATTATAAGAAAAACATTTGAAGAAAAGAAATATTGTTCTGCCTTGTTTATTGATGTTCCTCAGGCATTTGATAAAGTTTGGCATGATTGCCTGATTTTAAAATTGAAGGCACATCTACCTAATAGCATTTTAAAACTTTTAGAAAGTTATATTTTAGGCCGGAAGTTCTCTGTTATGGTAGGAGAATTTATGAGTACGCCCGAAACAATCTTATCCGGTGTACCACATGGGAGTATACTGGGGCCAGTTTTGTATTTGATTTATAGTTGTGATATGCCTGTCAGCAGTAATATACACACTTCAACATTTGCCGATGATACAGCCTGTCTTAGTATGCATGAAAACCCTCATGAGGCATCAATATATCTTCAGGAACATATAACACAGCTTGAGCTATGGTTAAACTTATGGAGAATAAAAGTGAACTAACATAAGTGCGTACAGATAACATTTACTTTACGAAAAGATACTTGTCACCCCATTAAAATCGATAGTAAAATTGTTCCACAGCATTCATATGTGAAATATCTTGGTATACACCTTGATCGTCGGCTTACATGGAAACACCATATTGACTCTAAGCTAAATCAGATAAAACTCAAGTTATATCAAATACACTGGTTGTTTGGCAGAAATTCAACACTCAGCCTGGACTGCAAACTTTTAATATACAAGTCGCTTTTGAAGCCAATATGGTGTAACGGTATCCAGTTATGGGGCACTTCTTCAGCTTCCAATGTCGAGAGAATCCAACGAAGGCAAAACAAAATTTATGGTTAATAACATCGGCTCCATGGTACATCAAAAATTCTAATATACATCGTGATTTAAATATTCCACTAGTGACTGAAGAAATTACAAAATACGCAGGCAAATATCAACTCGAATCACATCCTAATCCGTTTGCTAGTAATATTCTGAACTTTACTGGACACATCCGCCAAAAAAAGGGGGACACACGCTCTTATACTCAACACTCCAGATGGGACTACTTGAAAATACTTTTTCCCCCCTTTTTTTAACTACCCAGCTAAAAAAATTATATATGGACCATATATTTTTAGTATATGAATGTATATAACTATATATGAATATGTATGAATTCATGTATGGAAATATATGGGATTATACATGGCAAAACTATTATATATGAACTAATATATGGACTAATATATGAAATGTATTATAACATATGAGCTCATATATGAAAATTTTATTATTAAGCTCTTCATATGTGGATCCATATATAAATATAAGATTTTATATATGGAGCCATATAAGAATGTATACATACATGATATCTGAATTGGAAATCCATTAGAAAATACATACGGTATGCAAAGTTTATATGCGTAACCTCAACGTTTAAAAAAGAAAAACTTTTTGTTACAAAAAAACCATTCTTGTATGATTTTATACATTGTGGCCTCATTTAATATATCAAATAATCAAAAGGATACTCCAGTCATTAATTTTATAGAAAATAACAATATTTTCTAGATAAGAAACAAAGTTCATATTACTGTATTGAAAACTATTGTTAGACGGATTATTTTTTCTTTTATAATTAATTGCATTAGTTTTTAATCTGATTTCTTAAGCTAAATGTTATGTACGAATATGATTTATGTGTTTTTTAAATAATTGATTCACCTTTTGATGAATAAAATTACTTTTAGTTCGTTTTGAATTATTTGTCCAAACAAATGTTTCATTAAATACAACCTCTCTCTCAAGTCTAAAAAAATTTAATTTTAGTAATTTAATCTATTGCACAGCAGTGCGCTTTTGTGAATCAAGAGTGTATGAATATGAATTTTGCACATACATGTATGAAAATGTATGAATATATATAATCATATATGTCCATATACCCTCATTTTTCGGATCCGAACCATATATGGGATATCATATATGCTCCATACATATTTTTTTAGCTGGGTATTTAAATTTATAAAACTAAATTTCCGACAAGCAAAATTGCAAAATTGATGACAATGTTATTTGTGAACATATTTTATATAATTTTTTTACAAACGTGCAAAAAATTTAAATTAAATGAAAAGGACGCGCTGATAAAAGCAATTACACTTAAATCATGTACATTTACTAGAACGTAAACGGCAATCGCCAACATAAAAATTAACTTTAGCACTTCCTTACAGAAAAAAGCATTGATATGTTGGTCTCTGCAACTCATTTGACTTAGAGAAGCCTCTTTAAAATGAACGGCTACACCATATATGATTCAAAGGACCATAATAAAGTCAAGACTCAAGCACTATATTGTTGACAATATTTGTGAAGAACATCTATAAGCAACTAATAATTGCATCGACAATTTTTTTACGAATTTCATATCTTCAATTTACTCCCCTCCCAGATTTGCAATCACTGAGAATCAATATGAGGATTTCTATAAATCGCTTGGACCTTGCTGGCGACTGCAAAGCAAAACATACGTACTGGGGCTCGCGTCTTGTTACAACGAGAGGTTGAACTTTATTTAATACTATAGAGATCGAGCGTTGTTTAATACTATTCCAAAAGTGGGCTTAGATGTCATTTCGAGTGGGGAGCCTACTTACTGGCCTACTGACATACGAAAAATTCCGGATGTTATAGATTTTGGATAATGCTCAATGCAAATCTTGCCAGATATTATGTGCCATCAGAATATTTGACCATTGATGAACAATTATATCCATACCGTGGTAGAACCAAATTCACCCAATATATACCCTCGAAGCCAGCAAAATATGGCATAAAAGTATGGTGGATTTGCGATGCCAAAAACTCATATCCACTTCATGGCCAAATATATATTGGCAAACAAGAACCTGGTCATGAAGTTGGTGTTGGCGAAAGAGTGGTGAGATTTAGTTGGGCCATACTACGGTAGCGGACGAAATATAACAATGGATAATTTTTTTACGACGCTGCCGTTGGCTAGGCAACTAAAAGTAGAAAAGGTCAGCGGGTACACTCCGCCGCAACAAAGCTTACATCCCTGCGGAGATGAAAGAAGAAAAAAAAACATTGGTTCAAGTTTATTTGGCTTCTACGACAACGTAACACTGCTCTCATATAAGTAGCGGAAGTCCAACTCGGTCATCCTTCTTTCTAGTATGCATGATGATGCACAAATTGACGAGAATGGGAAACCAGAAATTATAAATTTTTATAACCAAACAAAATGTGGGGTGGACGTAATGGACCAAACGCTCCACGAATACACGACCCAGCGACAAACAAGAAGATGGCCGATGGCATTTTTCTATAACATCATTGATGTGAGCGCATTTGCATCACACATCATATATTATGGAAATAATCCAACTGCACGATACACCATGACGCGCAGGAAGAATTTCCTGCGTCAACTGGCAGAAAACCTGTGCATTCCTGTTATAGAAAATAGAATTTCAAATGTGCAAAGCGTGCGCCAATTTTCAACACAAAATGCAATTGAAAGCATCATCGGAAGGCCGTTGGAGAGTGTGCTTTGTGCTGCAGGTCCGTCAACATCTCCGTCAGCACGACAAAGGGGCAGTACATACGGGCGTGTGCTACATGTGCAACCTTCTTCCAAATAAGCGCAGAAGAAAAACTAGAAAAAATTGCAGCATATGCAGCACGCCGATATGCGATAAGCACGCCATAACAATTACTAAATGCTACAATTGCCACAATAACAACCATAGTGATTCGGATGAATTATAATATATAATATATATAAAATAGGATAAAATAAATAAAAAAGACATTTATTTCCAATAAAAACAACACAAAAAAAACGATTTTTCATTTACATGTCAGGCATTTACATAGGAATTGCATTAGGGTACCCGGGTACCCGGTTGTGTGTTTATGGGGTAAAACATTTAAAATCATTTTTTAAAGAAAATATTGAAAATATTTTGAATTTTTTCGTATTTAAATCTTAGTTTAGCCAAAATCTCTCATGATTCGGCGTTGATCTTAAATCACCACTGCGCACTTCGACCGGATCAAAATTATTAAAATGATTAAAAAGCCGGGCAAAGATCTTACCATGACTGAGTCATGTAGGCCTATAAGCTTACTATCTGCAATCTCAAAGCTTTTCGAAAAGCTGCTCATGACTAAATTGTCTAAATTTTTAGCTGATAATAGGTGTATCCCTGACCATCAATTTGGCTTTAGAAGTCAGCATAGCATCATTGAACAAACGCATAGATTGGTTCAAGTTGTAAGAAGAACATTTGAAGAAATGAATTATTGTTATGCTCTCGTTATTAATGCTTGTCAGGCACGAAGGCCTAGTTTAAAAATTGAAGACATATTTGCCAATAAGCACACGAAATGTTTTGGAAAGGTATATTATTGATAGGAATTTCTGTTGTGGAAGGAGAGTTCACGAGTGTGCCCGAATCTATATGTTCTTGTGTGCCACAGGGCAGAATTCTGGGTCGTGTCTTGTATTTAATATATACTTGTGATATGCCTGTGAGCAATAATATCCACACCTCTACATTTGCCGATGATACAGCCTGTATAAGAGTACACAAAACCCGTTAATAGTTAACCCCCAATATACAGAAACATATTACCCAGCTGGAAATATGGTTGAACTTATCGAGAATTAAAGTCAATGGACAAAAGTGTGTCCATATAACGTTTACCCTAAGAAGAAATACTTGATCCCCTATTCGAATTAATAATCATAATATTCCTCAACATTCCCACGTTTAATACCTTGGTATACACCTTGATGGAAGGCTTACAGGAAACATCATATTGACTCTAAAGTTAACTCAAATGAAACTTAAGTTAACTCAAATATATTGGTTGATTGGCAGAAATTCAAGACTCAGCCTAAACTGCAAACTTTTACTAACAAGTCGCTTTTGAAGCCAATATGGTGCTAAGGAATTCAGTTATGGAGCACTGCTTCAGCTTCTAATGTCGACAGAATCCATCGAAGGCAAAACAAAATTTTAAGGTTAACAACATCGGCTCCATCAAATATACATCCTGACTTAAATATGCCACTAGTCATTGAAGAAATTGATTGCAAAATACGCAAGCAAATATTTAACAAAACTTGAATAACATACTAATCCGTTTGCTCGTACTATTTTAACTTTACTGGACACAGCCGCCTAAAAAAGAGGGACACAAGGGTTCTTATTCCCAGCACTCCAGATAGGACTTCTTGAAATTACTTTTTTTCCTTTTTGATTGTCACTACTTATGTATTATTAAATAAATATCATTATTAAATATATCACCAGTGTCGGACTGGTCGGGCCTAATAATAATTTTTTAGATTTAAGATTTGAATCAGTTCTCAGTTCTGTACCTTCATAGTGAATAGTCGATTAGCGGAATTTTTCTTACATTCTTATTAAACAAACAAAAAATTATACAAAAAAAATATTCGTAGTGCATATTATTCGTAATAGGTACATACTGACTTTAATAAATAAGCTTTATTGCTTTGATAATATTTTTACATAGTGGAAATAACAAAAACAAAAAAAAACCGTAAACAAAAAAACACAAACAGTGACATTGAGGAATACTCTATACGAGTAACTCAAAAACAAATAAACAATCATAAATTACAAAAACAAAAAAAAACCGTAAGCAAAAAAACACAAAAAGTGCCCTTGAGGAATACTCTATACGAGTACCTCAAATACAAAAAATTATGAAGTGAGTTCTAACGGCAGAAATGCCTATTTTACTGTGAGTTCTGAAGCTCTCAATGAAAATAATACAAATAATAAATCTAATGAAAGTATTTTTTTAACGACAAATCCAATTTTTCGTCAGCGATCAACTTCGCTTTGTCCAATGCCAAATAGTGATTCACTAACATTACAGTTGCCTAGTACTTCTTCATATAAGTCAGTAATATCATCTCCTTCAGGCTCGTGTTCATCACTTAATAAAGGTATCACTACAGATAAAAGTAGCTCAAAACCCAAGGTACAAGTCGGAAAGGACAGATACATAACAGTGGTAAAGCGTGGGCGAAGCCCAAGTTCTTCAAAAATTTCATCTGCTGCAAAGATGTCTAGGGATAATAGCGCTTCATCTACCAATCATCAAAATCGTTTTTCATTATTGCAAGTCACCGACGACAAGCCCGCTGCATCGTCGCAAAAGTCTTTTAAGCCACCACCTATATATTTGAGAGAGAAAAATTCTAACGCCCTAATTAAAAAATTAGTCTCAGCCATTGGTGAAAACGCATTTCATGTTATTCCAATAAAGCGTGGTAATATTGACGAAACTAAAATTCAAATATACGAAAAATTCCGTAAAATAGTGACTGAATTTGAAAAAAATAAAACAAGTTTTTATACGTACCAGCTTAAGAGTGCCAAAGGTATGCAGATCGTATTGAAGGGTATTGACTCTTATGTTAATCCCGAAGAAGTAAAAGATGTACTCATGATACAAGGATTTAAGGTAAAAAATGTTACCAACATAATCAATAGGGAGATGATCGCCCAGCCTCTATTTCGTGTTGAATTGGAGCCGAATGATATACAGCTGAAAAAAAACGAGACACACCCAATTTATAGCCTAAAATACCTCTTATACCGAAAAATCACAGTTGAAGAGCCACATAAGCGATCAGGTCCCGTACAGTGCCATAACTGCCAGGAATATGGCCATACAAAAACATACTGTAAATTACCCACTGTTTGTGTTGTGTGCGGCGAATTACACGGCACTGCTAGTTGCAATAAGCCAAAAGATCAAAGTGATAAAAAATGCAGTAATTGTGGAGGTAATCACACCGCTAACTACAGAGGTTGTCCTGTGTACTCTTTTGTCAAACAGAATATGGTGCAAAAACCCAAATCAGCTCCATCTCAATCAGCAAACGCTTACTCCGCCACTTTTGTGCAAATGAGCCAACCAGTTACTTCCCGTGTATCGTATGCCGATGCTGCTAAAACAAATTCTATTCCCCCACAAAATGTTCCACCTCCAAATAATTCAACGAATACAAACTCAAGCTTTAACTTTAGTCGCCTTGAAGCTACTATTGACAATTTGGTGCAAACTATAAACAATTTTACAACAAATATGACTAACATGATGCAAGAAATGCTGAGAATGCAGAATACTCTACTTCAAGCATTAATTAACAAGCCATGAACACGTTAAAAATATGTTTCTGGAACGCAAACGGCATTCGCCAACATAAAAATGAACTTGAGCACTTCCTTACGGAAAAAAATATTGATATAATGTTGGTCTCTGAGACACATTTGACTTCGAGAAGCTTTTTCAAAATAAATGGCTACACTATGTATGATACAAAGGACCCTAGAGGGAGAGCATGCGGTGGATCTGCAATTCTAATTAAGTCAAGACTCAAGCACTATATTCTTGACAACGTTAGTGAAGAATATATGCAAGCTACGAATATTTTTGTAGAAAATTTTTGTTCTAATTTCGTAATATCATCAATTTACTCACCTCCCAGATTTTCAGTTACCGAAGATCAGTATGAGAAGTTCTACAAATCGCTTGGATCTTGTTTCGTGGCAGCTGGAGACTACAATGCAAAGCATACGTACTGGGGATCGCGCCTTTTAACACCTAGAGGTCGAGCTTTGTTTAATACAATTTCAAAAATGGGCTTAGATGTTATTTCGAGTGGGGAGCCCACTTATTGGCCTACTGACGTACGAAAAATTCCAGATGTTATTGATTTTGGCGTAATGAAAAATATTTCTAGGGATTTAATTAGTGTTGAAACTTCTCTAGATCTCTCCTCCGATCACTCCCCCACTATCGTTACAATTTGTAACCCACTAAGAAGTGACTTACCTCACCCATATATGAAGATGACCAATCGTGTTAATTGGCTGGGATTCAAAAAATATCTTAGTAGTCATTGCACGGAAAATATTGCGTTAAGAACACACAATGACATTGAAACTAACATTGCCAATCTTAACGAAATTATTAAACAGGCTGCTGAACATGCCACTACCTCCCATCCGCAGTCTGGGTTTAATAAAATTTATTCCAGGGATATTGAACATCTCGTATGTGAAAAAAGAAGAGCTAGAAGGGAATGGCAACAGCACAGATCACCCCAAAATAAACTCAAACTTAAAGAATGTTCTAAACGACTTCAAGAGTTGCTTGCATCTGAAAAAACTGCATCTCTTAAAAATTATTTGGAAGGTCTTGATGTCACACCAACATCTAATTACTCTTTGTGGCGCGCTGCTAGAAAGCTTAAAACTCCTGTTGAGTTTAAGCCACCTCTGCGCACGTCTACCGGAGATTGGGCAAGAAGCGATACGGAAAAATGTAAAATATTTGCTGAGCATTTAAAATCCGTATTTACCCCAAATACATGTACTGGTGTTGCTGATTTGCCGAGTGTAGTTGCTCTACCCCCTCGAGCCTTAAAGTTTAAGATGCGTGATGTACATAAAGTAATTGCTGAACTCAAGCCAAAGAAAGCTCCAGGTATTGATGGAATTAGTAACAAGATGCTGATGAACTTGCCGCATATTGCAATAAGAATCTTGCTGTTTATTTTTAATGCCATATTACGACTGGAGTATTATCCACAACTCTGGAAGCTTGCAAAAATCAAAATGATTCCAAAGCCGGGCAAAGATCTTACTAAAGCTGAGTCATATAGGCCAATAAGTTTGCTGTCAACTATGTCAAAACTCTTCGAAAATCTGCTCATGACAAAATTGTCCCCAACCTTAACTGATAGTGGGTGCATCCCAGACCATCAATTTGGTTTTAGAAGTCAGCATAGCACCATTGAACAAACTCATAGATTGGTTCAATTTATAAGAAAAACATTTGAGGAAAAGAAGTATTGTTCTGCCCTGTTTATTGACGTTTCTCAGGCATTTGATAAAGTGTGGCACGAAGGTCTAATTCTGAAATTAAAATCATATCTACCAATAAATTTAGTGAATTTATTAGAAAGTTACATTACTACCCGGAAGTTCACGGTTGTGGAAGGAGAATTCATGAGTGTGCCCGAATCTATATCATCCGGTGTTCCACAGGGGAGCATACTGGGGCCAGTTTTGTATTTGATCTATACTTGTGATATGCCTTTGAGCAGCAATATCCATACATCTACGTTTGCCGATGATACAGCCTGCCTTAGTATGCATGAAAACCCTCACGAGACTTCCTGATATTTACAAGAACATATTACACAATTGGAAATGTGGTTGAACTTATGGAGAATTAAGGTAAATGAAGAAAAGTGTGTCCATATAACGTTTACCCTAAGAAGAGATACTTGTTCCCCAATTCGAATCAATAATCAAAATATTACTCAACATTCCCAAGTGAAATACCTTGGTATACACCTTGATCGAAGGCTAACATGGAAACATCATATTGACTTTAAGCTAACACAGATGAAACTTAAGTTATCTCAAATACACTGGTTGATTGGCAGAAATTCAACACTTAGCCTGGACTGTAAACCTTTATTATACAAGTCGCTCTTGAAGCCAATATGGTGCTACGGAATTCAGTTATGGGGCACTGCTTCAGCTTCCAATGTAGAGAGAATCCAACGAAGGCAAAATAAAATTTTACGTTTGATAACATCGGCTCCATGGTACATCAAAAATTCTAATATACATCGTGATTTAAATATGCCACTAGTGATTGAAGAAATTGCAAAATACGCAGGCAAATATTTAACAAAACTCGAGTCACATCCTAATCCGCTTGCTCGTAATATTTTGAACTTTACTGGACACATCCGCTTAAAAAAGAGGGACACAAGGGCACTATTACTCAACACGCCAGATGGGATTTCTTGAAAATACTTTTTTATACTTTTTTATAAATTTTTTTTTCTTTTTTGATTATCACTACTTATGTATTAGTTATAACTATTAACAAGTTTATGTCAGTGGTCGGTCCTAATAATTATATTTTTAGATTTAAGATTTGAATACTTATTGTTAGTTCATATTTGAAGATACAATAAATAAATACATGTATTAAAAAAAAAAAAAAAGATTTGAATAACTATTGTTAGTTCAAATTTGAAGACACAATAAATAAATACATGCATTAAAAAAACCTAGTAAGTTAAATTAAGGTATTTTTTAGGATTATCTAATATGACTTGTAATTTTCTTATTTTTTCACCTCAACATTTTAATTACTTACAAATTATAATACCCGTATTCTAATAAATTGTGACAAATTATTTTTCATAGAATTTTGTGATTGTATTCTGTTGTTCATATGACAATAGAAAGATCAAAGCTCATGGTGAGATTTATGTAAAATTGAAAACTAACTTTATTAATTTAAAAAATAATAATAAAAAATTTTGAAAGAAATGCATTTTTTATGACATGAGCTGGGTCATACATTAGTGTCCTGCACAAGACCATTTATAAGACCTTTCAAGACATGAAACAAATGCCTGAAAACAGTGTTGTTTAGCGTTTGTTTTAGAATATTACGCTGTAGTAAAGCATTTGAAAAATCTTTCATGTCTTGAAAGGTCTTATAAATGGTCTTGTGCTGGTCACTATCATACATAGGTTTGATAATACTACCAGAGGGTAGTAAAACCCTCTACCAAACAAATCTTTTTAGCATCTTATGCAAAAAAAAAATTAATTCTTCTTAGGGCCAACAGTCATTAGGTAATTATTAGTAAACTAAAATGATAACTTTTAACTAATACTTCGTATTCACAGTGCATTTTTTAACTAAAGTTCTTAATTTGAACAAATAATGGTAACCCTATCAAACAATTAAGTTTCACTATCGGCAGTTCTGCTATAGCATATGGTTTTTGTTTACATTCGCTATATTATTTGTAGAGCTGGCAAAAAAAACCAGACTAGTCCCGTTAACTGTTTTTTACAGGAGAGGCAAATAACTGCAGATACATACAAATAATATGCTTATAATGTATGTGTGAAATATGTATAAAAGTTTTCACAATACAACAATCACAGAAAAAAAATGATTTGTAAATACAATTAATTTTTTTGTTATATCAATTAAACAATTAATTGATTTTGAACCTATAGCGATTTTTGTAAATACAATTAACGAAATTGTAAGTTAACGGAAAATCTGAAAAATATTTCTATTATATATATCAAGAAATAGTTTGTTCAAATTTATATATTTTTCAACATTGGTAGATTTCAAAGTTTTTTTAAGTAAAGCTATTGTTATATTAACAATGTGAATAGTTTAATTTCCGCACAAATTTTGATTATCATAATTGTTATACTAACAATATTATTTTTATACACAATCACAATCCTCGAAACGATTTTTTGCTTGTCTGCGAAACACACTAAATGTCTTTGGGCGGAGTTGAGCCGGCAACCTCTGGAATAATAAACTATCTTGCTTACCTCTCATCTAAAGAGCAACACTATATTACATACATAAATAATGAATACACACAAAACATGATCTCTCGTTGTTTCTACATGTCCGCATTCCGTTATGATATAATTTAACAAAAAAATTGTTAATTAATTTAATTGACTACAAAAATTTAAATTTCTTATATTAATAATGATGATTGTTAATTTTTAAATTAAATGTTAACAATTTGTTTTGCTGATTGCATTTCGATGATATTTTTTTTTGTGATACTAATAAAGTTTACAACGAATTAGAATTTGTCTAACTATTTGCTAACCAATGAAATTTTGCGGTTTAACTAATGGTAAACAAAGAGCAGTGAATCAAATATTATTGGTTAAACTATTGCTATTAGTTAACCAATGACTGTAAATGTGGGCCTTACACTTTTTTTTTGCAAAAATTAAGGAAAATTTCTTTCACTTTTTTCAGAATAACTTACAGAGTCCTAACTTTCTACTAACAATATTTGGGAAAATTGTATCTACGTACAGTGGCGTGAAATGAAAAATGTGGTGAAAAGTCTGCAACTTATAAAACAGTGAACCGATTTCGATGAAACTAACTGTTTTTGAAAGAAGTGTTGAGCTTATCAGAAAGTATATTTGGAGGCACCCTGTTGTAAAACAGGGTAGCTCCAAAGAGTATCAAAGTGCGAAACTGCGGTTTTCGAAATTCTTTTGGAGCTTATAGCTTCTGTAAATATCGACCGATCTTAATAATTTATTGGGACAATCAATGTTAAGAAACAAAAATAAAATATGAGAGAAATTTTTAAATTTTTAATTGAACTTTAGTGAATTTTAATCAGAAATAATTTTTAGTCAGACTTAAGTTCAGTAATTTCAATTCTTATTGAATTAAATATTTTTTATTAATTAATGTGAGTTTATAAAGAAGAGAAGAAAAATTAAACTTAGACTTTTTAAGCTGGGGGAAATACCGATACTTTTCTGTGCAGCCACGCACTTCATCAGCACCCTAGTCTATCTACTTGGGTAGAGATTCTTATTAACATCAGCTATTTAACTTAAATTTTCAATGAATCGGAATATGAGAAATGATTGTTGTGTATACAAATTGATTTACCTTTTGTACACATTTATAAGTATCACTATTAATTTTTTGTTTTTCCATTTTTTATTTTTCTATTTAGGTTAGGACTAAATTATATTACTCTACCTAAGTATGGTTAATTATTCTTGCTTATCTTTTACGATCATCACATTAATTATTTTTACTTATTCGATGTACCATCGGTACAGGCATGTAAGTATTATTGTAGTGGCTTTATGTTACTTTGTTGTTGTTTAAAAAATAAAATAAAATATACTTAGAGCACCATTTTATCTCTTATGGCGAGTATACACGATAATAGAAATCGTACAAGTATAAAATTAGTAACGTCTATCATGCTGTCGTACTTATAAAGTATACTTTGCAGTATGAAAATCAAAAATGTTTGATTTTTGTGAGCGGAGCTTCGCTGAGTACGATAATAAGTATTGTGTATCATGCTGTTGTACAGCAAAATTTGTTTTATGATTTAGAAAACGCAGTGTTTCTGCGGCTCAATTTTAAAACAAGCTTTATGTTGCGTATATTTTAATTAAAAAAAACATAACATGCCCCTTTAGTTTTTGCATTATTTTTTATTATTTTCAACTGCACAATTCATTTATCCAAGTGTATATTGCCTTAAAAATATTTTTTCAAATGAATTAGTATGATTTGTAGTAACGTGTATCTGAAAACCCGTACTACAACTCATACTACGCTAAGTACGAAATTAAGTATCTTGTATACCCTGTATTACAGTTTCCAAGTTATTTGAAGTGAAAAATTTAATTTTTGGACCTGAATTTTTTTAAACGTTGCACACACGCACTGTTGCCAATTCATTTTTCATATTTTCTCGTCAAATCTAGCGATTTTTGCGGGAAAAATTATGATTTAGCTATTAGCGGGAATTCTAGCGATTTTTTGTTCATCATAATTCGCTTGGAAATGTGAGTGGTGAACATATGTATATGAAGCCAACTATAGAAAAAAGGTGATTGAATAGCGCCACAACAATGCAGGTTTAAAGGTGAGCTAATGTACTCACATCCAGCCTAACATCCGTCTTGATAAGTGCTTTTATACATAAGTTAATACGTTTATATATTAATCCTTTAAATAAAGCTTTAAATAAATGCTATGTCTGCATGTTTTATTAACTTAAAAAGTGTAGTACTCGAAAACCATACAAAAATGAGCAGGTGTGTCAGCACTACTTTTACTCTATAATTTGAAGCAAATTTTTAAATGGGTAAGTCCCGAATTAACGGAAACGGTGAATAACATATGTTTCTGTACATATCAGAACCAACACAAACAAAACTGGTGAAAATAGGTATATCTGTGCAGGCCTATAGTATGTATATCTTTTTTTTTTTTAATAAAATAAGCCTTTTATTAACCTATTACCTTTTATTTGGAATTTTATAAAATTTGTAGGGAAATTTGTGAAGTACGAAAGAAGTTAACAAGTTACCGTAAAATTTATGAAACAACCTAAAAATAAATGTATTTTTTAGCTATTTATCGTTAAATTTTCAAGTCATTTTGAAACTTAGCTATTTTTTAGCTATTTTCTTTTCTACTTTAGCGATATTTGTTGGGAAAAGGTTGGCAACAGTGCACACACGGCAAAAATAACGATTTAGGTGTACAAAAATGGGTAATACCGATGTTCTTCAATACTAATGATAATATGTGTCAACGTTCTTAAGTGTTGGGGTGACTAAGTGTCAGTAATATTTAAGCAATGACATTACACACTTTTTTACGACGGTACCCAAAACTTGATGTACGCATATCAGTAACGTGCACACCTCAGTTAGGTGTGGTGTTGGGAAGGATCGCCATGTGGTGTTTTATGTATTGTGTAGTGTAGTATAATTTTCTAATGGTCCTATAGTCCTTGGTTATATTTATGCAGCTGCCAAGAAGGACAGCTAAACTCTAGGCGTTCAAAGGAACTGCCGAAATGTTGAGATTATTAAATTCAAAACAAGGCTGCTAGAGCCTTGCAAAGTTCGCAATATATGCAACTTTTTGATTTAATTGCAGTTTTGAAGATCTTAATAACTTTTCATTTTTCGCGAATTTTTTGCATTCCTTACAGTTTTGTCGATTTTTAATAAATATTATGACTTTTTTTTTAAATTTGAAATTTTTCGCAAATTGTCGCTTTTTCACTTTGCAAAAATATAATTACTTTTGCAATTAACACTGAAATTTTGTAAACTTTTTTTTATTTTTCAATAAAAAATATTTCTTGGCAATAATTTGTTTAAAATATTTTGCTATACTGTCAACACTGTTTTTGGTTTGTAGCCATAAAAAATAGAAATTAGTTTAATTTGACTACAACGTCAAATGTAGCACGGACAACAACCTGTAGCCTGTTGCCTTGCTGCCTTCAAAATGTTCATTCTCATATAAACATGTATTCTATTTTTGACATTTTGTAGCCGGTAGTTTGCTGTGGTGAAAGTGTTTAATGCTTTAAGAGAAAAATTATAAAAATTACTTTTCTTTTCCTCTCCATAACGACATTACAAATTTATTTAGAAATATTTTATATAAATTTACATTTTTACATTGGTTAAAGAAGTACAAACTGTCTTATTCTAGAAGTGTATTGTATTTTTTTAAGTTGTTATGATACTGTTTTTGTTTTCCGTTGTAATATATTGTACTGTTTACGCCATTACCACTAATTATTTTTATATGGTCACTTATATGGACTTTGGCCTTTTTATACCCTTTACCAAAAAATGGTAAAAGGGTATATATAGGTTTGTCATTCCGTTTGTAATTTCTACAATATTAATAAGCGACACATAAAGTATATCAGGGCAATCATGAATAAATTTCCGTGTGAAATTGCTCCCTTTTCCAATTATAATTTTTTATTTTCCCTATTACTTGCTATGAGTTGGAATTGTTCCCTGGGAAAAATTTCACGCGGAATTTTATTCGTGATTGCCCTGTATATATTCTGGATCCTTATGCATAGGGAAGACGAACAAGCGATGTCCGTCTGTCCGTGAAATCGGTTTTCCCAAGCTCCCAGAAGAGCTAGAGACTTCGTTCTTGGACTCGTGTGTCAGGAATTTTCCGAAAAATTTTGCTATTGAAAATCAGCCAAATCGAGCAGACGGTTTCAGAGCTGGAAAACTCAAACTCTATTTTCCCATAGAAAATAACTACCGAAAACAAGTTTTTATTACTTTTTTATTAAATTAACTTATTTTATACTTCGGTATGAATAAAATTGGTATTTAAAATTAAAAAAATTTAAAAATTTAACAAATTAAAAAAACGTTTCCAGGGTTGGAAAACTTTAAATTTTTTCCTAATAATTAAACATATTTCATGTTTTAGGAAGAAGCCTATTTTCTCAGGAACGGTAAAAGCTACGGGTCTGAAATTTGGACAGTGTATGTAGAACTTTGGTTGCTACAACAACAAATATATAAAAGCTAAAAACAAAAGGGTGTTCCAAAATGAGTGACGAAAACTTTTAAAATCCCGTGTAATATACATACAATTGTAAGTATGTGTGTACATATGAATATTGACACTTGAAATTTGTAAAATTAGTGTATTTTTATATAGGCTACAACAATTAACACTAAAATTAAAAAAATTTATATTAAAGGGTGGTCCATCAGGTTATTAAAATTTTTACTATGTAATTTTGAAAAATTCCTATATCTTGGATACTGTAAGAGTTAAACTCTTGAAATTTTCAAAAACGGCCAAACTAAAAAATCCGAAAATTATAAAATCGCCAAAAATTTAAAAAATCGCCAAAACGAAAAAAATCGCTTAAATGAAAAAAACGCTAAAATTAAAACAAACGCCAAAAACCGAAAAAATCTCCAAAACGAGAAAAACGTGTCAAAACTAAAAATAAATTTCCACAATGACAAAAAAAAACGCCAAAACCGCAAAAATAAAGTAAATGCTTAAATGAACAAAAATCGCAAAAAAATTAAAAAAAAATCGCCAAAATAAAAAAAAACACCAAAATTAAAAAAAAATCGCCAAACCGAAAAAAAATCACCAAATCAAAAAAAAAATTGCCTATATAAAAAAATCGCCAGAAATTAAAAAAATCGTTTATATGAAAAAAAAATCGGCAAAATCAAAATAATCGCCATAACGAAAAAAAATCGCTAAAATTAAAAAAAACGCCAAAAACCGAAAAAAATCGCCAAAACGAGGAAAAACTGTCAAAATAAAAAAATATTCCCACAATGACAAAAATCCGCAAAAATCGGAAAAACAAAATAAAAATGCTTATATGAACAAAAATCGCCAAAATTTATAAAAAATCGCGTAAATGAAAATAAAACGCCAAAATCAAAAAAATCGCCAAAACAAAAAAAAATGCCTATATGAAAAAAATCGCCGAAATTAAAAAAAAACGCCAAAAACCGAAAAAAATCGCCAAAACGAGAAAAAGTGTCAAAACTAAAAAAATTGTCAAAAAGAAATAAAAACGCCAAAAAACGAAAAAATCACCAAAACAAAAAAAAATTGCCAGAATGAAAAAAAATCGCCAAAACGGAAAAAAGTGTCAAAACTAAAAATATTTCCACAAAAAATAAAAAATATATAAAAAATAAAAAAATCGCCTGAATGAAAAAAAATCGTCAAAATCAAAAAAATCGCCAAAACGAAAAAAAAATCGGCTAAATTAAAAATAAACGCAAAAAGCCGAAAAAAATCGCCAAAACCAAAAAAATGTCATCTGTTATTATTTTTGGGGTTTTATATATTAATATTTTTAGTTAAGGAATTTTATTATTTATTCTGATTCTTGTACATATATGCTTCTTTTAATTCTTCTTTTGTATATATTTTGAATATTTCATCTTTATTTGAAAGCGCTATATCTTTAATGTGTTCTTCATTAATTTTAGATATCAGTTTCCTCAGAATCACATCTAGTTTTGCTGAGTTATTGCTGAATCTTGCATGCTTATTATTTTCATTATATGAGTTTTCGGTATGTAACTTCTTCATAATCGAATATGGTTTCGATGAATTATCGTTACATGCGTTATTCATTCCATTCTTATATTGGGTACGTAATTTCTTCAAAGTCGAAACTGGTTTCGATGAATTATCACTACGTCCTATGTGCACAATATTATCTTCAATAATTATATCGATGTCTTCTATACTCTCAAGTTTACTAAATTTAAATTTCTTCATATTTTTGACGTCATTGATGGATGTACATTCCCATATGTGAAGTTGATCAGACTTCTGAGAGATGCATGTTTCAATATTATCTTTTTTTACACGTGTTTTATTCTGTTTGTAATTATTTTCATTATTTATTATATTATTTGCCTCACTTAAATTCTTATTTATCTAATTTAATTTATTTTTCATTGCCCTCGTTGTTGCTAATATCTTTCTTTTTTATTCATAATTTTCTTGTGGTATCATTTGTTTTAAAATATTTGAATCTAGTTCTATCCTAGAAAGTGCATCCGCGTTTGTGTTCATTTTACCTTTTTTATAAACAATAGTAAAGTCATAATCACTCAAATCTAATCTTATTCTTGTCATTTTCGATGAAAGATATTTATGTGAAAATATTGAAATTAAAGGTCTATGGTCTATCACAACTATAAATTTTCTGCCGTATAGGTAAGGTTTAAAAAAATGTATGCTCCAATGAATTGCTAAAAGTTCTTTCTAAATTACCGGTTTGATAATGTCATGTTTTTGTAATGATTTACTAGCATATGAAGTAGGTAAGTCTTGTCCTATTTCGCCTTGAGATAAAACTGCTCCTAACGCGTAGTTTGATGCGCCTGTCGTTAATATGAAATGTTTATCAAAGTTTGGATATTTTAGTATAGGTGGGTTTATTAATTTTTCTTTTAATTCATCAAAAGCATGTTGACATTTTTCTGTCCATATGAATTTTGTCTTATTCTTTAAAAGTGCGTTTAATTCCCTTGCAATATCAGCGAAGTTTGGTATAAATCTTCTGTAATAATTGGAAAATGCAAAAAATCGTCTTACTTCGTCTGCGTTTTTTGGTGTGGGGTAGTTTTTTATCACTTCATATTATGATGGGTCAGTTTTTACCCCGTCTTTTGTTATTAAGTGTCCCAAATATATTACCTCTGGTCTTAAAAATTTACATTTGTTTGGGTTTAGTGTTAGCTTGTATTGTTGTAGTCGGTCTAGTACTTTAACTAAATTTTGGTTGTGATGATTCAAACTACAACCATACACAATTATATCATCCACATACAGAAATGCCTCTGATTCTAATCCTGATAAAGCAATGGTAAGCATTCTTTGAAAACTATTAGAAGAAATTTTCAATCCGAATGGAAGTCTTTTAAACTGAAAATGTCCTTCTGGTGTGGAAAAAGCTGTTAATGGTCTGTAGTCTCTATTTAGTTCAATTTGATGAAAAGAACTAGTCATATCGAGAATAGAAAACCATTTTGCTCTAACTAGTTTGTCTAAAATGTCTTCTAGTCTGGTTAAATGATATTTGCCGTTAACGATTGTGTCATTTAGTTTTCTAAAACGAGTCTCCATTTCTTTTTGCCTTCTATGCTTTTCTTTGGTACTAAAAGTAGTGGGGCATTATAAGGGCTAACTGAAGGTTATATTGTCTCGGCGTCCAGCATTTTATGTACTTGTTCATTTATTATGTCAGTATGTGAGTGTGGTAGTCTGTAGTTTTTTATGTAAACTGGTGTGTTGTCTGAGGTCGTGATTTTCTGCTTATAAAAACTGTTGACACTCAATTTTTCGTCCTCTAAATGAAAAATATTTCGATATTTCTTAAATATTTATTTTAATTGTGTTTTTAGAGTCGTCATTATGTTCCGACTGTAGTTCCTTTAATACTTTTTCAAAACGTAAGTTGGTGTTTATACTATTGTAACTTAATATTTCATAATTTTTAGGTGGGTCAGTTTTGAGTTGAATGTCTTTTATTGTTACAGTTTCGCCAGTAGTATTTAAAATTTTTATGTGTCATGCCGCTTTTGGGTGCTATTAAATTACTTAAAAATATTCCCTCTTGTAATTGTTTATTGAATATGACGTAATCCTCTTCCAGCTCTAATTTTATTGCTTGTATTATTTCTGTTCTTGGAGGTATTTTTGTTTGTAACAATTTAAGTGATTTTGCATGCATTGGCAGAGTTATGTTGATATTGTTTGTAAATAATGATAGTGTAATTGTTTCATAATCTATTTTACAAGATATTCATTTAAACAATCTCTACCTATTATTCCATCAGTTTCTATTGGAAAATCTGATTTTACTAATTGGAAAGAGTGTCCATTCAGTTCTAAGTTTATTGTGCCTAAAGAATAAATTTCCTCTGTAGTATTTCCTGTCAGTTTACATTTTTTTTCTGGGTTAAATTTTTCACCTTCAAAATTATTACACATGCGACAAAGTGATATGTCTGCGCCTGTATCGCCTTAATTTTGTATTCTGTTACTATAAAATTTGTGTTTTTATCTGATACTTTGTGAATTCTTAGTTTTGGCTGTCCGGAATATCTATGTATCCCGAGCCTTTTACATTTCCCGACTATTGTACAGTGTGTACATGTCTGTTATTAAAATTTCTTCTATCTCTTATATTTTGGTTAAAATTGCTACTTTTATTGTTGCTGAAATTGCTGTTTTAATTTTTGTTATTACTGAAATTATTGTTTCTGTTGAAACCAGTGTTGTAATTAAAATTGTTCCTGTTATTGAGGTGGTTAGAATTAAATGTATTGTTGAATCTGATGTGATTATATTGAGGAGTGTAAGTATGTGGTTGTTCTTTTCTAAAATGCAAAATCGAATTATGATTTGCTTCCTGTTCATTTTCCAATTCCAATGCGAGTTCAGACGCTTCTTGTAAAGTAGTTAGTCGTGCTGCATATATTGTCGATTTATAGTATTCATTCAAACCTTTTTTGAATGTTTATTATTATTTAATTTTAAAGTAACATTTATTATTTAATTTTAAAGTAACATTCTTCTCTGGTTCTGACGCTGTATTTCCGAACTCTGCAATTCCTAGATTATTTAATTTGTCTATTATATATATGTTATTTTTGCAGTAAAAGAGTTTACGGACATTTTACTCTGGAATAAGGAATTTATTTTGTTTTGTAATTCAGGAATTGTTTTGTCGGTTTTTGTACTTTTCTTTCAATGAATGCTTTAATTCATCGAATCTGTTTGGTTTTGAGTACGTTTCTAAAGTTGTTTTGATATTCGAAGTTAATTTTCCATGGTAGATGTACTGAAGAAAATCTACTTTTCCTGTATCTGATAGAGTTTTATAAATAAGTTCTGCAGTAATTATGAAACTTTCTAGTTCTAAGTAATTACAACCGAATAATGGAAGTGCTTTTGAAGCTATTTTTATGCTAAATGCTGTCATCGTGATATTTTTATTTTCTATGTCTTTAGAGTTTTCTAGCAAATTTTTTATTCTTGTGTATATATTATTGAATTCAATTTTTAAAGATGTTACTTTTCCTTCGTCTTTTTCTTCAAGATCGTTAATTTCAACATTTTTTCTTGTCTCTTCTATAAATTCTAATTTATTTTGAATAGTTTTTATTGTATATGTTCTTCCTGGACTCTTCTTCAAATTCTTTAGGAGATCTTTTTAATTTTTAATATCTTCCTCCTTTTAATTTTTATTACTGATTAAAATCATGTAAGTTTGTAGTTATAAGTAGTTAGTAACTGGCGGTTCTATGGCAATAAAAATTGTCAAATTTGGGTAATTAACGTCAAAAAGTTTGTAATTTATGGGAAAATTTTAAAATAATGTCAAAGGTGTGAAGTGACGAGGGTCACTTCACTTCGAGGGTATGTTGGCGCGCATGCTTTGTATGTATGTTTTAGATTTTTGTTTTAACCAAAGGTGTGAAGTGACGAGGGTACTCAATGGTTTGTACAGGGTGTTTTTTTAGAGGTATAGAACTTCGAATTGAAATAAAACACAAGAAAATCGTTTTAATGTCCATCAATTTGGCTTGATTGGAAGGATAATTTTATGCCATTAATGTTTAAATATGATTTCGGGCATGTGGCCGCCGCGGCTGGCTCGAATAAAGCCAATTCTACAGGTCCAATTTTCAACCACTTTTTCGAGCATATGGGGCCGTATGTTGGCAATAACGCCACGAATGTTGGCTTCCAAGTCCCCTAACGTTTCTGGTTTGTTGGCGTAGACGAGCGACTTCACATATCCCCAAAGAAAATAATCCAATGGTGTCAAATCACACGATCTTGGTGGCCAATTGACAGGTCCATTCTGCGAAATTATGCGCTCATCGAATGTTTCCTTCAATAAATCGATTGTGACGTGCGCTTATGGCATTTAGCGCCGTCTTGTTGGAACCACAACTCATCCACATTCATGCCATCCAATTCGGGAACAAAATAGTCGGTTATCATGGCTCTATACCGGTCTCCATTAACGGTAACTGACTCTCCAGCATTATTTCGGAAGAAGTATGGCCCAATGACTCCACCAGCCCATAGAGCACACCAAACAGTCAGTTTTTGTGGATGTAATGGCGTCTCAAGGGTCTCATATGGATTCTCTTCACTCCAAATGCGGCAATTTTGCTTGTTGACGTAGCCGTTCAACCAAAAATGAGCCTCATCACTGAACAAAATTTTGCGATGAAAATCAGCATCGAGATCAATCTCATTTTCGGCCCATACACCAAAATCACGACGCATTGCATGGTCTCGCGGCTTTAATTCTTGCACAAGCTGGATCTTGTAAGGTCGCAAGCCAAGATCTTTGCGCAAAATCTTCCATAAAGTTGATGGACAAAGCTCCAATTGCTGTGCACGGTGGCGAATCGATTCATTCGGGTCCTCTTCAACACTTTGCTCTACAGCGGCAATTGTTTCTTCGGTGCGCACTGTTCGACGTCTCTGCGGATGCGTATTGTCACATAGAGTAAACGTAGTGCGAAAACGATCCATGGTTAACCGAATTAATTGCTCTGATGGACGATTATGTCAACCATAAAATGGACGGAGCTTGCGGTAAACTTCGCGAACTGAAGCATTATTTTCGAAATAAATTTGCACGATTTGCAAGCGTTGTTCTTTTGTCAACCTGTTCATGATGAAATGGCAAACCAAACTAAATATTAATCACTTGACAGCTGACAAAAGGGCCGCCAGTTAAAAAGTGATGCCAACTTAAAGTTCTATACCTCAATAAAAAACACCCATTAGATGTCTGTCGGTTGATGTACATACATACTTGTAGTTTATTTTCGTTGGCACGCATGCTTTGTATGTATGTTTTAGATTTTTGTTTTAACCAAAGGTGTGAAGTGACGAGGGTACTCGATGGTTTGTAGATGTCTGTCGGTTGATGTACATACTCGTAGTTTATTTTCTTGGCACGCATGCTTTGTATGTATGTTTTAGATTTTTGTTTTAACCAAAGGTGTGAAGTGACGAGGGTACTCGATGGTTTGTAGATGTCTGTAGGTTGATGTACATACTCGTAGTTTATTTTCGTTGGCACGCATGCTTTGTACGTATGTTTTTGTTTTAATTTTGAATTGAAGTGTGATTTTTTTTGTTTGTCAAGTGGTTGCAGCATTTTTTTATTTTCTTTTTAGCTGGTGACCATGGAAGGTTATTGTAGAAGACCTTATGTATGCTTGTGGGAAATCTATGAATGTTTTTTGTTGTTGGCTCTATTTAGTTTGATTTTCCTATTTCCTATGTTTAAAGAGTTTGAAGAGATGAAATAAAATATGTAATTTATGAGAAACGATTTTACTTGAAGGTTGGAGAAATTGACGTGTAAGATATTTAGGATTGTCAAAGGGATGCTCATGCATGTGTATTTGTGTATGTTTTTACAATAACTTTAGCGTTGGCAGATGGGTAAGTAGTCGTATAAAATATATAAAAAAAGCGAGTGTGTAATGTCGAGTACACATCCAGCATTTCTTGTGTTATAATCATTTTTTTTAAATGTGTGCAACGTCTTTCACGTTATGTTTTTTTATAGGGAAAGCAATACCACACAAGAAAAAATTTCAAAAATGACAAACGTTGACACTAGTACACACTGTTGCGATGTTACAAAATATCATAGTATGTACTCGGCATTTGTTTTTTTTTTGAAATATTCTTTTTAGCTGATGGAGCTGGAAGGGTATTTATAGAAAGAAATTATGTATGCTGGTGAGATATTAATGTTTTTGTTGTTGGTTTTATTTAGTTTTATTTAATTTTTGTTTTTTTGTGTAAAGAGGCTGACATTTGTCAAACAAACCATGCACACTTATATACATACATACTTACTTACTACATACATATGTATGTATATGTAAATAAATTAATGAACAGCAGTTTTGTATATACATACATATGTATGTTGGAACAATGTAAGAATAGAACGTAATTCGTATAAATTGAGACGTTCTCTAATCTAGCCGCAGGTACAGCATTGTATCTAGCAAGTGCATCATCATCATATAAAATCTTAAAAAAATACAATACATTCTATAAATTATTAAAATGGACACATTAAGCAGCAGCCCAATTTTAGTATCTTTTAACCGCTCACAAACTCATCCAGCGACATTGTTCTCCAGCAATCGGGAAGAGGTAACCGTAAGCCCTCTGTCAATAGAGCTTTTGGTCGACGATTTGCCTCCTAATATATCCATTAGTGATATTTTTGAGAACGAGATAGATGAATGTGATGTCATTCCAAACAACCAAATGGCATACTTCTATAATGGAAACTTCCAAAATGAAGAAGAAAAGTTTATGGTAGATGCAGAGGACAATGCTTTCTTGGCAACATTTAACTATATGCCAGAAGATGTAATTGCAATATTTATGCAAGACGAAGAGGGGGATGCATTATTGGCGGCCTTAAATTTAAGATTTTAATTTGATTAATTTTGTAAACATAAATTCAAATTTATTTACTTAAAACGTAAAAAATGTGTAAGCAGATTTTTATTGTCACTTTTTTACATTTGTCTTTGTCCTTGTACAAACCATATACATATAAATAAATGATTGAACAAAATTTTCTATATTTTTTAATATACATGTTTATTTTAAAGAAATATCGTAAATATGTGTATGTTGTAACAATGTAAGAATATAAAATTAAAATAAATTGTTTAGTTATTTTCCTGATAAAGTAAATATGCATTTCTTAAGGCACAAACTCCATAATTGTGATAGCTGCAGTAAAAATATTCCGGATATTTAAGTTGTATTTGCTTAAAGTTGATGCAACCAAAATCCTCGATGTTGAAAACTCTAAGTTGAAGTAGTTTTTCAAACCATTTCTTCTTTTCCACACCCTTAACATATTTTAAAGAACGTTTTAAATTGGATTTTAAAAATTGTACAACACTCTTAAATGATATTGATCCGTCATTCCAATTCAGATGATGAAAGTTTCTTGTTAGCCAATTCGCTTCTCTTTGTTTTGCTATTGATAATCTTCTGAAGTTAAATGGTGGTTTAATAATAAAATTTATGTGCTCCTTATTATTAAAAACAATTGATATTTCTTTTGCAATGAAGATGTTTGAATTGGATTTAAATCCTTGCATATCGATAAAAACTTTATCCCCAATCATCTTATTTTTTATTTACATTATTTTACGAACTTGACCTTTTAAGGGTATGTATTCTATTATGCGATCATGGATGAGAATGCAAAAAGCAGATGTCAGTAGGAATATTGGAGTCCGTTTCAATTTCAATTTTTATATCAACAGGACAGTTAGAGAGGGCTTCGTTTTGGTGACTGACATCTACTACCACTATCGGCACACTATTTATAAATTCTTGAGCAGTTAGAAGCGGTTGTGATTCCCCCATGTAGTAGCTTTGTTGAAACCGCAGATACATATCATATAGGATGGCAACCCGACCATTTTTAAATTTTATATTTAGATCATCATATGGGTACGATTCGGAATTTAAATACACTTTTAAATTGTTTAGATTACAGTGAACAAACTTATTTTCTTGTTGCAAAGAAATCAACACAAAACGGGGTCGTTCTCTATTTGCAGCCAATTTAACATTCCATATATAGCTAGTTCCTGTATTTAGTTGGGGATTAATGTGACAATCCCAACTGCGAAATGCCATCGGTATAGAAGCACCACTGTTAATAATTTTAGTCATATTCAATTTGCTCAGATCGGATAATTGTACATGTGGAATTCTCCATGAGATGTTTAGAGATACTAATTTTTGGTTTGTCAGTAGCAACAGTTGAGTATACGAGTTTTTCATCGTTCTTACTACGTAAGAGAACAAATTCATGTTTACCGCTGAGTATAATTTTATTATAGTCTTCAGCAAAACCTAAAAATAGTTTCAGTGGTACATAGAAATTGAAGTGTCCATTTGAAATATCCAAATCATCGAGTTTGTTCCATTCTGCATTGTACAAGCCAACACTTTCTGTTGGTGATAAAGAAACAAAATTTTTTAGGCTGCTTGTAATCGCTAAATGTCTTGTATGACCAATTTCTATGCTATTAAGTTCATATCGAATTTCGTCAAAGGGATGTGCAACAAAGTTATTTTTTAATTTTAGATTTAAAAACGAAGATATTTTGCTATTATTATCATCTACAATACTTCCCTCAACATATATGTAGCTTTCGCTGGGTAGCACATATAAGTCTTGATTTTGTATTGAAATTCGAATCTCATCATTATTGTTGAAGGATTGTAGGTATGGTGTATATGTGTGATAGTCCTTTTTAATTATACTCTCGTCTGACTGAGGTTTTTCTAGAACATCTAGTATGTAACTCATTTCTTTGTCAACTTTAAATTGAGACTTTAAAAATTTTTTATTTTCTTGCTTCAACTATTTTTTGTGTAATGATCTCTTTAATTGTGGTTTGGTTTGCAATAGTGTTTTATGAGTGTATCCAATTTTATCCTTAGATTGCTTAACGTTGTATATTATCATTATTTGCTAGATCTCAAATATATTCGTGTTGTAATTTCCTCTCCTCGGAAATTAATTAAATCACCGTTCTGATCAACTATGCGTAGAGTGAGAGAGCTTAACTCTCGGCAGTTAACTGACAAATAGATAAGATTTCGAGGAATCTCAACAATTTTATACCCTGGGGGACATTGATCGCAAATTCATGTAATGTGTGTGCTTGTGGGTTATTCGTATATGTGTTAACGACTATACTACATTCAACACGCAAGATATTCACGATGAAAATATTGACTGGTAGATCTGAGTAATGGTCTCGGTTAGGAGCTAGAATTTTCTTATTGAATCCAAAAAGTTTTCCAATTGTGTTATCTTTGTTAAAGTATATGGGATCCTTAGAGCTTTTAACTCTAACTTGCATTGTATTGTTATTAGCTTCTATATCAATTTTATTTTCCGGCAATACTGCTTATAGTGATGTTTAATATAATCAACTATATCATTCAATTCATAAGATCCTATTGGTATTTTAATTACATGTTCACCAATATGAAATATATTGTTATAATCATCTACATTGGGAATGCTATTATATGAATGAAAATCAGTTAGAGCACATTCATATTCACCATCCAAACGAATAGGAGGAAAGTAATTTGCAGATAACTCAGATGAGTTTGAGCTAAGTGTTATTCACATTATGGTTGTCTGATTACAAATAAGTGAAATTAAACACAGCACTTTGCATAAAAAAGGAAGTTTATATATAATTATATTTTATTTAAAATATTAGATACAAATATAGACTTATATATATATACACTTAACTACAATATTTCATTTTTATTGATCCAAGAATTATGTTGATTGGTAAATCCTAACCAGTTAACATATGCCTTCTAGCCTTTAGTTTTTTAGAAATTTTTCAACTAGATATGTATTTTGATATCTGGTTTTTGAAAGTTCTTCACCATAGAATCCACCTTTAATAGGGTTACCACGATAGTCTTCTAATATGTATGTAGCTGGGTTTGTATTTTGAACTCTTTTAATCGTAAAAATTTCTGTGGTCCAATTTGGTGTATATCTTTTTTCAAAAACATGTTTATATTTACTTATACACACATGATCTCCCACATTGAACTTTGATAATTTAAATAGTTTTAACAGATTATATACCGTGTTTAATAATTTTTTCTCATTTTTATAGTTAACTTGAATCGGTGATATTTTTATGGTACGATGAATTTTTTTATTATATGTATTAATCAAGTCTTTGTAAGTGTCGAGCCAGTTATAAGAGCCATTAAAGCTAAACTCTTTCCACATCATCCCTTTTAATGTTCTGTTAAATCGTTCTACTATTGATGCTTTCATTCTGCTATATGTTGAGTAGTGATTAATGTTGTATTTATTCATAAATTTTCCAGTGTTTATTGAAAAAGTCTTTACCGCCATCTGTTTGCAAGTTTTTTGGTATTCGTCCCAGTTGAAAAATATTCTGCATAGCCTGGCTTTTTTCCAATGCAGTCTTTCTTTTCAAGGGTACTGCCCAAGAAAATTTTGAAAATGTATCAATTACAGTCAGCAAAAATCGATAATCTCTATTGTCTGTAGAATAGTTCCCCATTTCAACTAAATCAGCTTGCCAAAGATCATCTATTCCTTTCATAACAACTCTTCGACGTGGTAAATGTTTTCGTGTTTGCTTATGTAGATCATTTTTTAAATTTCTTTTTGAAGTCATTATTTAACGTATTTAGAATTTGAGGGGATAAGTTGAGTTCAGTGAGAGTTCATTTAAGTACTGTCGACTATCATATTTCTTACATACCCATAAATTAACTCATTTATCTTTCTAATTTCTTTTTCAAAGAATAATTTCATACTTGAAATTGTTTCCTGCATTTCATTGAGTTTCTGACTTAAACTTATGTTGATTTCATCTCGTACCTCTTCAATTTGACTTTGCAGAAACAATTTATTAACAACGTCGTTTTCCTCCAAAGCTTTTGCCACATTTTTGATTCTTTTGTTTTGAACGTCAATGTTATTAGTTGTATCCATAACGAAGCCCAGCAGCTCAGGTACATTTTTCACAAATACTGTGTCACCTATATCATTAAGATAGTGTCCAAACTTGTCGATGGACATGATTTATGTAGATAATTATTATTCTATAATTTTTGCTTCATATAATTCTTCGATAGTGCTCAAAAACTGTTTGATAAAAATTTACAAGAAGTTCAAAAATTATATGGATCTGTTAATGACTTTGAAAATAAAAACAAACAAATGTATTCATCAATAGAGGAAAACAACAATAAAATGTGCAACGAAATAAAGAAAGTTATAAAAGAGACAAGTGCGCCAAAAAAAGTAATGTCATATGCAGAAATAGTGAGAAGCAAAACAGTGATGCCTAGTGTAACAAAAAAAGTGCCTTTAATAATTAAACCCAAAGAAAAACAAGGAATTGAAAAAACAAAAGAAGAATTAAACAAGAAAGTAGACCCGGTAAATTTAAAAATAACTAGTGTTGAAAATAGAAGAAATGGAACTTTAGTAATACAAACAGATAATGATGAAGAAAGAGAAAAAATAAAAGTAGCTATACAAGACCAAATGAGTGAAGGTTATGAAATTAAGGTGCCCAACCCAGTGGAAATGAGTGTTACAATAACAGATATATCATTTAAATATTATGAAGAAGAAATAATGGATAAGCTAAATAAACAAAACCCAATTTTGCGTGAAAGTAAAATGAAAATTTCTAAAATATACAGTTTTAAAAAGAATAACAAAACAATTTATAGTGCTAGAGTTAATATTGATGAGTTATATAAAAAAATAATGGAAGAACAAAAAGTAAATATTGGTTGGGAAAAATGTAGAGTTTTCGACGGAACCGAAATAACACAATGCTTTAAATGCAAAGGTTTTAACCATATAGCTAAAGATTGTAGAAACCAAGAAATATGTATAAAATGTCATGGGAATCATAATAACAGAGAGTGTGATCAGGAAATAATAGAAAAATGTATCAATTGTATACGAATAAATAAAAAGCGTAATCTTGGAATAGACGAAAATCACCATACAATGAATCGTGAGTTTATAAAAATAAATTGAGCACAAAGCAGAGAAGAATTGGAATAAATTTGTAACAATCAAAGAATTTAGTTCGTATTATTTATACAAATGTTCAGGGTTTAATCAATAATTATAATCAAGTAGAAATTATGGTCGAAAATGAGCAACCTGATTTTATAGTGCTCTCAGAAACACACTTAACAAAAGACATCGAAGAAGAAGAAATCGCATTAGAAGGATATGGACAAATCACAAAATTTTCTGAATCCATAAGAACAGGAGGTGTTATAATATATTTTAAACAAAATTATAAAATAAAGAAAATTTTTGAAAAAGTAGAGGACTTAAAATACTGGATAAATGCATACACTGTAAAAAATAAAAACTATTTTATATTGGCAGCAGTATATAGATCTCCATCATACAGTGAAGCTGAATTTTGTGAAAATTTTGAAAAAGTTATGGAAGAACTTAGTGAATATAATAATGAAATAGTAATAACAGGAGATTTTAATATAGATTGGTCACGAAATGGTTTTTATAAACAAAAACTAGAAAGAATACTTAATGACAACGGAGTAAAACAAATAGTTAATGAATATACAAGAGTAACACAGAATACAAGAACTATAATAGAGTTAGTTTTAACGAACAAAGACAAAATATCAGTAGACATCAAGAGTGATAATAAAATATCGGATCATGAGACAATAAACATAAATATTGAATGTAATTCAAATGAATTAGAATAAATACAATACAAAGAATTAAATAGTTGCAAATACAACAAAAATCTGTTTTCTAGAGAATTAGGCCAAGTGCTAACAATTAATGAAAATTATAGCTTAAATAACAATGTCAACTTTTTTGATGCGTGCATTGAACAAACTATTGAAAAATTTACAAAAATAATTAAAATAAAAGAAAATTACGAATGCCGCTGGTTTAATCAAGAACTAAGACAGTTAAAGCAAGAAAAAATTGTTAAATACCAAATTGCAAGGTCAGTAAATACGGATATAGAATGGAAAAATTACAAAACAATAAGAAATATATATAAAACCAAAATAGTGAACGAGAAAAATAGATACATTTGCAATAGATTAAATAATGCAGGTAATCAGAAACAAATGTGGAAAGAAATCAAAAATTTAATTCTTAAGAAAAACCGATCTGTGATAGAATCCGTTACATTCAATCAAATAGAATTTAAGGATAGTTACCAAATTGCTAATCAGTTTAACCTTTTCTTTATAAATAGCTTAAAAGATAGAAGAGATAGTATAGAAGATGAGCAATATATAAATCAAATACCTGTGATAACTAGCAAATTAAATTTTCGTGCTATTAATATTCAAGAACTCTTAGATATATGTAAGAGGATGCAAAAGAAACCAGACTTCAACAAAGTATCAATAAACATTATTTTAGATAATTGGAATTTAATAGGAAATAAACTACTTTATATAATAAATAAATCTTTAGGAACAGGAATTTTTCCTGAGTCATGGAAAGAGACAATGGTAACACCAATTGAGAAAGTCAAAAAAACTCAGAAAAGTGAAGAATATCGCCCAATAAATACTTTAAAAACGTGTGAAAGAATAATCGAACAAGTTGTTAAAATACAATTGGAAAGTTATATGGAGAGAAATAAGCTATTCTCAAAATATCAATCAGGATTCCGAGAGTTTTTTATGTGAAACAGCTGTCAATTACGTAATAAATAGGTGGAAAAAAATAGATAAAAATAATAAAGTAATGGCAATCTTCCTGGATTTTAAAAGGGCTTTCGAAACAATTGACCGAGATATATTGCTACAAAAACTATACATGTATGGAGTGAAAGACAAAGAACTAAGATGGTTTAAAAGTTATTTAACTGAAAGAAGACAAAAAACTAAAGTGAATAATAAAATATCAGGTATATTAAACAATGAATTTGGTGTGCCTCAAGGTTCTATTCTGGGCGCATTATTATTTATAATATATATAAACGATATGCCAAACATATTGAACAAATGTGAAATCGTATTATACGCGGATGATACGTTGATTTTTACCGAGGCAAAAAATGAAATAATATGTCGAGAAAACATAATGTACGATTTAATGAAAATAAATGAGTGGCTTAAAATGAATAAATTAAAATTGAATGAAAATAAAACAAAATTAATGGAAATCAACATGAATAGTCATTTGGTAATTACAATCAATGATACATTAATAGAAAAAGTAAATCAAATAAAATATCTAGGTTTTATAATAGACAAGGATTTAAAATTTAAAGAACATATTAAATACATATGCAAATAGATTGGTAAAAAAATAGGATTTTTTAAACGCTTAAGAAATAGTCTCAATAATGACTGCAATTAACATATATAACATAATAATAAAACCACATTTCGAATTCGGTTCCACTATTTTATATACATGCTGCACAAATACACAAATAGAAAGACTACAAAAATTACAGAATAAAGCAATAAGATCAATTTTAAAATACAATAGATATACGCCAACACAATTTATGCTCAACACACTGAAATGGTTAAATATAAAGCAACGGTTACAATTGAACACACTCAAATTTATTAGAAAAATAAAAATAGGCGAAGCACCACAATACTTGTGTGACCAAATAGAATATGTTGGAGAAGTACAACCCTACTGCCTTAGAAATTCGGAAAACTTCAGACTTCAGAGAGTTTCAACAACCGCAATGCAGCGATCATTATTTTACGAAGGATTGAACCTGTATAATATGCTACCAAACGAAGCAAAAAATGAGGAGAATTTAAATACATTTAATAGAATAATTATAACATTTGTTTAGATTTAAACTTTAATATTATGTAACTAGAATTAAGAGAACCTAAAGTATTTTAAATACTACTACTAAATAAATAAATAAAAATAAATAAATAAATAATTGAGACAAATTCGTTATTGTGATTAGTATGACCTGCATCTTGTGATGCTAGCAATAGCCTAAGGCGATCTACTAACTCATTAGGATCATCTTAGTATATATAGTTAGGTTTGTATGTGTTTAGTTTCATCAAACCCTCACCCTTGTAAGGACTTTTTATTGGATGTAGTGATGATGAAGTTGATGAGTTCTTTTCACTTTCTTTCTTAAACAATTTACTGATAATATGCTTATATTTATAAACTCTCGTTCCTTTGATTTGTCCATCAGGTCTATATTATCTTTTGTATGCAGTTGTGCTTACTAAAATTTTCTAATTGATATCTAATTCATGTTTATCATAATATTTTTGTGTTTTGTGAAACAGTAAATAAAATAAACCTGGTGTGAAAGCCCATATTTGATTCCAATCGCTATTTTATCTTCAGTAAGTTTAATACTCCTATTGCCAAACTTCCATTCATTATTAAAATCTTTATGTGGGCCATATAGAGTATCTAATTCGTTTCTGCTTTCCAAGAGTGCTAGGTCAGTATAACTCTTATTATTATATGAATTGTTTAAAGTTTCCGATTGAGAGTAAAAATCATCGTCGTCATCATCATCAGTATCAACATTATCAGTCTTATTTGCGTTTCGATTACTAAGTGAGATATTTTTATTGCATAACGTTTCTTCAACAAGTTTCTTTGGAGTACTTGTCTCTAACTTAACTGATTGTTCGTTGGATGGAAATTTTGAATTTTTAAAAACTTTCGTTTTAACTTCATCTCTTTCTGCTTTAATACTTCTATTATTATTTTTAGAATTGTTTACAAATTCTGTTAATGGTTCTATTATTGGTTTAAATGTATCTTTGAATTGATTATGTGCATCTGCTTCATCAACTTTTATACTACGAAATTTTTTCTTTAAAACATTTCTTTTCTTTATTAGCTCTTTTAAAACTATTTTATCCATATTCAACTATTAGCCACCAGATCAGGTATCAGCTATCAGATTAGGTATTACTTAACAAATGACTTATTAGATCAGCTATCAGCTATTAGATCAGGTATAAGATCAGCTATCAGATCAGCTTTCAGATCAGGTATGGGAAATACTTTAGGAAATAAGTAGATGTACTATGCGCAATGCCAAATTAAGTACTAATGTTTTACTTTTATGTAGAGTAATTTATATCGTTATAAAATAGTCGAATTGCTTTCTATAGCGACCATTGTTTAAGTAATTCTCTTTGCTTATCATCAAAAATCCATATTTATCCTTCCAACACTCTCGACAAATTTCATGAAACTTTTCATAACTCGTCGCTGGCAACATGATCAGTATAAACGTGCTTCATGTTTGTCTCATCTTGTTTAAACATTATAATCACATTTGCATTGTCTCTTATTAAGTGCTTGGGAATTCTCGTATAAGTTTGGCACAAGTAGAATGAATCAACATCCTTATGTCGTCCCATGCAAAAATATGCTCGTATATTATTTTGCTTCTAGCATGCAACATCATCAAATATCATAATTGAATTAGTTTTCGCCTCGTCAGGAGAAATAACTTTTTCGTTATCTGTAAATGTGTAATATCCCATCCCTTTAATTGGTGAAATTAATCGCTTTAAGTATTCATATTTTGGTTGATAAAGGGATTTTGAATATAAATAGATGTTTTCAAACTTGAGTCCATTAGGACTTTCTAGCAAGCTAATCATAACATTAGTCTTTCCACAATTTGATGGTCCAACTATTAGAGCACGAATAGAATTTGGTAAGAGAGAGCTATGTTTTATTTTAGATCTGATGTTCGTTGAAGCATCAATATTGCGAATCACAATATTTTTATGTTGTTTAACTAATTGCATTCTTATAACTAATTGCATTTCATAAATGTTACTTTAATTATAGAAGAAAAAATTAAATAAGATGTTAATACATTATAACAAAACGTTTAGTTATAAAAAACCAGCCGTTGGAAAAGGTTTAGTGAATAGAGTAAAAAAATCTCTGCCTGTTGAATTACACCTTCCTGGATACCAGTTTTGTGGACCCGGAACAAAATTACAAAAACGTTTAGATCGCGGTGACAAAGGAATTAATTTATTAGACGCCGCATGTAAAAATCACGATATTGCTTATTCCAAAACAAATGATTTAAATAGTAGACATCAAGCTGATAAAATTCTTGAAAATAAAGCTTGGGAACGAGTTATTTCAAAAGATAGCAGTCTTGCAGAAAAATCGTTTGCATATATGGTTACTAACGCAATGAAAGTCAAAAGAAAATTTGGTATGGGATTGAAGAAGAAGGTTGCAAAAAAAAGTGAACAAAATTGAAAAAAGCTGTTCAGTACATCAATTAAAACTGCAACAAAAATACTGAAGAAGGAAAAACCTCAAGACATTAACTCTGCCATTAGGATTGCACGTGAGACTATCAACAAATCGTTAAGGGGGAAGAAATCGGAAGTTGTAATACCACGCGTAATTAATGTTCAAAAGATTGGTGGCTTCTTACCTTTGGTACCTATTCTTACTGCTCTGAGTGCAATTGGTAGTCTTTCTACTAGTGGAGCAGCTATAGCAAAAGCAATAAATGCTGCAAAGAATGCCAAACAACAACTTGATGAAGCAACTAGACATAGTAAAACAATGGAAGCAGTAGCAATGGGGAAAGGTTTATACCTTAAACCATATAAGAAAGGATATGGATTGGTTTGTCAAGAAAAACAAAAACCAAATTTTTCGTAAAGCTGCCCAATAAACCCCTATCTGATGTTGATCTGAGAAACTTTTCAACAAACATTCCATACTTTACAGGAGTTTTCATGTTGGATACACTACCAAAACGATCGAGAAAAAGAGAATGCGGAATCATTAAGTTGTATTTATCAAGAGGACCTGGAACCCATTGGGTAGCATATTATAAAAACAATGAACATAAAGAATATTTCGACAGTTTTGGAAATTTACAACCTCCATTAGAACTAGTTAAATATCTAGGCAAAAATATAAAATATAATTACAATCAATATCAAGATTATAATTCATTTAAATGTGGACATTTATGTCTTCAATTTCTTTACAAAATAAGTTTAAAAAATAAATAAATACAACTCACGAAGAATTTTTAAAAATTTTTCTGTTTTATTAATAAAAAAGTTTATAAAATATAGTTTTTTTTACATATTATTCCCACTGTGGGTATTGAGCATTTGTTAAAAAGATATTTAATTCAGCAGCAGTATCCAATTTTAAGCCACTGTCTCCTTGCTTACATATACAATATATCCCAGATGCCAGTTCTATTGTATCATCATCCGATAGCGTGTTGTACCGATTTGGTAAAAACATTATGTTGTTTTCAAGTTCAATTTGAATTGTGGTGCCGTATTTACTAGTCACACGCTTAGCGTTTTTAACTGCATACTTAGTTGAGTCCTGGAGCTCTTTTATATGTATTAATTTTTTTTTATTTAATGTGTTGAATTTTGTGATCAAATCTGGAGGATTCATTATCACAATATTAATTAATTAAATTAAATTTTTATATGTATTTTTTTCTTCTTTGACAGATAGCTCAATCTGCTTTTGTAAACTGATGTATTAAATATTTGTACCAATCTTTAAATAGGTAAAAAATAATTCTTAAAAGAAAGATCGGCATCGTAGCTATCTCTTTTTCTCATATTGTAATTATTTTTTGTTTGTTTTCTCACTGATAATATTGTAGTGAAAGAGATAGTTACATATATTGACGTTCTAAGGCGTAACTAAAACAAACAATTTCAAAACAAAAGATCAGAGAGATAGTTATATTCATGTGCTAAAGTGTAACTGAAACAAAAAATTTCAAAAGAACTCACAATTTTTTTTTAAATTTTAATTTTGCAAGAATATTTTTTACTATAAATAGGAACATAAATCTTTGAAGAATATTAGAATAAAAGTAGCATTCAACGAAAAAAAGGATTCTTGAAAGAAAATTTAAATAAAATGTAAATAAATTCAGTGAAGTGCGACTTTGACCCGCGCACGAAGGGTTCCGTACGGGCACGATATATGTAATTCAATACGAACAATATAAACTATAGTCTTGGCATTTTTTTTGTGTTTGGGTTTTTTTCGGTTTTAAGCGTTTTTTTTAGTTTGGGTGTTTTTTGAAATTATTGGCGCTTTCTGAGATTTGGCACTTTTTTTTCACGTTTTGGCGATTTTTTTGTGGTTTTTGAAGTTATTTTAATTTTGGCAATTTTTATTATTTTGGCGTTTTTTTTTATTTTGGCGATTTTTTTATTTTGGCGATTTTTTTTAATTTTGGCGTTTTTTTTCATATATGTGATTTTTTTTTTGGTTTTGGCGATTTTTTTAGTTTTGGCACTTTTTTTTCGTTTTGAGGATTTTTTTCGGTTTTTGGCGTTTATTTTAAATTTTGGCGATTTTTTTTAAATTTGGCGATTTTTTAATTTTGGCGATTTTTTTTTTTTCATTTTGGCGATTTTTTTTCACATAAACAATTATCTTGGTTTTGGCGCATTTTTCGCGTTTTGGCGACTTTTTCGGTTTTTGGCGTTTTTTCATATTGGCGATTTTTTTCATTTAAACGATTTTTTCGAATTTGGCGATTTATTTTAGTGCTTCAATTTTTTATTTAATTTAATTGGTAGATTTTTTCGATTTGGCGATTTGTTTAAAATTTTTGGCGATTTTTTTCAGGTTTTGGCGATTTTTTTCGGTTTGGCGATTTTATAATTTTCGGATTTTTTAGTTTTACCGTTTTTGAAAATTTCAAGAGTTTACCTCTTACGGTCTCCAAGATATAGCAATTTGTCAAAATTACATAGTCAAAATTGCATTAACTGATGGACCACCCTTTAATTTAATTTTTTTAATATTTTAATGTTTATTGTTGTAGCCTATATAAAAATACACTAATTTTACTAATTTCAAGTGTCAATATACATATGTACATACAATTGTATGTATATTACATGAGATTTTAACATTTTTCGTCGCTCGTTTTGGAGCACCCTTTAATTTCTAATTCTCATGTATTTGTTGTTGTAGTGGCCAAGGTTCTACATACTCTGTCCGTAGCTCTTATGGTTCCTGAGAAAATACCGTGTGACGGACAGACGGACAGCGTAGCGAAAACAATAGGGTTCCTTTTTTCACCTTTGGTGTACGGAACCCTAAAAATTAGCCAAATCCGTGAGCGGTTATATGAATTCCTTAAATCTTTTGAGGACCTACTGCTTTATGAGCATAAGGAAACCATAAACTTCTTTATATCCATGCTCACTGAAAATGAGGACTATGGAGTTATAGAGCAGGAGGACTCCGATAGTGGGCATTTTGCCAGCTGCCCCTGGTACAGCGAAGGATGCGAGGAAGGGCCGGATACATGTCGATGCACCATGTTTCATATAAGAAAGAAAATAATTTTTAAAATTATAGATACTTACACAAATTTATGTCAAAAAAATCAATGAATAAATACAAATATATATACAGGATGGCCCAGAAAGACCGAAGTGGTGTGAATTCCTTATATCATACATATTTTTTTAATTTATTGTTTTTTAAATACAGTAAATTTATAGGGAATATTTTTAGATTAGTTATTAAAAATTGTATCCCGCAAGTGGTGGCCATTTTCTGCTTCGCACAAATGTGCTCTTTCCATTTCCATTATTCATAACTTATTTATGAGTGACGAAGCCCATTTCCAATTAAATGGGTTTGTTAACAAGCAAAACTTTAGGATATGGGCTAAGGAAAACCCGAGAGTACTTCATCAACGACAATTACACCCAGTTAAGTGTACTGTTTGGTGCGGTGTTTCTTCAGAAAGGATCATTGGTCCATATTTTTTGGAAAATGAAAGAGATGTCGCCATTTCCATCAATGGTGATCGATATCGGGCCATGTTGGAAAATTTTGTAAGGCCAGCCGTGGAATACCATCCGCAAATATGGTTCCAACAGGATGGAGCAACAGCGCACACTCCGAGGGCCACAATGGCTATTTTACGCGACATCTTTGGGGAAAGAATAAATTCGCGTAGAAGCAATTTTAATTGGCCTCCGCGTTCCCCGGATTTAACCGCTCCAGACTGTTTCCTTTGGAGTTATTTAAAAGGGAAAGTTTATGTTAATAAGCCTAGGACTATTGAGGAATTAAAAACCAATATTCCAGACGAAATTAACAACATAACACCGGAAGTTTTGCGAAAGGTCATGGAAAATGTGTTGAAAAGAGATCATTTGTGCGAAGCAGAAAATGGCCTCCACTTGCGGGATATCATTTTTAACAACTAATCTAAAAATATTCCCTATAAATTTACTGTATTTAAAAAACAAAAAATTAAAAAAATATGTCTTAAATAAAAAGTTATAAGGAATTTACACCACTTCGGTCTTTCTGGGCCACCCTGTATATATATATATATATATATATATATATATATATATATATATATATATATATATATATGTGTATGCTTTTAATATAAATATGTATATATAGAAATTAATAAAGCGAAAAACCTATTAGTTTATATATTATTTTCATTGAGGATGGATAAGCGTACTTTAAAGAATATTTTTCACCCCAATCAAGAAGAAAACCTCAAATATATATATATATATATATATATATATATATATATATATATATATATATATATATGTGTGTATGCTTTTAATATAAATATGTATATATAGAAATTAATAAAGCGAAAAACCTATTACCCAGCTAAAAAAATTATATATGGTCCATATATTTTTAATATATGAATGTATATAACTATATATGAATATGTATGAATTCATGTATGGAAATATATGGGATTATACATGGCAAAACTTATATATATGAACTAATATATGGACTAATATATGAAATTTATTATAACATATGAGCTCATATATGAAAATTTAATTATGAAGCTCTTTATATGTGGATCCATATATAAATATATGATTTTATATATGGAGTCATATAAGAATGTATGCATAAATGATATCTCACATAAGACCGTTTTTGCTATCAAAAAAGCTTGGAATTTTATCACTGCTGAATTGGAAATCCATTAGAAAATACATACGGTATGCAAAGTTTATATGCGTACCCTCAACGTTTCAAAAAGAAGAACTTTTTGTTACAAAAAACCATTCTTGTATAATTTTATAGATTGTAGCCCCATTTAATGTATCAAATAATCAAAAGGATAGTCCAGTCATTAATTTTATAGAAAATAACAAAATTATCTAGATAAGAAACAAAGTTCATATTACTGTATTGAAAACTATTGTTAGACAGATTATTTTTTTTATAATTAATTGCATTAGTTTTTAATCTGATTTCTTAAACTAAATGTTATGTACGAATATGATTTATGTGTTTTTTAAATAATTGATTCACCCTTTGATGAATGAAATGACTTAGTTCGTTTTGAATTATTTGTCCAAACAAATGTTTCATTAAATGCAACCTCTCTCTCAAGTCTAAAAAATTTAATTTTAGTAATTTAATTTATTGCACAGCAGTGCGCTTTTGTGAATCAAGAGTGTATGAATATGAACTTTGCATACTGTGGGGGGAATTTACACATACATGTATGAAAATTTATGAATATATATAATCATATATGCCCATATACCCTCATTTTTCGGATCCGAACCATATATGGAATATCATATATGCTCCATACATATTTTTTTAGCTGGGTAGTTTATATATTATTTTCATTGAGGATGGATAAGCGTACTTTAAAGAATATTTTTCACCCCAATCAAGAAGAAAACCTCAAATATATGATTTAGTTTTTGAGTTTGAATACTTGATCAATTGGAAATTGAAGATTTCATGTGGATTTTCAACAGCTTTTGGTTTTAAGCCAATGATATGGCTGAATTATAAAAATAAGCAATACATTGGACTGGACCGGGAAGAGTGGTTACACCTCATGTGCTATAAGGACTATATTCATGATATGCTTAATCGTCGAGATTTTTTAAATTCTATAAATATAATTGATAATGAAAGTGAGAGAGATGTTGAATATAAGTTTAAATATAAAAGGGGTGTCTGCTTTTTAGTTATCAAACAAAGAACCTCTAATATAAAAATCGATTCTGACACTTGGAGATCATTAACTCACATTCGAGTATTTTTTACATCAAGTTTATGTTGGAACAACATTCTAAGAAAACAAATTCTTCATTTCTATTATGAATATTATATACCAACCTGCTCCACTTTAAACAAAACAAAACTCCAATTCAATGAAATACAAGGAATACATGAAAGGGATGTAAAGATTGAACTGACACGACTTTGTTATGAGATTGGGGAAAAAATGCAACACAAGATTCTAACAGATGGGAAAATTCATAAATTATATTTAAGGATGGATAATAAATAAAAAATGTAAACAAGAATATATATTTTTATTGTTTTTTATTGGTTATATTTTCTTTGTTTTTTTCATACAATTTTTTTTAATAATTACAGCCGTATTCATAAAAAAAAGTTGATTGAGGTTTAAAAACCATATTAGTTAAAAAACATTTTAAGGCTAAATAAGGTTTTTTAAATATTGGTATTCATAATCAGTGTTTTAACTAAAAATCAATTAACTTGCTTTTTTAAAAATATCGTGGCAACACTGTATTATCTATTTGTCACTTCCATCCTAGTTCTGCTAAACAACGATTATTAATTCACAAAGTACTCGTATCTGTATTTGTTTTTTGTCCATTTTTGAAAAAATATTGTTTTTATATATAAAAAATGTGTTCCAACTCGTCCAAATTTAAAAAAATAAAAATAGATTACAGCGAATCTTTCTTAAAAGTGCTTATTATATGATTTTTTTTATTGCAGATTAGGAAGCACTAGAATAACCAGTTTTATTTTATTTGTTGTGAGTTTTTATACATCACTATAATTATTATTTTTATTTTTCTTTACATCTACATTGAGAAAAGACGAAATGGGAATGGAAAGCTGATTGCTACTTCCCTGGTAAATATTTATTTGGAGTTCATTTGAAATTTCATCATGAGCTTCTAAAAAATACAATTTTATTTTCTTCTTCTAAATAGCATTCGCATGTACATATCTACGTACATACATAAGTACACACATACATACATACAGGCAAAACTAAAAATGTAAACAACCACAAAGCAAAAATACAACAACGTCATCTTAAAATTGGTTTAAACATGGGGCCAGTCAATTTTAAAATTTGCTAATTTACGCAAGGTTTAAAAAACGGTTTTTAAGCTAAAATTCTATTATGAATACATTTTTAGCGAATATTGCTTAAACACCTTATGAAACGCTGTTTAAAATTTTTATGAATACGGCTGTTAATATTTACATTTAATTTTTAACAAAAGATTTTTTCTTAATAACTAATATTTACATTTATTTTAACAATAAAAATTTACAATAATTTACATTTATTTTAACTTTCTTCTTCTTCTTGAAGTCTATCAATTTCCATTAATAGCATGTCAAGCTCATAATCAGGATTGGTTTCCTCTATTGCTGATACCATTGCTTATACCATCACTTTTAATTTTTCTTTTATCATCTTGATAACTTAGTATTAGTTTATGTAGTTGCATAGTATATAATTGATGCAAACTCGACTTAAAGGTAAACATATTATCAAATACATTTGGTTTATTAAACAGACAATCTCTATATGAACTTAGGCTATACTTATCTTAAATGGTTTTCTTGACCCCCTTCGATTTCTTTACATCATTTTGATCTTGAACACTAAATGAATACATTTTAGATCGCAACCCAACACTCTCTTTCATTATTTTCCCACAATTTTCGTTTTTCATCATACCCAGCACCTTTTTTTAAACGAGGAATACCATATATGTTATCTGCAGGATAGTCAGATGTGTCAAATTCATCCTGTATGTCCATTTTTATGTCAGCATAGAAGTCATCAATCCGTATTGTATATATGAATGAATCAGTATCCTTATAGTTTAATGACAATTTTGATTTAAATTTGGGCTGCATGTAGCCATAATGGAAATTATACATTTTCCATTTGGAAAGTTCTAGCACACAAAATCCTAAGTAAGTAGGCTTATTATAATATGTCTGGAGCCTATTCATTTGAATCGCCACCATGTCTTCTGAAAATGTAGACAAACTATGGGAATCGGGCTTAGATATCCAATCTTGGGCTCCCAAATGATTGCAATTCGTTCTGTTCCAGTTTTTTACAATTCTAACATCTTTTCTCTTATCTACATTTTCCATAGTCTTACCATATACCGCATTATTGAGCAATGTGAAGAAGTTTTTTATAGCCAGCTAAAAAAAATATGTATGGAGCATGTATGATATCCCATATATGGTTCGGATCCGAAAAATGAGGGTATATGGGCATATATGATTATATATATTCATACATTTTCATACATGTATGTGCAAAATTCATATTCATACACTCTTGATTCACAAAAGCGCACTGCTGTGCAATAGATTAAATTACTAAAATTAAATTTTTTAGACTTGAGAGAGAGGTTGTATTTAATGAAACATTTGTTTGGACAAATAATTCAAAACGAACTAAAAGTAATTTTATTCATCAAAAGGTGAATCAATTATTTAAAAAACACATAAATCATATTCGTACATAACATTTAGCTTAAGAAATCAGATTAAAAACTAATGCAATTAATTATAAAAGAAAAAATAATCCGTCTAACAATAGTTTTCAATACAGTAATATGAACTTTGTTTCTTATCTAGAAAATATTGTTATTTTCTATAAAATTAATGACTGGAGTATCCTTTTGATTATTTGATATATTAAATGAGGCCACAATGTATAAAATCATACAAGAATGGTTTTTTTGTAACAAAAAGTTTTTCTTTTTTAAACGTTGAGGTTACGCATATAAACTTTGCATACCGTATGTATTTTCTAATGGATTTCCAATTCAGATATCATGTATGTATACATTCTTATATGGCTCCATATATAAAATCTTATATTTATATATGGATCCACATATGAAGAGCTTAATAATAAAATTTTCATATATGAGCTCATATGTTATAATACATTTCATATATTAGTCCATATATTAGTTCATATATAATAGTTTTGCCATGTATAATCCCATATATTTCCATACATGAATTCATACATATTCATATATAGTTATATACATTCATATACTAAAAATATATGGTCCATATATAATTTTTTTTAGCTGGGTAGTTAAAAAAAGGGGGGAAAAAGTATTTTCAAGTAGTCCCATCTGGAGTGTTGAGTATAAGAGCGTGTGTCCCCCTTTTTTTGGCGGATGTGTCCAGTAAAGTTCAGAATATTACTAGCAAACGGATTAGGATGTGATTCGAGTTTTGCTAAATATTTGCCTGCGTATTTTGTAATTTCTTCAGTCACTAGTGGAATATTTAAATCACGATGTATATTAGAATTTTTGATGTACCATGGAGCCGATGTTATTAACCATAAATTTTGTTTTGCCTTCGTTGGATTCTCTCGACATTGGAAGCTGAAGAAGTGCCCCATAACTGGATACCGTTACACCATATTGGCTTCAAAAGCGACTTGTATATTAAAAGTTTGCAGTCCAGGCTGAGTGTTGAATTTCTGCCAAACAACCAGTGTATTTGATATAACTTGAGTTTTATCTGATTTAGCTTAGAGTCAATATGGTGTTTCCATGTAAGCCGACGATCAAGGTGTATACCAAGATATTTCACATATGAATGCTGTGGAACAATTTTACTATCGATTTTAATGGGGTGACAAGTATCTTTTCGTAAGGTAAATGTTATCTGTACGCACTTATGTTAGTTCACTTTTATTCTCCATAAGTTTAACCATAGCTCAAGCTGTGTTATATGTTCCTGAAGATATATTGATGCCTCATGAGGGTTTTCATGCATACTAAGACAGGCTGTATCATCGGCAAATGTTGAAGTGTGTATATATTACTGCTGACAGGCATATCACAACTATAAATCAAATACAAAACTGGCCCCAGTATACTCCCATGTGGTACACCGGATAAGATTGTTTCGGGCGTACTCATAAATTCTCCTACCATAACAGAGAACTTCCGGCCTAAAATATAACTTTCTAAAAGTTTTAAAATGCTATTAGGTAGATATGCCTTCAATTTTAAAATCAGGCAATCATGCCAAACTTTATCAAATGCCTGAGGAACATCAATAAACAAGGCAGAACAATATTTCTTTTCTTCAAATGTTTTTCTTATAATTTGAACCAATCTAAATTGATGGTCCGCTATGCACATATAATCTCTTAGAATAGCTGACAATTTTTTCATAAAAAGCTTTTCAAAGAGTTTTGACATAGTTGATAGCAAACTTATTGGCCTATATGACTCAGCTTTGGTTAGATCTTTGCCTGGCTTTGGAATAATTTTGACCTTGGCAAGCTTCCAGTGTTGTGGATAATACTCCAGTCCTAATATGGCATTCAAAATAAACAGCAGGATTCTTATTGCAATATGCGGCAAGTTCTTCAGCATCTTGTTACTAATTCCATCAATACCTGGAACTTTCTTTGGCTTGAGTTCAGCAATTACTTTTTGTACATCACGCATCTTAAATTTTAAAGGTCGAGCTGGTAGAGCAACTACACTCGGCAAATCAGCAATACCAGTACATGTGCTTGGCGTAGATACGGATTTTAAGTGTTCAGCAAATATTTTACATTTTCCGTATCACTTCTTGCTCAATACCCGGTTGATGTGCGCAGAAGTGATTTGTACTCAACGGGGGGTTTAAGCTTTCTAGCAGCGCGCCACAAAGAGTAATTGGATGCTGGTGTGACATCAAGACCTTCCAAATAATGTTTAAGAGATGCAGTTTTTTCATATGCAAGCAGCTCTTGGAGTCGTTTAGTGCACTCTTTAAATATAATTTTATTTTGTGGTGATCTGTGCTTCTGCCATTTTCTTCTAGCTCTTCTTTTTTCACGTACGAGACGTTCAATATCAGTTGAATAAATTCTTTTAAGCCCATTCTGCGGCCTGTATAATAGTTTCGTTAAGATTGGCAATGTAAGACTCAATATCATCTGGTGCTCTTAGCTTAATATTTTCCGTACTATGACTACTGAGGTATTTTTTGAACCCCGGCCAATTAACACTATTGATCATCTTCACATATGGGTCAAGTAAGTCACTTCCTAATGGGTTACAACTTGTAACGATCAAGGGAGGGTGATCGGACGAGAGATCTAGAGAACCTTCAACTTGAATTAAATCCCTAGAGATATTTTTTGTGACGCCAAAATCTATAACATTGGGAATTTTTTGTATGTCAGTAGGCCAATAAGTAGGCTCCCCACTCGAAATGACGCCCAACCCCATTTTTGAAAATGTGTTGAATAATGCTCGACCTCTGGGTATAATAAAACGCGAACCCCAGAACGTATGTTTTGCATTATAGTCGCCAGCTGCTACAAAACAAGGTCCAAGAGATTTGTAGAAATACTCATACTTATTCTCAGTGATTGAAAATCTGGGAGGGAAGTAAATTGATGATATCACGATATTTATAAAAAAAATGTCTACGAAAATATTCGTAGCTTCCATATATCCTTCACTAACCTTGTCAGGGATATAGTGCTTGAGTCTTGACTTAATTAGCATTGCAGATCCACAGCATGCTCTTCCTCTCAGGTCCTTTGTATCATATAAGGTGTAGCCACAAATTTTAAAAAGGCTTCTCGAAGTCAAATGAGTCTCAGAGACTAACATTATATCAATATTTTTTTTCGTGAGGACGTGCTCAAGTTCATTTTTATGTTGGCGAATGCCGTTTGCGTTACAGAAGCATGTTTTAACGTGTTCATGATTTGTTAACTAATGCTTGAAGCAGTGTATTGTCCATTCTCAGCATTTCTTGCATCACGCTAGTCATATTTGTTGTAAAGTTGTTTATAGTTAGCACCAGATTCTCAATAGTAGCTTCAAGCTGACTAAAGTTAAAGTTTTAGTTTGCATTCGTTGAATTATTTGGCGGTGAAACATTTTGTGTGGGAATAGAAGTAGCTTTAGCAGCATCGGCATACGATACACGTGAAGTAACTGGTTGGCTCACTTGAGCAAAAGTGGCGGAGTACACGTTTAATCGCGTTTAATCCTCCGATCTTTCCACTCAATCTACTGACAATCCTTCATCATCTCATAAGAAAAATATCTTCATCATCAAATTTCATGTTGATCGCTACCTTCAAAAAGTCTACCAAGGCAAAATGTCTCTGCTACTATGTAGTACTTTAAATCCTACAGTACCTGGCTTCAAGCCCATAAATGCTGTTCCTATTCTAAAGGTAATATCACCAAAAAACGATATTTGCTGCTCGATTTGCATCTGATACAACTTCTGATAACGTTAATGCAATTAACTTCGTTTTGAATGAAGCTCATCCATCTGATTTAATGATTGTACTTGGTGGTTTTAATCTTCCCAATGTAATGTGGATTAAATCTTTGGAAGGTAATTTCATGTTACCTACTATAACAAATGAATTCATTCAATCGCTCCATAGCTGTGGATTTTTTCAATAAACCATGTAATTAACGCTTTTGGTAAACTACTGGATCTTGTTTTTTTCAATCATTCGCTGGATATGTGCTTACGTAATTCTCTTCCCGTCACCTATCCTGAAGACTGCCACCATCCTACATTAGATATGGATATTTTACACTCTACTGTTATATCTTTTTTGGCTTCAAATAAGAATAAGTCTAAACACGTTAAAAGCTATTTATTTATTATTATTTATTTACTATTTATTTATTATTTATTTACTTATTTATTTACTATTTAATGTTAATTGGGAATCGGTATTCTGGCGATGATTTTGACAGTGTTATCTTGAATTTTTATTCTGTTTTACATCATGCCATTGCCTCCGCTGTTCCAAAAATAATTATTCGTAACAATAATCGCCTACCATAGAATAATAGATTCTTAAGTAATGCTAAAAATAGGAAAAACAAATTTTACATTAAATTTAAAAGAACTGGCTTATCGGTTTACTTTAGTAACTATGCTATTGAACAGTCTGAATACTGCCATATTGTATTCAGACTGTAAACTGGCATATCGCAGCTAAATAAATCGTATGAAATCAAAAATGAAATCTAATCCTAAATCGTTTTATAATTTAATCAATTCTAAACGCCGCACTTCTGTTCTTCTTTTTCTTCTTCTATTAGCAATATGTTTGTAGATTTTTTTCCAACAACTTATTCCACTGAGTATTATGATAATCAAACTTCCTATCCATATATTACATTACATTCACCTGGGATATATTTTCCGTATTCGAACATTGAAACTGTCTTATCGAATTTAAAATCGCTAAAAAACTCATTCTTTTATGGTCCTGATGGAATAACAAATTGTATCCTATAAAATTGTGCTGATTCATTATCCGGTCCACTTACAGCAATCTTCAATAAATCCATTGAATTATGTTACTTACCATCTGTATGGAAGAAATCTTTTATTATTCCTTTATTTAAAAGCGGTATTAAAATTTAGGTATCAAACTACAGAGGAATTACAAAGCTTAACGCTATTTCTAAGCTCCTGGAAAAGATAACAACTGATTGCTTGTATCATCAAATTCCATCTCTTTTATCTCCGTGTCTACATGGTTTTCGTAAGTCGCGCTCAACAACTACCAATATCTTAGAGCTCACTACTATTGTCAATGATGGATTTACAAATAACTTGCAAACAGATGTGATATACACCGATTTTAGCAAAGTATTTGATAAAGTAAATCACGATATTTTACTGCAAAAATTACCACTTATGGGTTCTGGAGTTCCTCAAGGCAGTCATATGGGTCCTATTTTATTCACATTATTTATCAATGATCTTCCGTCTGTTATTTTACACTATAAAGTATTGATGTATGCTGATGACGTCAAAATTTTCAGCGCTTTTAATGACATCAATGGTCAATGAATTTAAATATTAAAAAATGTAAACACATGTCCTTCTTTAGACAGATAAAATTTGACTCAGTTTATATTGTTGATAACTCTACACTGGAAAAAGTTCACAACATTCTGGACCTTGGTATATTGCAAGATCACAGGCTCAACTTTCGTGATCACATCTCTGTAATTCTTAATAAAGCTAATGGTATACTTGGATTGATGAAACGCTGGTCTAAAGAATTTTCCGCTCCATATCGCACAAAACTCTTATATACTTCTTGAATACGGATCTATTATATGGGACCCATATTATTATATTCATATTAATAGCATTGAATCAGTTCAAAAGCAGTTTTTGATCTTTAGTCTTCGTGCCCTGCGTTGGAATTCGGACATCGTGTAACAGTAGATTTGGCCTTATCAAGTTACCAACTCTAAAAAGTCGTCGATCTACATATTTTAAGCACTTTATTTGTTCTTAACATAATTCGTGGTGATGCTGACTCCAAGTTCCTTCTTAGTATAATTAACATAAATGTTCCTGCAAGACCAACTCGTAACTTCCAACTATTATGTCTAAAATACTATAGATCTGTCTATGCTAATAATGACTTTTCGGCGTGCATGTGAAAACTTCAATAAATGTTATCATCTTATTGATATGTCAGAGAGTACTGAAGTTATAAAAACGAAAATTATTGTACATTTAAACTGTTAATTCTATTTCATATGTTTTGTTTTTAATTTATGTTATTTGACACTGTTTGTGAAAACCTTTAAGCTGTCTTTACACGGTAATACAAAGTATTACGACTTTGTAGAATGAAAATATTATGAAATTCTCTCCGTATTTAATGAAAAGAGAACAAGAGTCATTTGCAGGTATTTTCGTGTTTACACTGATACTATAAGTAAAATGCAAGCAAATACATATATTGAACTGTAAATTTAATAAAAACTGGACAATTGCTCAAAAAAATGTGTACTAAAAAAACTGAATATTGGAGAAAACATTTTATTATTTAAATGTAATTTTATTACAAAATATAATTTTTTTCATACAGGTTTTTAATTTATTTTTTTTTTTTGGTTTTGCTTGTACCATCAGCTACTTGATGGTTGCAGTTGTACAATATTTACAAAAACAACATGAAAATTTCCTGAGTTGATTTTAGTTGCTTCTACAAAAGTTTTAACACCTCAAATATATACCAATGTTAACTTTGAAATACACCTCTGTTGTGATGAAAATACTTAAGTTTCTAAAATGGTTTAGAAAACAAAAAATTTACCGACCGCTTGTCAAATGTTCTATTCGTATTCTCTCCTACTCGATACATTTTGCGTTTACATGATAAGATTTTCTATAATCTACAGCATTTTTTGACATGTCCTTATACATTGTATTACCATGTAAAGACAGCTTTAGTCAGTACGGATTTAAAATCTATTGACTTAATAAAATTAAAATAAAAAAAATGGTTGAGCTGTAGCTAATTTAGGTTTTTGACCCATAGCCTGTTTAACGAAAGAATATACAGGACAACCTGTAGTAGTTAACGGTGTGATTACCTCCACAATTACTGCATTTTTTTTATCACTTAGACCTTTTGGCTTATTGCAATTAGCAGTGCCGCTCAGAAGGTAAATTGCAGTATGTTTTTGTATGACCATATTCTTGGCCATAAAAATTATGGCACTATACAGGACCTGAACGCTTATGTGGCCCTTCAACTGTGATTTTTCGGTATAAGAGGTATTTTAAATTATAAATTGGGTGCGTCTCATTTTTTCCAATATTACGTCATTCGGCGCAAGTTCAACGCGAAATAAAGGTTGGGGGATTTTCTCCCTATTAATTATATTGGATAAAATTTTTACCTTAAATCTCTGGAAGACGAGTGCATCTTTTATTTCCTCGGGAACAACATAAGAATCTATGCCCTTCAATACGATCTGCAGGCCTTTAGCGCTCTTGAGCTGGTATGTGTAGAAGCTTGTTTTTTTTGATTCAAATACAGACACCATTTTGTGGAAATCTGTTCGTCATAAATTTGAATTTTCGTTTCATCGATGTTGCCACGTTTTAATGGAACAATATGTATTTGAGAGAAAAAAATTCTAACGCCCTTATTAAAAAATTAGCGTGGTAACATTGGCGAAACTAAAATTCAAATATACGAAGAAAAATATTTCCGCAAAATGGTGACTGAATTCGAAAAAAAATAAAACAATTTTTTGTACGTACCAGCTTAAGAGTGCCAAAGGTATGCAGACCGTATTGAAGGGCATTGACTCTTATGTTAATCCCGAAGAAGCAAAAGATGCACTCATTATATTTACAAGCATTTAAAGTAAAAAATTTTACCACTATAATCAATAGGGAGAAGATCCTTCAGCCTCTATTTCGTGTTGAACTGGAGCCGAGTGATATACAGCTGTGAAAAAAACGAGACACACCCAATTTATAGTCTAAAATACCTCTCATACCGAAAAATCAGAGTTGAAGAGTCACATAAGCTTTCAGGTCCTGTACAGTGCCATAATTGTCAAGAATATGGCCATACAAAAACATACTGTAAATTACCCACTGTTTGTGTTGTGTGCGGCGAATTGCACAGCACTGCTAGTTGCAATAAGCCAAAATATCAAAGTAAAAAATGCAGTAATTGTGGAGGTAATCACACCGCTAACTACAGAGGTTGTCCTGTGTACTATTTTACGTATATAGACCAAGCTAAACCACAAGCAAATAAATTTCAAATTAAAATATAATTATGACAATATGTCGAATAATAAACTTCTTAAATGTTAAATTTTAGATTTTATTTTTCATTTTGCCTTGTAATTACTGTTATTGTTATCCAATGGATTTCTAATTGTATGAAGGTGTAGAAAAATAAAATAGATTCATATCGAATATAAATTATTTGCTGGGTTTTGTATGAGTTTCAAAACCTACTAAACTTATTTTGTCTTTGTGATTTTCAAAAATATTATTATTCTATGAATTCTCATATAGTTTTTGAAAGTCTGTGCATAAAGTAAGAGGTTTGTGACTGTTCAAAATTTGTGGTTGAAGTCTACTGATGATTTGGTTTAAGCGCCAATGAAATACGTATATAGACCAAGCTAAACCACAAGCAAATAAATTTCAAAGCTCATATGTTATAATACATTTCATATATAATTCCATATAATAGTTCATATATAATAGTTTTGCCATGTATAATTCCATTTATTTCTAAACATGAATTCATACATATTCATATATAGTTATATACATTCATATATTAAAAATATATATATAATATATATATATCATATATTAAAAATAATATATAATTTTTTTAGCTGGGTATGTAATTTCTCGACCTTATTTTTAATATCAATTAATGTAGTTTTATAGATATTGTATCTATTCAGGCTTTCAAGGTCATTCAACTTCTTCAAAATGTAAATAAAAGACGTTTTCTATTTCATTATTAATGTATCCGATGTTTCGTTGAGATTTTCCAACATCTTCAGGGATAATTATTTTTATTGAAATCTGGTAACATTGGTAATATATAAAAAGAACGACTTTAATATATGTATGTACATATTCATGTATGCAATTAAAATTGATGATAATAGAGTATAAACATTGACTTACATATTTAGGGTCTTATGCAAAAAAACTTAACAACGATTTGCAAAGCAATGTTAAGTAAAGTTGTATTCTAAAAAAACTATTACATCAAATTTATAAAGTAGGTCCCCACGTTTGTTAAGACTACTTTAAGTTGATATTTTCAAAATGTGTATCTTGTACCTCAAATATTTTTGTTAATATAACACATATTTATTCATGTTACATCTGAAAATGAAGCTAGAAGTGTTATCTCTTAGCTTAGATTTATTATTTCTGTCATGTAATGGAAAACCTCGTCAAATTATCCAACTGATTCAAAATACATCGTAAAATCCATAAAAAAATATCAAAATAAATACAATTGTACGAAAATGTTTTAGTGATGTACATACAATCAAAACAAATCGAAAAAAGTTGGGTATTCAAATACTCATTTCATTCGAATAAAAGAAATTGTTATAATTCTTCTTAGCTCCTCATATTTTTTTACTTTTACTTCATAGAAATGGTTATGTGTTTTGCTACCATGTCAGAAGCTCATATTGTTTAAATTAGAATGCTTTACTTCAAGAAAATAAAAATTTATTTAACAAAATAAAAAAATGTTTGAATACCCGAATGAAATTGTATTCGATTTTGTACATCATAAGCTGTGAAGTGGTTGTTGAACACGGTGGTGTTACCAGTATTTATTATTAAATAACACAATAATTAAAGTTGTGTTTTGCATAAAATTTTTTAACAAAGCAGTGTTAGCCTTAAAGTGCTTATCAACTAATATGCACTTTAAAGCTAAAGTAAAATATTTTTTTGCATAAGGGGGTTAATCTTTTATTCCAATTTACTTTTAAGTTTTTAGGATGTATTTTAAAGAGACATAAAATGTACAAAATAAAACACATAATGTAAAAAATAATTGCAAATATAAATAAAATATCACAGCCTTTTCGTAACTTCTAATATCACAGTTGGAATTACACTAAAGTCTAAACTAATACAATGCTATAGCTGGCATTGGTGTTGTCTTTATCTGTTTTATTATTCATTGCTATGTCAATTTTTTGTTGTATACTTAAGCTTTCCAAAGTATAACGTTTGTTGTGCCTTCTTTCTTTTGTGAAGTATTTTGAAGTTTTCTAGGTCAGGTGCATGTAAGTTGTCAATGCAGTGTTGAGATAATGCAGTAGAATGTCGGCTCTTTTTAATATCTGTCTCGTGCTCAGCAATTCTTACACCCAAATTTCTTTTTGTTGTCCCGATGTACACTTGCTTACATTTTTCATTTGTCCCCCCATTGTATTTAATTTCATATACGACGTTGCTTTGTTCCTTTTTGTTTATTTTTGATTTAAGGTTAGCGAATAGTGTATTTTTAGTTTTATTTGATTTATGTGCAACTATAATTCCTTCTTCTTTTATAATTTTTTATGTTGGCGGTTTCAGTTAATTTAGGTATGTAAGATAAGCTTAAGTATTTTGTGTTGCCAGATCTTGTTTCAGTATTTCCCGTTATTGATCTGTATATCAGATTATTTATCAAATTTGGGGGATAATTATTATTTTTCATTATTTCTTTAATTATTTTCATATTTTTAGTTTTATATTTGTCGTGGCTCAGGACTAAAGCGTTGTTAATGAAATTAGAAATTGTATTTATCTTTTGTTTAAGTGGTTGCGTTGAATTATAGTTAATTATTCTGCCGGATGCTATCGGTTTTATATACCAATCTGTAATAATTTTATCTTTTTGTCTAATTAATTTCATGTCCAGATATGGCAACGAACTATTGACTTCCTTTTCAATTGTGAATTTAAGTTTGTTGTGGTAATTGTTAAATATTTGCAAAATTCTGTCCTCATCTTTTCTTTTAATAATTGCAAATAAGTCGTCAACATACTTTGTCAATAATTTTATTCTTATATTTTCTTGGGTTAGTTCGTTAGTTGTTTTCTCTAAAAGAGTGTCCAGCACAATGTCTGCGATAGTTGGTGACAGAGGGTTTCCCATCGGCATTCCATACGTCTGGTTGTATATAACGTCTTCATACATGAAATAATTATTTTCATTAAGACAAAACTGCAGGATTTTCAGAAATTGGGATTTAGGTATTTTTGTGTGGTTTTTCAATAGATTCCATTTTTCCATTATATTACTTATAGCTAGGTGTATAGGTATGTTAGTGAATAACGATACCACGTCCAAAGATATGAGAATTTCGTCGTCGTCCAAAATAATATTTTCTAATTACACTTTCAGTTCTAATGAATTTTTTATATTGAATTTTGTTGAAATCCTATTTTTCAAAATTGTTCTATGTATTTGGATAGATTGTAACATGGCACTTCTAAAGACGATGATATGGGTCTTAAAGGCATATCAGGTTTATGGATTTTTGGTAAGCCATACAATCTTGGAGCTGTGGCGTGGTCAGAAACTAGTCTATATTTCTCAGATTGTGTAATATATTCTTTTTTATATAGATCCATTACTAATTTGTTGTTCTTGCGTTGTAGAGTTTGTGTTGGATCTGTACGCACTGCTTTAGTTTTTCTTAAACGTATTTTTAGCGTTAGCTCTATGCTTGGTATTTGAGTCTATATATGATTTTAACCATGGAGATTGTTTGAAAGTGAGAATCCGATGTATTTTTTTTAGAATCAAACCATACTCTAAACATTGCTTAAGAATTCTGTAGTGAATAATATATGAATGTTTAGTAGAAAAGTCAGCAATTAATTTAGTTTGATTCTTTCCGTAAGGATTTTTATTTTCCGCACAAAAAGTAGGTCATTGTGCGATTCGTGCAAATTGGAGGGATATTCTTAAGTAACTTCATACACATAACCACCATTTGAATTATTATCTATCCGATTTGGATCCAGATTTAGCTCATCACTTGATAACCATCTGGATCCTCCATATGGAAGATATTCGGACATAGCCCAACCGTAAAGGTTATTGGCATCTAGGTACATTAGAAATTCTGAGGGTTTCTCTTTATCGAAATCCTCGATATTTATTGTTTGCTTTTGAATACCTTTTACTACATTGTACAATCCCCCCCCCCCCGTATCCCTTTTTAAAGAAATTATACATATCTATATCAGTTAACAACTCCAATTCTATATTTGTGTTTTTCAACATAGCATCCCACGACAGTCCAGGAGCAGTATAGTACTGGCTTGGATCTAGGTTATATATTCCCTAATTCCTAGGATAAAGAATCCATTTGTGTCTTTCTCATTAAATAATTAGTATATATATCTTCACAATCCTTAACTAAATAAGCAACAAATTTTTCTGCAGCGTCCCTACCAGTATAGATTCTAAACTTATCTATATTATGGTTAATATATTTAATATTATAACTAAAAGCACAGGTAATATGCTTTTTAGTTAAATTTTTTTTTACTTACTCTACATTGGATGTCCTTAAGTATGCACTCACAATCTGCATACACGACAAAAGGCACATGCATCTGTCGTTGGTGGTCCTTAAATTTAAGTGTAGCGTTTTTATGGGATGGTAGCTGGGCTACAATTTTACCACACTCCGCTTTGTGTTGCTCCATGATCCTATCACTGTGAGTAAATTTATAATAAATATTTTTACCTTAAATTTATATATATATATATATATATATATATATATATATATATATATATATATATATATATATGTATATATATATATATATTTATTTATTTATATTCTTATAGCTTACCTAGACATATTTTCTATTAGAACGTAATTATGACCACGATATTTTCCACCAACAATAAGTTGATATGATTACATTTTTCCTCCTTTGTAATATAATACGGACCAACAACTACATTATTTTCCTCATCATAACCAAATACGTTTACGCTGATTCCACTATTCCGCTTCTCAAATATTTTAATATCTTTTAAAGATATTGGAAATATTAAATTCTTAAAATCTAGCGTTACCCCATTTTGGGTACAAATGATGTCAGCAGTTATGTCATGAATATTGTATCAGCTACATCGCTGTTTACTCTTTATTTGAGAAGTATCTACTGCGGCGATCAGACACCACTTGAAACAATATTGATCGGTGTTTTCTACATTGATGCAAGCTTTTCTTTTTTGAAGTTTTTCTGGTAAACTCATCCAGTTTGCTCCTTTAACTAGAGAAGCTTTATTAATACTTAGCTCTGCTCGGACTATGCGTATCAAAGTCCAACCAGAGTCCTTCTCTTGGAATTCACTCATTTTATTTTGAATTTCTGAAATTTGGTTAGAAAATACATCATATATTTCATCTCCTCTGGTCAACAAATTCATTTTAGCTCTATGATGAATAATATTGAACTCAAATTCCTCTCCCACAATTTTAACATATTCTGCCAAAATACTCATATTAAATTTTATTACAGTGTGGCTTTGTAAATAACTGTCAAGCATCTCTATGAAAATTGATTCATTTTCACCAATGAAATCTTCTAGTAAAAGTTCATCTCTTTTATTATTTAATCCATACGTTGCAATATTATTTTTGAACGCTTTGCTTATGGTGTAAAATTTCATATTATCTTCATGTCTTCCTTAAGTTTCTTCATCAATGCTGGTATTATTTATTAAATTACCTCCATAAGCATCCGATCCTTGAAGTTCTCGTTGTTGTTGGTGTTGTTGTGGTTGATATTGAAATTGTTGATGTTCATAACTATTTGTGTACCATTGCATGGAGGTAGAGGGTTGTTGCAAATACATTTGTTTTTGTTGTTGTTGATATTGCAATTGTTGGTCAGTATTTGGGTACCATTGCATGGCCGTAGGAGTTTGCTCCCAATACATTTGTAATTGTTATTGTTGAGGATATTGATATTGTTGTTGAGGATATTGATATTGATATTGTTGCTGTTGTTGAGGATATTGATATTGTTGTTGAGGATATAGATATTGTTGCTGTTGTTGAGGATATATATATTGGTCCTCAACATCATGATTTTGTGTATGATCCAAGAAACACTTTTGCTATTTATATATCTTATTGCACATATTACATTTATATACCATTTTAATAATTTATAGAATGTATTGTATTTTTTAAGATTTTATATGATGATGCACTTGCTAGATACAATGCTGTACTTGCTGCTAGATTAGAGAACGTCTCAATTTATACGAATTACGTTCTATTCTTACATTGTTACAACAAACATACGTATGTATATACAAAACTGCTGTTCATTCATTTATTTACATATACATACATATGTATGTAGTAAGTAAGTATGTATGTATATAAGTGTGCATGGTTTGTTTGACAAATGTCAGCCTCTTGACACAAAAAAAAACAAAAAATAAATAAAACTAAATAAAACCAACAAGAAAAACATTAATATCTCACCAGCATACATAATTTCTTTCTATAAATACCCTTCCAGCTCCATCAGCTAAAAAGAATATTACAAAAACACAAATGCCGAGTACATACTATGTTAGTTTGTAACATCGCAACAGTGTGTACTAGCGTCAACGTCTGTCATTTTTGAAATTTTTTCTTGTTGTGTGGTATTGCTTTCCCTATAAAAAAAATATAACGTGAAAGACGTTGCACACATTTAAAAAAATGATTATAACACATGAAATGCCAGATGTGTACTCGACATTACACACTCGCTTTTTTTTATATACATATACGACTACTTACCCATCTGCCAACGCTAAAGTTATTGTAAAAACATACACAAATACACATGCATGAGCATCCCTTTGACAATCCTAAATATCTTACACGTCAATTTCTCCAACCTTCAAGTAAAATCGTTTCTCATAAATTACATATTTTATTTCATCTCTTCAAACTCTTTAAACATAGGAAATAGGAAAATCAAACTAAATAGAGCCAACAACAAAAAACATTCATAGATTTCCCACAAGCATACATAAGGTCTTCTACAATAACCTTCCATGGTCACCAGCTAAAAAGAAAATAAAAAAATGCTGCAACCACTTGACAAACAAAAAAAATCACACTTCAATTCAAAATTAAAACAAAAACATACGTACAAAGCATGCGTGCCAACGAAAATAAACTACGAGTATGTACATCAACCGACATACATCTACAAACCATCGAGTACCCTCGTCACTTCACACCTTTGGTTAAAACAAAAATCTGAAACATACATACAAAGCATGCGTGGCAACGAAAATAAACTACGAATATGTACATCAACCGACCGACATCTACAAACCATCGAGTACCCTCGTCACTTCACACCTTTGGTTAAAACAAAAATCTAAAACATACATACAAAGCATGCGTACCAACGAAAATAAACTACGAATGTGTACATCAACCGACCGACATCTACAAACCATCGAGTACCCTCGTCACTTCACACCTTTGGTTAAAACAAAAATCTAAAACATACATACAAGTTTGCGCGCCAACATAATAACCTACGAGTATGTACATCAACCGACAGACATCTACAAACCATCGAGTACCCTCGTCACTTCACACCTTTGGTTAAAACAAAAATCTAAAACATACATACAAAGCATGCGCGCCAACATAATAAAGTACGAGTATGCACATCAACCGACAGACATCTACAAACCATCGAGTACCCTCGTCACTTCACACCATTGACATTATTTTACAATTTTCCCATAAATTACAAAATTTTTGACGTTAATTACCCAAATTTGACAATTTTTATTGCCATAGAACCGCCAGTATCTAACTACTCGCAGGGTTAGCCTTACAGTGCTTGGCAACTACATACTATGAACTTTAAAGCTAAAGTAAAATATTTTTTTGCATAAGGGGGAAATACTTTAAGTATATTCGATAACACTTAAGCAAAATTTTGTTTTGCTTTATTTTCTTTATGTTGTACAAGTGCGAGTAATATAAATTCTTGGGAGGTATAAAGAGAGTAAAATTTTGTATTGTTTTTTTATTTGCATTTGCTTGCTTTGGTCCATCATTGGCATTTAGATTACGCTGAGAATGTTTAAAAAACAAATGTACTTAATTTCAAATACACTCGATGCTATGCCCTAATACATATGTATGTTTTTATCCCAGTCAGCATTTCATGATATTAATGATCATATTCGAGTCTTTTTCGACTCCTCCGCATTTATGCGCTCCTTTTCGAGTCGAAAATTATTGTTCATTCGGGAGAAAATGGTACCCTAGCCGCGAGTCTTCAAAAATAGTATTTTATGACTCGCATTTCTGATAAATTTCTATTACTTTCGAGACAGTTTGTGGTAGTATTTCAATTTTTCGTTTGTTTTAAATTTTTATATTTTCTTGGTTTTAATGTACGAGCTTGCTGTTTGTTGTTTGGCCTTAGAGAGTTTTTCGTCTCACTCGCACTGGTTGACTGATCTGCCACGGATTACCGTATAATCTTGCTGTATATCTTGTGGACTTTCTTTAACAACGACGTTACTACTTCCTATGTGAAAAACAAAACTTTTGTAAAATACTGTTAACATCTTGGGCATCTGATATACGTTACTCCGCCCATATTTGTGCAACGCCATATTACTTTTACTTTGCATTAATATGTTTAATAAATAAATAAATAAGTATACAAACATACAGGTATATATTGAAGTAGTATGTGTATATTCCCACCCATACATATTCACTTTATTTCCTTTTTATACCCTTTACCAAAAAATGGTAAAAGGGTATATATAGGTTTGTCATTCCGTTTGTAATTTCTACAATATTAATAAGCGACACATAAAGTATATATATTCTGGATCCTTATGCATAGGGAAGACGAACAAGCGATGTCCGTCTGTCTGTACGTGAAATCGGTTTTCCCCAGCTCCCAGAAGAGCTAGCGACTTCGTTCTTGGACTGGTGTGTCAGAAATTTTCCGAAAAATTTTGCTATTGAAAATCAGCAAAATCGAGCAGACGGTTTCAGAGCTGGAAAACTCAAACTCAATTTACCCATAGAAAATAACTACCGAAAACAAGTTTTTATTACTTTTTTATTAAATTAACTTATTTTATACTTCGGTATGAATAAAATTGGTATTTATAATTAAAAAAAAATTTAGAAACTTAACAAATTAAAAAACGTTTCCAGGGTTGGAAAACTTTAACTTTTTTCCTAATAATTAAACATATTTCATGTTTTAGGAAGAAGGCTATTTTCTCAGGAACGGTAAAAGCTACGGGTCTGAAATTTGGACAGTGTATGTAGAACTTTGGTCGCTACAACAACAAATATATAAAAGCTAAAAATTAAAGGGTGTTCCAAAATGAGTAACGAAAACTTTTAAAACCCCATGTAATATACATACAATTGTATTTATGTGTGTATATATGTATATTGACACTTGAAATTTGTAAAATTAGTGTATTTTTATATAGGCTACAACAATTAAGACTAAAATTAAAAAAATTTAAATTAAAGGGTGGTCCATCAGTTAATGAAATTTTGACTATGTAATTTTGACAAATTGCTATATCTTGGATACTGTAAGAGTTAAACTCTTGAAATTTTCAGAAACGGTCAAACTAAAAAATCCAAAAATTATAAAATCGCCAAAAATTTTAAAAAATCGCGAAAACGAAAAAAAAACGCTAAAATTAAAAAAAACGCCAAAAACCGAAAAAAATCGCCAAAACAAAAAAATGCTTATGTGAACAAAAATCGCCAAAAATTAAAAAAAAATTGCCTAAATGAAAAAAATCGCCAAATTAAAAAAAAAATCGCCAAAACGAAAATAAATCGCCAAAATAAAAAAACGCCATAAACCGAAATAAAATCGCCAAATCAAAAAAAAAAATTGCCTAAGTAAAAAAAAAATTGCGAAAAATTAAAAAAAATCGCTTATATGAAAAAAAAAATCGGCAAAATCAAAACAATCGCCAAATCAAAAAAAAATTGCCTACATAAAAAAAATCGCCAAAAATTAAAAAAATTGCTTAAATGAAAAAAAATCGGCAAATACAAAAAATCTGCCAAAACGAAAAAAAATCGCCAAAATTAAAAAACGCCGAAAACCGAAAAAAATCGCACTAGAAAAAAAGTATGAATTTTTTCACAAAATGAATATGTACCTACATATCTCTGTGCTTATGTATGTATCTCTATACTACATAAACGCACTTTGGTAAAGGGTATATAAGATTCGGCACAGCCGAATATAGCACTCTTACTTGATAAAATTGTACACAATAGGGATGGGCAAAAAATATCGATTAATCTATATTTGACAAAAAACGTCGATATATATCGCCGATATTTTAAAAATCGATATATCGATTCTTATTTACGATTATCGGGTTGCGATATTTTTAAGAGCTTTATAAATTGTTGACGTTTTTCAACTATACGATATTGGCATCAATGTGATGCGAGGAAAAAAATTCACAAGAACAGCCAAGGCGCATATGTATATACCGTGACCCCACTAGGCCAGCTGACTTTTGTTTGTTAACTAAGCTAAGTCGTCGGTTGGTTATTGGTTTGCTGCAGACATAATGTATTTTGAATATACTGTGTCGCAAACCAATAACCAACCGACGAAATGTTGAATTTGGTTTGTATGGTATATGCCACTATCACTATCATCACAATCACTCTAAACGAAATACCTTCTTGTTTTTGCTTTAAGTTCATGATGCTTGCAATCGATGGCGCTTAGCCATTTTTTAGTCTACATTTAGCCATTATTGGTGAAGAAATTTTTAAACCTTTTAGGTACAAAATTCAGATTTTGTAATTTTCTCTTTAAAAATTTTTGAATTTTCCAGATTTTACTCTAAACCACTTTTCAAGCACCACTTTTGTAGTAAGTTCTATCTTAGGCCCGTGACTCCGAAAATATATGTTTTCCCGATGATTTTTTTATGTACTATCTTTAATATTAAATATTATTTTCCCTTTTTTAGTTTGATGTGCTTCCATAAACTAGATTTGTTACCTATTTTTCTTAAAATTATCGCCCCTATTGTCCTCCACAACTCAACTGAGTTTAGCCGCCAGAGAGTCAACACAACTTTCGAACAACCAAATTATTGATTAATAATAAATAATAATAAAAATGTTATGGCAAAAGGCAAATACAGATTACACCGTTATTTAAGTTAGGTTGACTCTCATAAAACCAAACTGAGTTGAGTTGAGAACGACAATAGGGAATTATATTTCCGCTAAAGCTTTATTCAGATTAAGTGAAAACTAAGTTTTAATGCTACTTTTTTAGATTAAACGAAAGCCACTTACGTTTAAAATGCTCCAATATTTCCGGTGGAATAGGAATTTTACTCACAGTTTGTAGTTGATTAAGCTGCATGTGACCCGTACACAAACTTGACAATGTTTGGTAGTCATAATCATTAAGTCCGCTAACCGTCGCCATTCCGTGTTGACTTATGCCTGTCATCTTCATTAAAGTATTCATATAACAAAAAAATAAAAAAAAACAAAAATAACAAAATATAAATACATATACAATCGCTCAAATGCTAGGGATCAAAATAAGAAACTGCCGAATGAACCATACCTCTAAAATGTATTTTCATGTCCCGACTTTTGATCCGAATGGTCAAATTTTAAAGAATCTCATTTTGACCCATTTAGAGTTCCTCAATCGAGTCAAAATGTATGACCGACCCAAACTAATTTGGGAGGGACGACCCACCTATGCCAGTGGCACACCCCCTGGAACCACCCCGGGGGTTCACCATACAAACATTTAAAAAAATCGCCATTTTTGACACTTTACAAGAAAAATCAGCGAAATGACTATGTTTTTTTAGTTTTGGAGTTTATTTTTCTCTTTAAAAATTTATTTATACAGAACATATGTAAATGAAACAAGAATCTTGTCTTATTTTTGGGTTAAATACTGGTAATCCCTGATAGCTAGGTAATAAAATATATCTTCCATGTGTTTACAATATGAAGCTGTATTCAATAAAGACCATGCCTAAAATCAGGTACGCATATGTACAGGGTGGCCCAGAAAGACCGAAGTGGTGTAAATTCCTTATAACTTTTTATTTAAGACATATTTTTTTAATTTTTTGTTTTTTAAATACAGTAAATTTATAGGGAATATTTTTAGATTAGTTGTTAAAAATGATATCCCGCAAGTGGAGGCCATTTTCTGCTTCGCACAAATGATCTCTTTTCAACACATTTTCCATGATCTTTCGCAAAACTTCCGGTGTTATGTTGTTAATTTCGTCTGGAATATTGGTTTTTAATTCCTCAATAGTCCTAGGCTTATTAACATAAACTTTCCCTTTTAAATAACTCCAAAGGAAACAGTCTGGAGCGGTTAAATCCGGGGAACGCGGAGGCCAATTAAAATTGCTTCTACGCGAATTTATTCTTTCCCCAAAGATGTCGCGTAAAATAGCCATTGTGGCCCTCGGAGTGTGCGCTGTGGCTCCATCCTGTTGGAACCATATTTGCGGATGGTATTCCACGGCTGGCCTTACAAAATTTTCCAACATGGCCCGATATCGATCACCATTGATGGAAATGGCGACATCTCTTTCATTTTCCAAAAAATATGGACCAATGATCCTTTCTGAAGAAACACCGCACCAAACAGTACACTTAACTGGGTGTAATTGTCGTTGATGAAGTACTCTCGGGTTTTCCTTAGCCCATATCCTAAAGTTTTGCTTGTTAACAAACCCATTTAATTGGAAATGGGCTTCGTCACTCATAAATAAGTTATGAATAATGGAAATGGAAAGAGCACATTTGTGCGAAGCAGAAAATGGCCACCACTTGCGGGATACAATTTTTAATAACTAATCTAAAAATATTCCCTATAAATTTACTGTATTTAAAAAACAAAAAATTAAAAAAATATGTCTTAAATAAAAAGTTATAAGGAATTCACACCACTTCGGTCTTTCTGGGCCACCCTGTACTATTTAGTTTTAAGGTTCTCATTTTTAGTATTTAAGTCAAATTTTTTATAATAAAAATTAAGTATGTTACAACTACTCAAAGCGTAAACTACATAGTTTATTAGTTAAACAATCATCATATTACAATGAATCCACTATCCTGTACACCGCAAGATGAAGCTACAACAACTATCGAGAACCCAATGAGTCATATACCCAAGCATGATGTAACTGTTTTTAGTGTGATCTTAATTTACCAACCCATCTGGATATCTTGAGATATTGGGGGCTATTCTGGAAAACGCGTCGAAGAAGTGAAACTTTACATTCAAACAAAAACAAATTTTCAAAAATTGTTTTTGTTTGCCATGCATTTCATAAATGAAATAAACGTGAGAATATCAAGGCGTTTCTCTTTCTTTTAAAAACGGTTAATTTTGTATGAGAAACAAAAACAAATTTTTTACATTTACACAGTTTTGTTTTTGTTTTCCATGTAAGTTTCATTCACCAAGTCAACGCGTATTTCAGAATAGACACCATTATTTTTACTTGAGCGAACGTGCTAAAACAGACCAAAAAAAGTTTTCTTATAAATCATTCACTATTGAAGTACAAAATAAGTTGATTGGGAAAAACTTGGTATGGAAATAATGGCGAAAAATTGTATATATATTAAATTGAATAGATTGCTTGACAAATATCAAGAACAAATCAAGAGCAAAATGAAAACCCCAAAATTTCCAGTTTCTTAAATCTCTGGAGAGAATTTTTCTAAATGCTATTTGAAGGCAGCTCCATGTGCATGCGGTTTGGTTCCAGAACGCCTCAAAGAGTTTATGCACGATCAACATAATCAGAGAAGACTAACAGTGGCTGCATTTATGATGGAAATCAAAGAGGAAGGAGCAACGTCTATGTCATCAATGCCAACATACCAAGATCCCGATGATTCAACATACGCACCGCCATCGGTTCAAGAAGATATGGATACAAGCACAAGTTCTCAATAGACAGAAATATACGATTGTTTTAACTTTGACTTGATATGTGACAGATTTGATGTTAGGAACCGCTCTTTTCCAAGATTTAAAAAGGAAAGATAAGCATGGCGAACCTCTCATCAGGGATAAATCGAAAGATCGCAGAGAAAAGGAGAAATGCAGACAAGAATTATACGACGATTCGAATTGCTTTTAAAAAGATCATTGCATTGGTTCGTTTGCTTTTTACAATTCAACGAATTTCCGTTTCGGCATTTGTTTAAAGCTTTGGATAAATCGACCAAGATCGGCAACCGGAAAACTGAGCCGTCAAGTCAAATCGATACATGTGAAACTCTTCCGGTAAGTTATTGATATCACTCATTTATTATAATTTTCAAACGTTTTTAATTATTTTATTATTATATATTTCAGGTGGTGGACGGCTTTCAGTAAATTTTGTTGAAAAATATGCCCCCTGCTCCAGAAAATTTAATTTTCCACCGATTCGGTGGATCTGACTAATATCAAACAAGGGAAAATTGTACATTCTCTCTGGCTTACCAAGGCCAGTAGATTATTACGATTGTATGCGACAACGGAAAATCCATCTGAAAATCTACGGATTCTGGTTGAATTTATAATTAAATGTTATGTGCCAATGTACTTCAATATCAAGTATTACAGCTCTGTCATGTACGGTAGTTCATTGGTTGGTCACGGTTTCTAAAACCTTATTTGCGCAGTGTTATCAATAAAGTAATTGAAAATAATTCATTTTATGCGCATTCAGAAAATATCTTGCTATCAATTTTGTTTGATGATAGCAAAGAAAAGACTGTGCTATAAAGAAAATTCTACGCAACCGACCGACGCAGCCGACCGGAAGTTAGAGATTATAGAAAAACCACATATAAACTTTAATTGCACAATGTGAATGATATAAATAACGTATTTGAACCACCATTCACTCGAAGCATTCCGTACGATACATTGAAAGAATATTTAAATCAAGATGATCCACCGTTTTTTGATCGAAAAATTCCATCACACATACAAGGAACGGAACGACACGTTCAAATGCTAGATAGCATTTCCAAACGAGTTATTCCGGGAAATATATTAGAGAGCCGTGCGAAATTGCCCAGACTTGAAAGCAAAATAGACAAACAATAATTTATTTTTATTTTCTTTTCTATTACTAAGTAAAATTAATTTTTTTATTTCATTCTGAATAAATAAATTTCTAAAGAGAAAAATAAAAATAAATAGCCATTTCGCTGATTTTTTCTTGTAAAGTGTAAAAATTGTGATTTTTTAAACGTTTGTATGGGGAACCCCCAGAGGTGGTTCCAGGGGTGTGCCACTGGCAAAGGTGAGTCACCCCTCCAAAATTAGTGGGGGTCGGTCATACATTTTAACTCGATTGAGGAACTCTAAATGGGTCAGTGAGATTTTTAAAATTTGAAATTTCGGATCAAAACTCGGGACATCAAAATAAAATTTAGAGGTATGGTTCCTCCAGCAAAGTTTCTTATTTTGATTCCTAGAATACGATTTTCTTGTAATTTGAGCGATTTTTAAATCGACCCATGTATTGTTTTTTTACATAACCCGATGGATACCAAAGAAGAGAATGAGACCATTCGCATTTGCTAACAATTCATAAATTCGTTGCTATTGCCATGCATTTATTCGACAACAATAACAAATGTAATTGCTATGATACCATTCATTGCGATTTGTTGATTGCTCATACGCACTCTATTATCACAATGCCGATATAACACAAGAAAGAATGGATTTCTTTCATGCTGCAGTGTGAAGGAGGAAATTTGAGAAAAAACAAATGTTGATATTTACAGTTAAAAAAAAGCAAATGCAAAAAATAAGTTTGAAAAATGTAAAATATATCTAAAATGTATTTCAAATAACTGTCTCATATAAAATATGACATAAAATACATTTCCAATCTATATCGTGTTTTATGAATACCAATGTAAGAGTTTTATACAATCACAAAGTACAAAGACTACGTTGTGGTCACAGTAAAAAGCATTCGCACCATTCACTGAGTATTCGTTGCTTTTGAAAAGACCAGTGAACATTTATATAAAACAAGCAATACACGCAATAAAATTCGCCGCACTCATCTCTTTCGATTGTGCCATGTGTTCTTTATTTCAAATGTTGAGGATTGACAAAAATATGCAGGTTTTTTGGGATTGCATTCAAAACAACAAAATAAGCCATTCAATATGTTCTCTGGTGGATACTTCGTATAATATTAAAATTTTTCAATAAAATAATTTATTTTATACAATAACAGAAAAAAAATTCTTTATTCTAAGTTATCAAACAATAATAATTTCAATAAAAACTTCAACTTAAATATACAAATTTATAAAGTGTTTTATTATATAGTACGCACGTTACTCCCCCCTCAAAAAATATTAACATCTAATAAATTAAAAGTTACTCGTTTATTATTTAATGAATTTGTGTTGTTACAAATGTTTAGGTCTTTACCACTAACATTTTCTGTTATAGCGGGCTTAAGACGATGTATATTTCCATCTTTATCAATTTTAAAACATTATTTATCCCTCTCGATAACTTTGTACTGGACTTCATAAGGCTGTTGTAATGACCTTTTATTTATCACACGCAAAAATACCAATTTGCAACTTTGTAACTCTTTTGGAACATAAAAACATGATTCGGAGCTCGTATTATGAACCATTTTGGATTTTACATTTTGAAAGCAATCTTTCAACTTAATAAAACATCATCATGCATAAAATTACTTTGTTCAATAACAATTTCTCCGGGTAAACGAATATTTTGACTATATGTTAGTTCAGCTGGAGTTGCTTTTAAATCTTTTTTATAAGTAGATCTTAGCCCAAGCAATGCTATCGAAAGTTCATCATACCATCTTGAAGAAATGCCTTTAGCCATTAATGTAGCCTTAACTTGTCTATGAAATCTCTCTATAATACCATTAGCTTGTGGATGGTATGCTGAAGTAGTAATATGATGACATCCTAAAAATTTCGTAAGTTCTGAAAACATATGTGATGTAAATTGGCAACCTGATCAGTCGTTATTTTTAGTGGTACACCAAATCTGGAAATATAGTTCCGTAAAAATGTATCTACTACTGTTGTTTTGTTAATATTCCTAAGTGGATACACTTCTGGCAAACGTGTAAAACGATCTATTCTCGTTAATAGATACCTGTATCCATGGGAAGCAGGGAGTGGCCCAACAATATCTATGTGTATGTATTCAAAACGACCTTTCGGAATTGGTATTACAATAACAGGAGATTTTGTATGTTTATTTATTTTAGATTGTTGACACTTTAAACATTCCTTCGACAATTCGTTTATCTCTTTATTCATATTGGGTTAAAAATATTTTTTGTTATTAAACGTCGTGTTAACCAAGTAACAGAATGAGAAATACCATGTAATTTATTAAATCCTCACAAAAACATAAATGTAAAAAGAGGCCAAGTTCCTTTCCAAAATTTCGGCCATCAAAAGTAGTGAGATACAAATTTGGCCAAGTTCGTGTTTGGTACAATACCTATCACTGCAATAGGTATGTATTATCTAAATTTGTAATCGTAAGGGTGTTATATAATTTCTAGATAATCTGCTTACTTGACATTTTTCCCGATATAAAGAAACGAACAAATATACATTATTTTGTCCTTTCTTAGAACAGTAAAAATATTGCCAAGTTAGCATATGATCTACAAATTATATAACACCCTTCCGATTACAAATTTGTATAATGCATACCTATATATATATACCTGCAGTGATAAGTATTGCACCAAACACGAACTTGACCAAATTTGTATCTCACTACTTTTGATGGCCGAAATTTTGGAAAGGAACTTGGTCTCTTTTCACATTTATGTTTTTGTGAGGATCTGACTACTTTTTGGAAGGATTTCTCAATAAAGCTTTTTAAACTTAAAATTTGTAGTCTGTTATAGTTCTATTCATAATGTCTGAACCAGTTCAAAAGACAGAGTTACATAAAATATTGGGTTATAGGGTGATATGTGCACCATTGTGTCATAATAAGGACCGAGTAATTTGATTAATTTTTTAAGTCATCTGAGTAGAAATGTGTAAAATATAGTGTAAATTTTAGTGTAGTAAAGTCTGCTCAGACGAAGTCCTTTACAAACGCGAAACTAAATGCTAGCATGAGTGAATCGTGCATGCAAGGTTTCAATACAGTAGCTTGTGTTTTAAGTTTATCTAGCTGGTAACTTATATAAGCTTATTTTTATTTTTGCAAAATTTCAGTTCTCTTTCGTTTAATATTTCAATACAAATTTGATAAACGTGGCCCTACTTCCCTAATTTAACAATCAGTGCTTTCATATTTTTCCCGTTCGTAAATCCTTTAACTTAAATTCTTAATTTTGAGCTTAAAGTGCGTGTTCATGCCCCCAATTGAAACTTCCAGCATTTAAAATCTTTCTTGGTGCTCTCTAATTTAGGTTAATTGTGTATTGAATTCAAGCTCTCTAGTGCAAATTTAATTATTTAATTCTTATGGGCGTATTCCCGAGCACTTTTTTTAAATACATTTTTTGCCAGTGCTAATCATACGTGTCAAGTTTCATTGGAAACGGATCTTAATATTTAAATAAATAGTATATTTAAATCTGCTGATGAGGTTTGAATTGTATGGGCATGTTAACTTCCACTTTTTTCAACGAAATTTTATAACTGCATTATTCTAACATTTGTGCCAAATTTCAATAAAATCGCTTGAGATAAACATTTTAAATTTGCTCTTTTAATTGTGTGCTTTATTGGAATAGCCCCGCCCCACCTGGTTAAAATCTCCGGGTTTTCAGATTTTTCTAGTTAGTTCCTAACGTAGACCTACTTGTGTATTAACTTTCAGCTAACTAGTGTATATTTTATTTATTTTGTTTTTATGGGCGTTATAACGCTTACTTTTTCAATCTCAATACCTGCTGTAGCCACTAGTTATCTTTCCAGTCGAGTTTCGTTGAAAACGGATAGTAATAAATATATAAATATGTAGTATATTCAAATATGCTGACCCGAAGTACATGAAATAGCAGTCTTAAATTGTATGGGCGTGTTAGCGACCACTTTTTCAACTAAAATTTATAGCCCTGTACTATTGCAACATGTATGTCAATTTTCAATAAAATCGCTTGAGTTTAACGCCTTAAATTTGTTTTTTAAATTCTGAGCCTTATGGGCGCAGCCCCGCCCTCCTAGGTAAAATTTTTGGGTTTTCAGATTTTTCTAGTAATTTGCTAATCTATAACTACTCGTTTACCAAATTTCAGCTCACTAGCGCAAATTTTAGTTTTTAATCTTATGGGCGTGTTCCCGCCTACTTTTTTAACCCCAAATTTTTATTTGGCTAACAGTTATCTTTCCTGTTTATTTTCGTTGGAAACGGATAATAGCAAATACATAAATAGTACATTTAAATGTGATGACCCGAAACACATGAAATAGGAGGCTTAAATTGTATGGGCGTATTAACGCCCGTTTTTTTCAATGAAAATTTATATCCTTGTATTATTGCAACATGTGTGCCAAATTTTAATAAAATCGCTCGAGTTAAACGCCTTAGAAATGTTTTTTTAATTCTTAACATTATGGGCGTGACCCCGCAACCTTGGGTAAAATTTTCGGGTTTTCAGATTTTTTTTAGGTGAGTACTCACTTAGTTCTACTTGTGTACCAAATTTCAGCTCACTAGCGCAAATTTTAATTTTTATGGGCGTAACCCCACCCCCTAGTTAAAATTTTCGGGGTTTCAGATTTTTCTAGTTCATCGCTCACCTAGATCTACTCGTGTAACAAATTTCAGCTTTCTAGCTATAGCGGAAGTGCTTCATCAATTTGATGAGAGTGTCAGTGGTCAGTGAGTATGTCTTAAAATATGCACTTTTTGCACCTCCATATTTCCGGAACCTTTCATTGTAAAACTTTGCATATGAGGTTACATGAATTTATTCTAATTACGGTTTAAATTTTATAATTTTACGATTGCGGGGAACAAAGTTATGGAGGGGGTAAAAACAGCTCGAATGGTGTCCTGTAAATATACACACTGCGTGCATTGGCCGGAACTTGGCCTGGCGAACTGCCGTGCGCCTAGATTGTCATTTTTGTGGTTAATACTTAAATCTACAGAGCCTAATACAAGAAGTTTTTCCCCACTAAATGTTAGTAAATTATTCAGGCATGTTCTGAAATCACGGTGATTTCATATCACTAACGATTTTGAAATCACGCAAGTAATTTTTGGGTGTTCTTAAAATCACGAGATTTTTAGTTTTTAGTAGTGATTATCATTGTGCTAAACAACGAGCAAAAAGCTTTTATTGTGCTGCTACAGTATTTAGGACTTATTTTTGCCATTTAACCTTATTTTGAACGATTGTATATTAAAAATTAACCAATCGAATTTCATAATTATAATTATTATTGAACAAATTAGATCAAGTTTTATTCTTAATGATTAATTTAATTGAATAAATTAGGCATATACTACACGACTTTTTAACTTTGTTGCTCTGGCAACCGCAAATGCCTTTTTGATAAACAATATCAGCTGACTACTGAAAAGGAAATCACGAAGAATGTTCTTTTGTGTAAAATAATTAATTTTATTACAAGAACAAATGAAGAACAAATCATATTGTGTGTATATAATTGTTTTATTACCGAATTCAAAGTAAACTGCTTCAAAAACCATCAAGTGATTTGATATCGTCAGGCAGTTTGTTGACCGGTTTCAAATCACGAGGTCTCAAACATTTTTGTGTGCAGAACACCTTTTTAGTGATTTCAAATCCCTTTAGTATGAATTGATGATGACAGAACTACCTGATTATTAAAATGTTTATTACATATTTTCAACATACTTATAGTATTTTTTGATAAAAGATTAAAGATTTGACTTGCCGCATTCGTGAAATTTTACTCCCTCTGTAGGATATTTTTTTGTTTTTATGGTTTTGCACACATCTGTTGTATTTACTTTGTTCATTTATTTTATTTTTATCGTTGTGATTCATGGGTAAATTTTTCAAGGTTTTTGTGCTAGAATTGTTGATGTGAGACACGTGTTCAATTGTTGTAGCGTTTTCCCTGGCTGCCTCCATTACTTTGGCTATTTCCAAGACTTTATCACACTTTAAGTCTCCTTCTCCAAGAAGTTTCTCTTTTATTTTCATAGTGTGGAAATAATCCACAAATAAAGATATCTTTAACCAACCCCTCACGAATTTCGCCAAATTCGTAAGTGTTTTTTTAAACTTTGGAGTGCTGTTGCATACTGTACAATAGTCTCACCATGTTTTTGTTTGCGAGTAAAAAACATGTGACGTTCCATTGCCGGGGTTTTTTTTAATAATTTTCCTATTTTTGCCATAAAGGCTTCATTAGTCTCTACTTTCTGTTGCTGTTCTGTGCCGTTCTTTTCCGTATAAAATATTTTGCAATTACTTTTTATGCGAAAAAAAAATCAGCTGGCATCCTATAGAATTGTTTACACTTGTACACAAAGTATCACAACACACTAATACATACACACTTTTGGCTGTCACTATTTTCTACAGTTTTTTACGCAAGAGAACAGAACGGAAAAGGAAAAACTAACCACACATACATTTTTTTTAATACATTTATTTATTTATTGTATCTTCAATTAAGAACTAACAATAAGTATTCAAATCTTAAATCTAAAATATAAGTATTAGGCCCGACCACTGTCGGACATAAACTTAGTGATAGTTATAAATAATACATAAGTATTGATAATCAAAAAAAGAGAAAAAAAAATATTTTCAAGCAATCCCATCTGGAGTGTTGAGTATAAGAGCCCTTGTGTCCTACTTTTTCAAGCGGATGTGGCCAGTAACATTCAAGATGTTACGAGCAAGCGGATTAGGATGTGACTCGAGTTTTGTTAAATATTTGCCTGCGTATTTTGCTATTTCTTCAATCACTAGTGGCATATTCAAATCACGATGTATATTTGAGTTTTTGATGTACCATGTTATCAAACGTAAAATTTTGTTTTGCCTTCGTTGGATTCTCTCGACGTTAGAAGCTGAAGCAGTGCCCCATAACTGAATTCCGTAGCACCATATTGGCTTCAAAAGCGACTTGTATAATAAAAGTTTGCAGTCTAGGCTGTGTGTTGAATTTCTACCAATCAGCCAACATATCTGACTTAGTTTAGGTTTCATTTGTATTAGCTTTGAGTCAATATGGTGTTTCCATGTAAGTCGTCGATCAAGGTGTATACCAAGGTATTTTACATGTAAATGATGAGGAACAACTTGATTGTTGATTCGAATTGGGGAACAAGTATCTCTTCGCAGGGTAAATGTTACCTGAACACACTTTTGCTCGTTTACCTTAATTCTCCATAATTTTAACCATAGTTCCAGTTGTGTAATATGTTCTTGTAGATATCGGGAAGCCTCGTAAGGGTTTTTGCGCATACTTAGGCAGGCTGTATCACCGGCAAACGTAGTTGTATGGGTATTACTGCTCATACGTGTCAAGTTTCTTTGGAAACGTATATTAATATTTAAATAAATAGTATATTTAAATCTGCTGTTCCGAAGTACATGAAATAGGATGTTTAAATTGTATGGGCCTGTTAACTTCCACTTTTTTCAACAAAATTTTATAACTTTGCATTGTTCCAACATTTGTGCCAAATTTCAATAAAATTTCTGGAGTTAAACCCTTTAGATTTGTTTTTTAAATTCTGAGCTTTATGGGCGCAGCCCCGCCCTCCTAGGTAAAATTTTTGGGTTTCAGATTTTTCGAATAATTTAATTTAGTTTAATTTAATTTTTAATCTTATGGGCGTGTTGCCGCCTACTTTTTTAAGACCAAATTTTTATTTGGCTAACAGTTATCTTTCCTGTTTATTTTCGTTGGAAACGGATAATAGCAAATACATAAATAGTACATTTAAATGTGCTGACCCGAAACACATTAAATAGGAGGCTTTAATTGTATGGGCGTGTTAACGCCCACTTTTTTCAATAAAAATTTAGAGCCTTGTATTATTGCAACATGTGTGCCAAATTTTAATAAAATCGCTCGAGTTAAACGCCTTAGAAATGTTTTTTTAATTCTTAACATTATGGGCGTGACCCCGCAACCTTGGTTAAAATTTTCGGGTTTTCAGATTTTTTTTAGGTGAGTACTCATTTAGTTCTACTTGTGTACCAAATTTCAGCTCACTAGCGCAAATTTTAATTTTTATGGGCGTAACCCCACCCCCCTAGTTAAAATTTTCGGGGTTTCATCGCTCACCTAGATCTACTCGTGTAACAAAGTTCAGCTTTCTAGCTATAGCGGAAGTGCTTCATCAATTTGATGAGTGTGTCAGTGGTCAGTGAGTATGTCTTAAAATATGCACTTTTTGCACCTCCATATCTCCGGAACCATTCATTGTAAAGCTTTCAAACTTTGCATATTATTCTAATTATGGTTTAAATTTTATAATTTTACGATTGCGGTAAACAAAGTTATGAGGGGGGTAAAAACAGCTCGAATAGCTTCCTGTAAATATACACACTGCGTGCATTGGCCGGAACTTGGCTTGGCGCACTGCCGTGCGCCTAGATACCGCTTTCCTAAGGCTACAGGGAATATATGGTCTAATATTATCATGTGTTAATTCACACCAAAGTTCCGAATCAATTAATGGTACTTTTATTAAACTCAAATTGAAAAACCTATTTCCTATTATCAAATTCTTTATTTCCAAATCTTTCTGTTGATCTTCATATAAAATTTTTAAATTCAAACCACTACCTGATACTACATCAATATCAAAAGGCCTTGAAAGACTATCAGCAACAACATTTGATTCACCTTTTATATACCGAATATCAGTAGTAAACAAGGTTGGCAAACGGTATCGTAAAAATACCGATACCGATTCAAATACCGCTAAAATTAGATACCGGTATCGATACCGAAATGCATTTCGGTTAGAAAATACCGGTATCCAGAATACCGTTTACGTCTATACCGGTACGTACCGGTATACCGATTCCCACCAAAAATAAAATTCAAAAATTTATTTCAATCAACTTTCTTTTATAAACACGTTTTTGTTCTCCTTTACACATTCTTATGCAGACCGTTTTTTTAATCAACCGTAAATTGAAATCATATAATAATCATCACTAGTGCGGAATACTACCAAACTTCAAGAGCTGCTTATCTGGCTGTTCCAGATACACAAACTAATGTGGAGATTTAAACTTTTTAATAGTGCTTTTTAATATATAGTATATACACAAAGATTTTTTTCTTTAATTTATTTATTTTATATCTATGTGCCCTTAATTATAAAAGTTGTCTAAGTCAGGGTTATTCAACCTGTGGTACGCGTACCACTTGGGGTACGCGAAACTTTCCCAGGTGGTACGCCAAATCGCCTCCACATATTTATGTGAAACAGGGTTTTCATCAATGGTGGCAATTAAAAATAAATACCGAACAACATTGAATTTGGAGCCAAATCTTATATTTGTTAAAGTTAACAAACATTGATCCAGATATAAAATGTCTTTTTAATTTTGCTGTTTTTTATTATTAATAAATGAAATGGATTAAATATTTTAAAATTTAGTTATTTATTGAGCCCATACTTGTTTATACACATACAATTTTTTTGGTGGTATGCGAATTGTTGGTTGTGAGTTTTGTGGTACGCGAAACAAAAAGGTTCAATAGCTCTGGTCTAAGTCGTGTGAATTTTTGCTTAGAAATATCAAATAAATCTTTGAAAAACTTCAATAAATATATAAAAAAAATTAAATAACTTTATATAAATCGAGACTAGTACAACTCTAAATTAAAATGCTGCATAATATAAAAATACTTTATAATTTGTTCAAATGTAATCTACTAAATATCTAGACCAGAGAAATATATGACTTAGACCAATTTCATAATTAAGGGCACATATGTGCGCTGTCTAAAATATGATGTTTGCTGACGGTACCTTCTGCTGTCTAGTGGGGCCTAAAGTACCCGATACACAGTGGGGCTTTTGTATAAAAAATATAAATAATTCTGCAGTTTCTAAACTAGCTGTCCGATTGTTATGAAATTTTTTATAGCATTTGAAGAGGTTTCATAGAAAATTAAAATCGATGCCAAGCTCATATTTTTGATCAGATAAAAAATATTTTTTGCAAGTGGATTTTTTTCTATTCAAGAGCTAAAACAAGTCTGCTACATTTCCGGGTTTTCGTTTATATTGAGAAAATGTTCGAGAAAAAATATTAAATTTTTGGCTTTTTTAGGTCCACTGTTCTGCTAATCGAGAAGTCAATCTTGTTAGATTTGGGAAATGAAACTCATTATGAATAAGGGACAAAATTTGTAACATTAAAATTTTTAAAAAAGTTTATTTCCGCCGTTTTTTTTGAAGAAAAAAGTAGGTTAATTATTTCGGTATTATAAAAGTATTTTGCCAATCAATATTTTCGGATGAAAAGTCTCTCCTAGGTAGAAAATGATGCAATCAATACACAGAAAGTAATAACAAAAAGAATTTGCTTTTGAGTTCTCGGCAATTCCCAAAAAAAAAAAACAAAATCCTAAAAATGGGACCTTTCAGTATTTTTGCAATATTCTTCTTACTTTTCGCCGGGCGCAGATTAGATTTTTGGAAATATTTTTTTCTTCTCTTTAGAAACTCACATTAATTAATAAAAAAATAATTTGAACTTAAGCCCGATTTAGAAATTATTTCTGATTAAAATTCACTATAGTTCAACTAAAATTTAAAAAATGTCTCATTTTTGGAAATATTTAAAAAACATATCTTGTCTTAAGGTGGCGTAATAAATTTTGGAATTTGATATTTAGAACAAAAATAGGTCTAATTCAAATATATGGTTAATGCGTTGATAAGGATGATGGAGAAAATTTTTCTAAACTTTTATATCTGAAGGTAAAGACTGCTCTCTTGAGGTGAAGAAAATTACTTGCTTTAACTTTTTTAATATTAATTGTACAAGAAATTCGTTTTGTTTGTTTTTAAGTCGGCTACAAGATATCGTTTATTGTTTAAATTGAAATGTTTAAATATTCGTTTCGTCTGAATTTGGGGAGTACGAATACGAATATCTAAAAACGGCCGAATATTCGAGAATTCGAATACGAATATACAATTCTACATGTATTTCATATATAATATACATACAATGTAATGTATTTATTTTTATCATTTTGGTAAATTAACCAAAATGTATACTTTATATATGCAAGGTTTCAACTGCAGTTTGCTTATTTTACTTTTTAATAAATTATTTTTTAATAAAATTTGAAATTTATTTGCTGGTGGTTTAGCTTAGTCTATATACGTATTTCATTGGCGCTTGAACCAAATCATCAGTAGACTTCAACCACACATTTTTAACAGTCACGTAGTTGTATGGGTATTACTGCTCAAAGGCATATCACAGGTATAAATCAAATACAAAACTGGCCCCAGTATGCTCCCCTGTGGCACACCGGATGATATAGATTCGGGCACTCATGAATTCTCCTTCCACAACCGTGAACTTCCGAGTAGTAATGTAACTTTCTAATAAATTCACCAAATTTATTGGTAGATATGATTTTAATTTTAAAATTAAGACTTCATGCCACACTTTATCAAATGCCTGCGAAACGTCAATAAACAGTGCAGTACAGTACTTCTTTTCTTCAAATGTTCTTCTTATACATTGAACCAATCTGTGCGTTTGTTCAATGGTGCTATGCTGACTTCCAAAACCAAACTGATGGTCTGGGATGCACCCACTACCAATTAGAATTGGGGACAATTTTGACATGAGCAGTTTTTCGAAAAGTTTTGACATTGTTGATAGCAGACTTATTGGCCTGTATGATTCTGCCTTGGTCAGATCTTTGCCAGGCTTTGGAATCATTTTAACTTTGGCAAGCTTCCAGCTGTGCGGATAGTACTCTAGTCGTAAAATGGCATTAAAAAGTAATAACATGATCCTAAATGCAATACCAGGCAATTTTATTAGCATTTGGTTACTAATTCCATCAATACCCGGTGCTTTCTTCGGGTTGAGTTCAGCAATTAGATTTTGTACATCACACATTTTAAATTTTATGGGTCGAGGGGGTAGCGCAACTACACTCGGGAAATCAACAACACCAGTACATGTGTTTGGGGTAAATACGGATTTTAAATGCTTTGCAAACAAGTTCCCTTTTTCAATATCACTCCTGGCAGTGCGCAGAGGTGGTTTAAACTCAACGGGTGTTTTAATTCTTTTCGCAGCGCACCACAAAGAATAATTAGATGCTGGTGTGACATCGAGATTTTCCAGATAGTTTTTAAGAGATGCAGTTTTTTCATATGCAAGCAGTTCTTGGAGTCTTTTAGTGCACTCTTTTAATCTAATTTTATTTTGGGGTGATCTGTGCTGTTGCCATTCTCTTCTAGCTCTTCTTTTTGCACATACGAGATGTTCAATATCTGTAGAATATATTCTGTTAAACCCAGTCTGCGGATTTGAGGAAGTGGCATGTTCAGCTGCCTGCTTAATATTTTCGGTAAGATTTGCAATATTAGATTCAATATCGTCATGAGTTCTTAGCTTAATGTTTTCAGTGCAATGACTACTAAGATATTTTTTGAATCACAGCCAATTAACACGACTGACCATTTTCACATATGAGTGAGGTAGAGCACTTCTCAGTGGGCTACAGATTGTAACGATCGTGGGAGAGTGATCGGACGATAGATCTAGGGAAGCTTCAACATGAATTAATTCCCTAGAAATATTTTTCATGACGCCAAAATCTATAACATCCGGAATTTTATGTATGTCAGTAGGCCAGTAAGTGGGCTCCCTAGAAATATTTTTCATGACGCCAAAATCTATAACATCCGGAATTTTATGTATGTCAGTAGGCCAGTAAGTGGGCTCCCCACTTGAAATGACGTCCAAGCCCATTTTTGAAATTGTGTTGAACAACGCTCGTCCTCTAGGTGTGATAAGACGCGAACCCCAGAAAGTATGTTTTGCATTATAGTCTCCAGCTGCTACGAAACAAGGGCCAAGAGATTTGTAGAAATCCTCGTATTGATCCTCAGTAATTGCGAATCTAGGAGGGGAGTAAATTGATGATATGACAAAATTTTTGCAAAAATTTTCGATACAAATATTCGTTGCTTGTAGATGTTCTTCACAAATGTTTTCAAGAATATAATGCTTGAGTCTTGACTTTATTAAAATTGCTGATCCCCCGTAAGCTCTTCCTCTTGAGTCCTTTGAATCATATAAAATATAGCCATTAATTTTGAATAGACTTCTTGAAGTTAAATAAGTCTCGGAAACCAACATTATATCAATATTTTTTTCCGTGAGGAAGTGCTCAAGTTCATTTTTATGTTGGTGAATGCCGTTTGCGTTCCAGAAACTTATCTTTAACGTGTTCATGGCTTGTTAAGTAATGCTTGAAGCAGTGTAGACTGCATTCGTAGCATTTCTTGCATCATGCTAGTCATATTTCAGTTCTCGTGGTACCTTCATAGCGAACAGTCGATTAGCAGAATTTTTTTTACATACCAAACAAACAAAAAATTATACAAAAAATATTCGTACTACATATTATTCGTAATAGGTACATACCGACTTTAATAAATAAGCTTTATTGCTTTGATAATATTTTTTACATAGTGGAAATAACAAATACAAAAAAAAACTCAAACAAAAAATAAACATAAACAGTGACATTGAGGAATACTCTGTACGAGTACCTTAAAAATAGACAAACAATCATAAAGTACAAAAACAAAAAAACCGTAAGAAAAAAAAAACAAAAAGTACCCTTGAGGAATACTCTATATGAGTGCCTCAAATACAAAAAGTTATGAAGTGAGTTCTAACGGCAGAAATGCCTATTTTACTGTGAGTTCTGAAGCTCTTAATGAAAATAATAGAAATAATAAATCTAATGAAAGTGTTTTTTTAACGGCAAAACCAATTTTTCGTCAGCGATCAACTTCGCTTTGTCCAATGCCAAATAGTAGTGATTCATTAACATTACAATTGCCTAGTACTTCTTCATATAAGTCAGTAATATCAGGCTCGTATTCGTCACTTAACAAAGTTATCACTACAGATAACAGTATTTCAAAACCCAAGGTGCAAGTCGTATGGACAGATATATAACCGTGGTAAAGCGTGGGCGAAGCCCGAATTCTTCAAAGATTTCATCCGCTCCAAAGATGTCTAGGGATAACAGCGCATCTTCAACTAATCGCCAAAACCGTTTTAAAATTTTGCAAGATAAGAACGACAAACCCGATGTATTCTCGAATAAAATATCCAAGCCGCCACCAATCTACTTGAGAGAGAAAAATTCAAATGCCCTTATTAAAAAATTAGTTTCGGTCATTGGTGAAAATAAATTCCACATTGTCCCAATAAAACGTGGCAACATCGATGAAACGAAAATTCAAATTTATGACGAAAAGGATTTCCACAAAATGGTTTCTGAATTTGAAACAAATAAAACAAGCTTCTACACATACCAGCTTAAGAGCGCTAAAGGCCTGCAGATCGTATTCAAGGGCATAGATTCTTATGTTGTCCCTGAAGAAATAAAAGATGCACTCGTCCTCCAGGGATTTAAGGTAAATAATGTATCTAACATAATGAACAGAGAAAAGGTACCCCAACCCCTATTTCGTGTTGAACTGGAACCGAATGATATACAGTTGAAAAAAAAACGAGACTCATCCTATTTATAGCCTAAAATACCTTTTATACAGAAAAATCACAGTTGAAGAGCCACATAAGCGTGCAGGTCCCGTGCAGTGTCATAATTGCCAAGAATATGGCCATACAAAAGCTTACTGCAATTTACCTACAGTGTGTGTTATCTGCAGTGAATTGCACGGTACTGCAAGTTGTACTAAACCAAAAGAGCAAGCGGAAAAAAATGCAGTAATTGTGGAGGTAATCATACCGCTAACTACAGAGGATGTCCTGTGAACTCTTTCGTAAAGCAGGCTATGGTGCAAAAACCTAAATTAGCTCCAGCTCAACCATTAAACGCGTACTCCGCCACTTTTGCTCAAGTGAGCCAACCAGTTACTTCACGTGTATCGTATGCCGATGCTGCTAAGGCTAGTTCTATTCCCACACAAAATGTTTCACCGCCAAATAATTCAACGAATGCAAATTCAAACTTTAACTTTAGTCGCCTGGAAGCTACTATTGAGAATCTGGTGGTAACTATAAACAACTTTACAACAAATATGACTACCATGATGCAAGAAATGCTGAGAATGCAGAATACTCTGCTTCAAGCATTAATTAACAAGCCATGAACACGTTAAAAATATGTTTCTGGAACGCAAACGGCATTCGCCAACATAAAAATGAACTTGAGCACTTCCTTACGGAAAAAAATATTGATATAATGTTGGTCTCTGAGACTCATTTGACTTCTAGAAGTCTCTTTAAAATGCACGGTTACACTTTATACGATACAAAGGACCCTAGAGGGAGAGCATGCGGTGGATCAGCAATTCTAATAAAGTCAAGACTCAAGCACTATATTCTTGACAACATTTGTGAAGAACATCTCCAAGCAACAAATATCTGCATTGAAAATTTTTGTACAAATTTCGTGATATCTTCAATTTACTCCCCTCCCAGATTTTCAATTACTGAGGACCAATATGAGAAATTCTACAAATCTCTTGGACCTTGTTTCGTAGCAGCTGGCGACTACAATGCTAAGCATACGTTCTGGGGTTCGCGTCTTATTACGCCTAGAGGTAGGCCGTTGTTCAACACAATTTCAAAAATGGGCTTGGATGTTATTTCGAGTGGGGAGCCTACTTACTGGCCTACTGACGTACGAAAAATTCCGGATGTTATAAATTTCGGCGTCATAAAAAGTATTTCTAGGGAATTAATTCACGTTGAATCTTCCCTAGATCTCTCGTCCGATCACTCTCCTACGATCGTTACAATCTGTAGCCCACTGAGAAGCGCTTTACCTCACCCATATGTCAAGATGATAAATCGTGTTAATTGGCTGGGATTCAAAAAATATCTTAGTAGTCATTGCACACAAAATATTACGCTAAGAACACCCAATGACATTGAATCGAACATTGCAAATCTTAACGAGAATATTAAACAAGCTTCTGAACATGCCACTACCTCCCATCCGCATACTGGGTTCAATAAAATTTATTCTACAGACGTTGAACATCTCGTACGTTAAAAAAGAAGAGCTAGAAGGGAATGGCAACAGCACAGATCACCCCAACATAAACTCAGACTTAAAGAATGTTCTAAACGACTTCAAGAGTTGCTTGCATCTGAAAAAACTGCATCTCTTAAAAATTATTTGGAAGGTCTTGATGTCACACCGACATCTAATTACTCTTTGTGGCGCGCTGCTAAAAAGCTTAAAACACCCGTTGAGTTTAAGCCACCTCTGCGCACATCTACCGGAGGTTGGGCAAGAAGCGATACTGAAAAAGGTAACACATTTGCTGAGCATTTAAAATCCGTATTTACACCAAATACATGTACCGGTGTTGCTGATTTGCCGAGTGTAGTTGCTCTACCACCTCAACCCTTAAAATTTACGATGTGTGATGTACAAAAACTAATTGCCGAACTCAACCCAAAAAAGCACCCGGTATGGATGGAATTAGTAACCAGATGCTGATTAAGTTACCTCGTACTGCAATTAGAATCCTGTTATTCATTTTTAATGCCATTTTACGACTGGAGTATTATCCAGACTGCTGGAAGCTTGCCAAGGTTAAAATGATTCCAAAGCCAGGTAAAGATCTTACCAAGGCTGAGTCATATAGGCCAATAAGTTTACTGTCAACAATGTCAAAGCTTTTTGAAAAGCTACTCATGACAAAATTGTCTTCAATTTTAACTGATAATGGGTGCATCCCGGACCATCAATTTGGTTTTAGAAGCCAGCATAGTACCATTGAGCAAACGCATATATTGGTTCAATTTATCAGAAAAACATTTGAGGAAAAGAAGTATTGTTCTGCCCTGTTTATTGATGTTTCTCAGGCATTTTATAAAGTGTGGCATGAAGGCCTGATTTTAAAATTGAAGACATACTTACCAATAAACATTCTAAATCTTTTGGAAAGTTACATTCTTGCGCGAAAACTTACAGTTGTGGAAGGACACTTTATGAGTATGCCTGAAACTATCTCATCCGGTGTGCCACAGGGGAGTATACTGGGGCCATTTTTATATTTGATTTTTACTTGTGATATGCCTGTGAGCAGTAGTATCCACACTTCTAAATTTGCCGACGATACCGCATGCCTCAGTATGCACGAAAACCCTGATGAGGCATCCCGAAAACTCCAGGAACACATTAGCCAGATGGAACTAAGGTTAAACTTATGGAGAATTAAGGTAAATGAACAAAAGTGTGTCCATATAACATTTACCTTACGAAGAGATACTTGTTCCCCCATTCGGATTAATAATCAAGTTGTTCCTCAACATTCACATGTGAAATATCTTGGTATACACCTCGATCGACGGCTTACATGGAAACATCACATTGACTATAAGTTAACTCAAATGAAACTAAAATTAACTCAGGTACATTGGCTGATTGGCAGAAATTCAACACTCAGCCTACACTGCAAACTTTTAATATAAAAGTCGCTTTTAAAGCCAATATGGTGTTACGGTATCCAGTTATGGGGCACTGCTTCTGCTTCCAATGTAGAGAGAATTCAACGAAGACAAACCAAAATTTTAAGGTTAATAACATCTGCTCCATGGTACATTAAGAATTCAAATATACATCGTGATTTAAATATGCCACTAGTGACTGAAGAAATTGCAAAATACGCAGGCAAATATCTAACAAAACTCGAGTCACATCCTAATCCGCTTGCTCGTAATATTTTGAACTTTACTGGACACATCCGTTTAAAAAGGAGAGACACAAGGGCTCTAATACTAAACACTCCGAATGAAGTTGCTTGAAAATACTTTTTTTGCTTATCACTACTTATGTATTATTTACAACTATCACTTAGTTAAGTCTGACATTGGTCGGGCCTATTAATTATATGTTAGATTTAAGATTTGAATACTTATTGTTAGTTCATATATAAAGATACAATAATTGAAAAAAAATGCATAAAAAAAAAAATATTTGTTGTAAAATTATTTATAGTCAGCACTAGATTCTCAATAGTAGCTTCAAGGCGACTAAAATTAAAGCTTGAGTTTGCATTCGTTGAATTATTTTGAGGCGGAATATTCTGTGTGGGAATATAACTAGTCTTAGCTGCGTCGGCATACGATACAGGTGAAGTGACAGGTTGGCTCATTTGAGCAAAAGTGGCGGAGTAAGCGTTTGCTGTTTGTGCTGGAGCTAATTTAGGTTTTTGCCCCATAGTCTGTTTAACGAAAGAGTAGACAGGACATCCTCTGTAGTTAGCGGTGTGATTACCTCCACAATTACTAAATTTTTTTTCTGCTAGATCTTTAGGCTTAGTACAACCAGTAGTACCGTGCAATTCACCGCAGATAACACAAACTGAAGGTAACTTGCAGTAAGTTTTTGTGTGACCATATTCTTGACAATTATGGCACTGTACGGGTCCAGAACGCTTGTGTGGTTCTTCAACTGTTATTTTTCGGTATAAGAGATATTTCAAATTGTAAACTGGATGAGTCTCGTTTTTTTCAATTTTATATCGTTTGGCTCAAGATCGACGCGAAATAGAGGTTGAGGAATCTTCTCCCTATTTATTATGTTAGATAAATTTTTTACCTTAAATCCCTGGATTTAATATAATATAGTGTGAGTTAATGTGTCTATATGTAAATATTTTATAAATAAATGTATTATTAATACCGATATTCCTTATATTTGTTGACGAGGTTCAGATTAACAAATTGTCCATAAATTTTATTGTAAAAGTTTTTGCAGTGCCAAAATTTTTAATGATTAATTCCAGTTTATAAAATCTTCTAAACTGAAGTAAAAAGAAAACTATTTGCTCAACACACATGCATCAAAAATTATTTTCTCATTACATACATATGTATTTTGAATTCACTAGTTTCTTGAAATTGAGATTATATTTATATATAAATTTCAGGTATTGTAAGAGTAGTCTTGAGTGTTTCATCTTGATTAAAATCTTCAATGAAATTGAATTTTCAAGGGAAACAAGATCGCCATATATGGATACTTCGTATAATATTGAAATTTTCCAATAAAATAATTTATTTTATACAATAACAGAAAAAACTCTTTATTCTAATTTATCAAACAATAATAAAGGTATTCATTTCAGTTTTTTTCCTCGTTGGAAAAATGCAATTTTTTACAACAAACACAGAAAAAAAATTTGAAAACAATTTTTGAATTTTTTTTCGAGGAAAAAAACTGAAATGAATACCTTTAATAAGAGCCACATAAGCGTTCAGGTCCCGTGCAGTGTCATAATTGCCAAGAATATGGCCATACAAAAGCTTACTGCAATTTACCTAGAGTGTGTGTTATCTGTGGCGAATTGCACGGTACTGCTAGTTGTACTAAACCAAAAGATCAAGCGAAAAAAAATGCAGCAATTGTGGAGGTAATCACACCGCTAACTACAGAGGTTGTCCTGTGTACTCTTTCGTAAAGCAGGCTATGGTGCAAAAACCTAAATTAGCTCCAGCTCAACCATTAAACGCGTACTCCGCCACTTTTGCTCAAGTGAGCCAACCAGTTACTTCACGTGTATCGTATGCTGATGCTGCTAAAGCTACTTCTATTCCCACACAAAATGTTTCACCGCCAAATAATTCAACGAATGCAAATTCAAGCTTTAACTTTAGTCGCCTTGAAGCTACTATTGAGAATCTTCTGCTAACTATAAAAAACTTTACAACAAATATGACTACCATGATGCAAGAAATCCTGCAAATGCAGAATACACTGCTTCAAGCATTACTTAACAAGCCATGAACGCGTTAATATATTCAGTGAAGTGCGACTTTGACCCGCGCACGAAGGGTTCCGTACCGGCACGAGATATGTAATTCAATACGAACAATATAAACTATAGTTTTGACATTTTTTTCGTTTTTGGGTTTTTTCGGTTTTAAGCGTTTTTTTAGTTTGGGGGTTTTTTGAATTTATTGGCGCTTTCTGAATTTTGCCACTTTTTTCACGTTTTGGCAATTTTTTTTTTGGTTTTTGAAGGTTTTTTAATTTTGCCAATTTTTATTATTTTGGAGTTTTTCTTATTTTGGCGATTTTTTTATTTTGGCGATTTTTTTAATTTTGGCGTTTTTTTTCATATAGGTTTTTTTTGGTTTTGACGATTTTTTTAGTTTTGGCACTTTTTTTCGTTTTTAGGATTTTTTCGGTTTTTGGCGTTTATTTTAAATTTTGGCGATTTTTTTAATTTTGGCGATTTTTTTTTTATTTTAGCGATTTTTTTTTCTCAAACAATTATTTTGGATTTGGCGCATTTTTCGCGTTTTGGCGATTTTTTCGGTTTTTGGCATTTTTTTTCACATTGGCGATTTTTTTTCATTTAAACGATTTTTTCGAATTTGGCGATTCATTTTAGTGCTAGAATTTTTATTTTAATTTTGTCGGTTTTTTTCGATTTGGCGATTTTTTTTTTAAATTTTTGGCGATTTTTTTCATGTTCTGGCGATTTTTTTTTTCGGTTTGGCGATTTTATAATTTTCGGATTTTTTAGTTTTACCGTTTCTGAAAATTTCAAGAGTTTACCTCTTACGGTCTCCAATATATAGCAATTTGTCAAAATTACATAGTCAAAATTGCATTAACTGATGGACCACCCTTTAATTTAAATTTTTTTAATATTTTAATGTTTATTGTTGTAGTCCATATATACAATATACACATGGTCATACAATTGTATGTATTGTTGTGTTGAATTTAAAAACGGATTTTTCTTTTGTATATTAAAAGGGATTTATTAATAAAAACTAGTATCTTATTATTTTTACTTTACAAATTTAAACCTGGAGGGTCCCGTGGGAATCGCAGGTATGACTCCAACTTCTTGACTGCAAAAATAGAAGACCATAATTACAACTACTTCAACTGCCCTCACTAACTAATTACAACTGTCTTCAACTAACAAACTACAACTGCTCATTTTGTTTCTTAACATGAACTATTTATACAAAACTTAATCATAATTTAATATATTAATATTATGCTTAATAGTTAATATTATTATGCTTACTTGCTAACGTACTTAATATTATTAAGCTTTTGACCCAATTACGAAATATCGCTATTGCACAATTTGTCAACGCAAAGAATTTAACAAACAACCAAGTGAATGAACTGGTTGTTGCTGCGTCAACAAATTAGTGCAATGTACGGGTACGAGGGTTGTTCAATTCTGATTCACAACATCCCTCCCCCCTTGGCGGAAGAAAATATCTAGTTATAGATATTTTCCAAAAACACTAATTGGATCAAATGCTTTTACATAGTATGTTATAATCTTAAACGTAGTTGATCTTATGCTATACTATAATATAATATGTAATAATACTTTTGGATGTTTTGTTTCAAATACAAACATTTTTCTTTTGCTATCATTATGTTTATTTAATTTTAGCAGCATACAATTATAGATTTTTTTGTCTTAAAGATGCATAATTTAACTATGTATTTTGCCCTTGCAATTTCATTATATTTTTTTTTTCAATATAAAATTATTGAATATAAATGGTCATCAAATTTAAAGTATGTCAACATAAAGTTGTATAAAAGAATAAAAAACAAAAATATGACAACAGGTGTGCATATATACGCGTGTAGGACAAACAAATACGTCGTCAGCACTTTGGTACTTCAGATTGTTGACTTCAAACCGTACAATGCATAACTGACCTAGCTTAACTTTCCCAAAACTCATATTGCAGTTAAACATTTTTTGTTTTTTTGTATCATTTTCCTTTTGTCAACAATTTTGTTTAATTGCAATTACGTATTGTAGCGAGGGTTTATTCAACTAATCTTTTTTTTATTTATTTTTTATTAAAACTAAAATTCTAAAGTATGTTGACATAAAGTTATTGGACTAAAAAAAAAATAAACAAAAGCATAAATACGTCATCAGCACTTTGATATATAACGTATAACTGACTTAACTTTCCCATTGCTCGTAAAAAATTATTTTTATTTTTTTTTTCTTGTATCATTTTCCTTTTGTCAACAATTTTGTTTAATTGCAATTACGTATTGTAGCGAGGGTTTATTCAACTAATCTTTTTTTTATGTTTATTATTTGAAGAAACGTTTTAGTAAGCATATTTGTGTTTTTTGTTTGTTTTAAGGTACCCGGAAATGAATTCTTTACACAATTGGCTGCATTTGAAGTAAAAAAAAAGAAGTAAAATAACTAAAAATCAATAAATTCATAACTAAATAGCCTGGATCGTAACTGGATGATTAATTACCATATACCTTATATTAAATGCCGTTCCTTATAGGGTTTTACTAAATTCTTATGGTAGACCTTTTCACACTTTTTTACTCTCAATTTTATGTTTACACGTGTTGGTATGTCTATAACTTCATATGGTCCTAACCATAAGGGTGAAAATTTATTTTTTCTAGTTTGATTCTTTAACCAAACCTTTTGACCTATTTTATATTCTCTGTCCTTTGAACCCTTATCATAATACTGTTTTGCTCTTAATTTTGCCCTCTCTTGGTTCTCTCTAACGATTTCATGTGAACGTTGGATTTGATATTTCAGAATTTTGCTATAATCATCCGCGTTGTATAGTGGTGTCGGGGATATTTTCAAAGAGATGGGCATTTCAAATTCAAACCCAAATAACACTCTCGTCGGTGTTTGTTTTGTTGTTGAATGTTTGCTATTATTATACACATGCATGGCGTGATGAGTTCAGTCGTCCCACTTGGTACCATCCAGGTTAACGAAATTTCTCAGAAATTCGGCCAATGGTCGATGAGCTCGTTCTAAAGCCCCATTCGCTTGTGGATGATAAGGAGTAGTTAGTGGTGTCTTTATTCTTAGCATCTTACACGTTTCCTTGAATAATCTGGATGTGAAGTTTCAACCATTATCCGTTACCAACACCTTGGGAATGAAGTATCTTGAAATTATTTCCTTAAAAAAGACTTTAGCTACAGTTGGTGCCTCTGCGTCAGGCACGGCTGCACATGCGAAAAATTTTGAAAAATCGTCTTGAAAGGTGACGATGTATTTGTTTCCTCTAGCTGATTCTGGCAACGGACCTACCAGGTCCATGAAAACTTTCTCGAAAGGCTTACTTGAAGTGCTTGTTATTACCAATGGCATTTTTTCAACTTTCGAACATTTGTTTTTCTGGCATAGGCTACACGTTGTTACATAATTTTTTATTTGTCGATACATGCCGGCCCATTTATACTGATTCCTGATGCGGGAATAAGTTTTGAATGTCCCTTGGTGTCCACCCAAAGGTGTATCGTGGAATGTTTTTATTACTTTATTTATATCTTCTGCATTCGTTAAATAAACAGCCATATCTTCCTCTCCCATATCCTGATTTACCTCTGTTTGATGCATAATTTCTTCATTCACTCCATTCTGTTTGTTTTGTAATTCTCGAGCTTTTGATCTAGTTATTGCCCCTACATTTATTTTCTCTATTGGAAGGCGACTGAGGGCATCAGCGTTTTGATTCGTTTTTCCTGATTTATACCGTATATCGAAATCATATTCTAAAAGTTTTAGTCTAAGGCGCCCCAACCTGCCTTCTTGATCTTTCAGATTAGCTATACCCTTGAGGGGTTTGTGGTCTGTAAAAATGGTGAAGTGTCTCCCGAGTAAATATGGCCTAAAAGTTTTTGTTGCCCATTCGATGGCAAGCAACTCCTTTTCTATTGTAGAGTATCGTTTTTCTGTGACACTTAGTACTCTGCTTGCAAAATATACTGGTAAATCGCTACCAGGCTCTCCTTGAGATAGGATAGCTCCAAGGGCTTCATTGCTAGCATCCGTAGTCAGAACAAATGGTTTCGCAAAGTCAGGGTATTGTAATAGAGGTGGATTCGAAACTGCTGCTTTTAATTTGTCCATAGCTTGCTGACACTTGTGTCCATTCAAATTTCACGTTCTTCCTTAGTAGTTTGTTTACGGGTAAGGCAATTTCGGATGAGTTTGGTATAAACTTCCTGTAGTAGTTGATCAATCCTAGAAATGCTTGCAAGTCTTTGATACTTCTAGGAGGTGGAATGTTTTTTACTGCTTTAGTTTTATGGGGATCCGGTAAGACTCCATTTTCCGAACATTGGTGGCCTATATCAACTACCTCCCTTTGAAGGAAATGACATTTTTCGGGGTGTAACTTAAGGTTGTACCTTCTTAATATATCTAATACTCTCTTGAGCCTTAATTGGTGATCCGCTAGGTTTCTGCCGTAGATTACTATATCGTCCAGATAGACGAAACAGTCGATTCCTTGTAGACCCGTTAATATCGAGTTCATGATTCTTTGAAAAGTGGCTGGTGCCCCTGTTAATCCGAAAGGCATACGATTAAACTCAAAATGTCCCAAATTGGTGCTAAAAGCGGTTTTTTGTCTGTCCCTTGGGTCCATTAAAACTTGGTGGTATCCACTCGCTAGATCGAGGGTAGAAAAATATCGGCTGTATCCCAGTTGGTCTAGGATTTCGTCAATTCTTGGTATGGGGAAGACTTGCTTTATTGTGGCCTCGTTCAATTTTCTGAAATCTACTACTAAGCGCCATTTTTTCTCTCCGTCCTTTCCTGCCTTTTTTGGTACTAGGAGTATTGGTGAATTCCAAGGGGAAGTACTGGGAGAGATAATTCCATCTTTGACCATCTGGCCTACTTGTCTATTCACTTCATTTCGGTGGACCTCAGGTAGTCTATATTGCTTAGTATTTATTGGGGGTTGAGTAGAATCAGTTGGGATTTTATGTTTAAGTACATTTGTGTGAGTTAGATTATCTCCGGGTAATTGAAACACGTCATCGTATGATTTCAAAATGCTCTCGATCGATAATCTCTCTTCCGGATTCAAATCTGCGGAAAGCTGTACTGTTTCCAATAGTAATTTGGTTCTTTCTTTGTTGTCCGCAGTGCTTATTGTATTAATGGCTGTTGTTGCTTTTATCTGGTAGTCCTCAAGATTTTCATAACTTAACATTATTTTCTTATTTATGTCTACTGTATAGTTGTTGGTGTTTAGAATTGGAATAAATGCTATTCCCCCTCTGATTGATGTTAGGGTTTCGCCCACAAAAACCCCTGGTAAAATTTGTAGTTTGTTTACTATTATTTCTCCCGTAGCCTTGGTTACTACTACTGATACAACTCCCTGGGAACGTCCTTTTATAGAAAAATTTTCGGATATATATAACGAAGGAATTTCTGAAACAAGTGGCAAGGAAACTATTTCTCTCTGGTTGTCAAAAAATTTTATGTTTTTGTTTATTGTGTCGGTAACCGACCTATTCCACATCATATCTCGGCCCAGCAAACCATCTGCTGGCAAAATTGTGCCCTTTGGTACTATGTGCATTTTAAAACTTAGTTTGTCCACGTATTTATGGTTCACAGTTATACTTCCTTTGGTACTCATGTTTCCTCCAAAGGCTCCTGACAAGGATTTCTTTTCCTTTTCATTAACTTTTATGCACGATGTCAAAGCTTCTTCCTTTACTAGTGTAGTATCAGCGCCTGAGTCTACCAACAGTAGTAATTTTTCCTCTTTTGCCTCTCTACAAGGAAAGCTTATATACGCATCGTTTATCTCACAACTTTCGTTGCTACTAACATCATTCTCCAGTCTCAGTTCATTTTTATACTCTGAGTGGTTTATGTGATGTTCTGCGACGTTTCCGTCCTTAATTATTCTATTATTTATATCATTACATGTCATCATTGCCATATTATTCAGGTATTTTCTTACAAAATCTGTGCGTCTTGCACCACATATTAATTTGGTGTTATCCTTGTCTTCCTGTTTCTGATTATCCTGCTCCTCTGTCAAGTGTATATTGTTAATATCTAAATTAAAAGCTTTATCTTCATAGTAAGTTCCTACGGGGTGTTGTGTTTTATTTTTATTTTTTTCATTAGTAATTTCTCTACATTTTTCGGCATTCCGGTCCATTAATCTTGGCCGGGCCGATTCTCGTTTCCCGAATTATTGATGTTGTAATTAAATCTGCTTCTGTTTACATCATTGTTGCCTCTATTGATGCCGTTTCTATTACCGCTATTTATACTCCGTCTGTTTCTTGGGCAATTAGTAGAAATGTGACCCTGTGTATTGCATCTAAAACAGCGTCGCTCCTCGTTGTTGTTATACCTAGTTCCACTTTTGTTTTGAGTTTTCGAGCTTGTAAAATTTTGCCTATTTGTTCCATAGTCGGGAGGTTTCATGTTCCTTCTCAAATTGCATTCGTTATGCCCCTGTCTTTGATTACAGCACATATTGTTTCCTTGGTAATAGCATTCGTCTATCATAGGGCTCCAGTAATTTGAGTTTTCTCGTGAATTACTGTTTGGTGTTGAATCAAAGGTTCCTCGGTATGCATTGTCATGATATTTGAAGATTTCATATTAGAACCAAAAAGATTTTGAGAATCCTTGGTGATTTTCAACAGGGCAGACAGCTTTTCGTTTTCGTGTCCGATGAATTTTGACATCAATTTAGGATCTCGTAAGCCTCTTATGTAACTTCTTACTGCGGATTGGTTGCAGTGATCTATCATAGATTTTCGATGGGAAACTTCTTGCCATTGTGCTGCAATTAGTTCTGTGGCATCTGTAAGTAGTCCTTCTAGTCTCTCTCCAAATTCATATGCTGTCTCCGTTGGACCTTGCTTACTGCTGTTCTTGCAATTCTGTTAGGGTTTTGCCTTTTACAAATTTTTCTCTAATAGCCTGACATAAGGCTTCTATTGTTGTGAACTCTTTATTGTGCAAATATGAGTAAGCATTTCCAAATAGTCTAGTTTTGATGCATTTGATTATTGTTTAATTCAGTAAATGAATAAGGTTAAACTATTTTGTTTAACCTGTTTGTATTATCTTCAAGGCGATTCACCAGGAAGATTTATTGATGCAACTCAAGCACTTGAAACTTGGTTGCGTGGAGATGGTTAAATCACTTTTGGTAAAACAACTTTGTATGTTTGCAAAATGTAATTGAACAAACGTTTTATTTAACTTTCTTTCTTATATACTAACTTATTGATATGTCATTAAAATTTTCTACTATTAATTTTATTGGTTAATAAAATTGAGGTCATAAAATTTTGCTTTATTAAACGTATTGCTTAAGTACAAGTTCATTGTACAAAAAACAACCATTTGTACATGATTGCAAGTTTGCAATTATTTATGACCCAATTTTGATATTCTTATGCAGAGTAATTATAAACAGTGTCTTATTTCTTTTGTTTAATTTTGAAGTGCAATGAACGTTTTAAAATAATTTAATTGTGAGGTGCAATGAACTACAGGAGAAATAAAGTTTAAAATATAGGTCAGTGGTTTTGTTTTTCTGTTTGTGAAAGTATGAACATGCACCCCCCGTTGAGGCTATGCTCAACAATTAACTACAATTATGTCATTAATAAAGTGCTTACTACTTGGATTTACAGTTAAAAGTAAAAGATAACTATTGGCAATGACCTTATAGTTATGCAAAACTAAGTAAAATATAAATATACAATAAAAATATTAAATTTATTATTATGTTTTCAAACATGTACGCTGAACTTCTGTCGTGGAGCTGGTGAAGGTGTTGTTGCTGGTTGTGGGTTACACCCAGTTGATTGTGTTCTTTCTGTGATTGGAGCGATGTTTGATTTCTTGCGTTTTATAGCTCTGACTATGATCCATATGATCGCCACCGTGCTGACGATTAGTGCTACATATGAAACAGTTCTGTCATGGTTTGATTGATGATGAATTTGGAAATGTGAACTGTTCATAGCCTCTAATTTCTGTTGTAGGGAAGTTAATTTGATGAGCTGTACTGCTATTTCGTCTGGCACAAATGACTGGTTGGTTTTGTTGATATGGTTGATGTGCAACAGGGGTTGATAGGCTAGTTCTGATATGTTGCCAAGGCTCGTGTAAGATGAGACAGTTTTAGTTACGATTGATTGCTGGCCGGACATTTGGATGAAATCATGTTTAAGGATACAGTCTGGATTGATAGTTAACAAGCCGGACCCTAGTAGACTTATTGGTATAATTTCTTTTCCACAAACCGCTGTGGCATGTGTGGAGGCTCGTGATGAATATATCCACTTGTTTTTATGAGTTAGAGGTGTCCAGGTTACATTAGTTGGAAGCTTTCTCAAAATGCAATGTGGTACGGTGATATTGTTGAATAAGTTGATTTCACAAGAGCACATTTCTGCACCAAAGTTATATTGGAGTTGTACATCGTAGCATATAAATACCTCTTTGCCAATTACGTCACAGTTTTTTAGTTGTGTTGATGATAATGGAAAGTAGTGCCGTTGAAATGAGTTTATTGCTATTGTCGGACTGCATGTGTCTATGACCAGCATAGTGTTGTTTATGGGGGTCGGAACGGGAATTAAGTTGTAAAGCTTAAACTTTTCATGGTCTATTAAGGGTAAAGTTATGCTGAACACTACATGTTCCTGAGTAAGACCGCCTTTTATTTTCATAAGTTTGTAAAATTCGAGCAAGTCATCTTCAGGAACTGGTAACTCTAATGACTGTGGCATATGTGCTCGAATTTTTTGTATTTCAATTTCCAGTTGAATTGGAGTCAACAACAATGGATTAATTTTCCCATGATGAGTGTCGGTCAATGCGTCCAGAATGCAAGTTTGCATTCGTTGCAGATAGTTCGCAATGAATGAGAGTTTGGTTACACCCATATTGAACATGTGTGCAAGCTTAAGTTGTGTTATTTCCTCTGCTATTGTCACTTCAGTTTTCGTGATTTCATTTAGTTTTAACAGGTGCTCAAATTTAAACTTAGTGTCTGTCAGACTTTTCTTGACAATGTTCATGGTTGAATTGATAACGGAGGTGTGGTCTTTTATGAGGCGAAGCATATATGAATCGTTGTCTTGTAGTTTAGTTATTGTTGTTGACATTTTTTCTGCATATTCAGTCTAGTATCCCAAACAATGAATGAGCAACATTTCCGACGAAGTCTATAGCACCCCGTTTTTGACGTGGTTTGTATAGTAATTTATCAAGTCTCAAATCCGCTTCAACATGTCGAAGATGTTCTATTGTACTATAACACGATGCATTGTATTCCATCTTCGCACACAGTCGGCTCAAGGAGCTCGTTCCATTTCCTAAAAATGCTGTGTCAGCCCAGTAAGGAGATAAGTCATAGTAAACAACCAGATTCCACTGACTTGCAGATATAAACGTTGAGCCTACTTCTTCGAAATGAATACCCAACTTGGAACCGAAGCGCTCATTATCAATTGGTGCTCCCAAAATAATTGGGAATATGAGCATTAGTGTCAATAGTGTGATGCCTAAATTATTTCCGAGTAATTTTAGACGTTTGCTTTTCGGCTCAGTGATTTCATCTTTGTTATCGATTTCATTGAGTTCATCATACGGTTTGTTGTCTTCTGTTTCTTCTAGACTGGCCTTAGGGAGTGGTGCCAGGTAATGGACCGCTCTTTTAAGAACTCCTGAAGCGGTTTTGACGTCTGCCACTCTAACTATGTTGTCCTCCCCCTTATAGATTTTAATCACACGTCCTAAAGGCCATTTCATTACGGGGCAATTATCTTCCTTAAGAATGACGATGGTTCCGGGTTTTAGAGATTTTGATTGCTCCTTCCATTTATTGCGATATTGCAATTCGTTCAGATAGTCCCGTGACCACCTTTGCCAGAAGTTGTGTTTGAGAAAGGACACTAGTTTCCACCGAGTCGCCAAGTTTGTTGTCGTTGATGTGGCCTGTGCATCTACTTGTGCCGTTAGCGGTTCACCAATCAGGAAATGCCCTGGAGTTAACGCACCGAAATCATTGGGGTCGTTTGACATGGGTGAAATAGGTCTGGAGTTAAGAATCGCTTCTATTTCGATAACCAGTGTTTCTAGTTCTTCGTAAGTTAAGGAAGCACTAGCTAAGCTCCTGATTAAAAGGTGTTTTGCAGATTTTACTGCCGCCCCCCAAAGGCCTCCAAAATGAGGTGCTTGAGGTGGTATGAATCTAAATTGTATATTCTTTTTGCTGCATGCATTTTCAATTGCTTCTTTTGCTTCGCTTGTATAAATTGCGGGTATTAGTTCAGATAATTTATTTTTTGCGCCTACAAAGTTCGTTGCATTATCGCAATATAAGTTTTGGCAAAGTCCTCGTCGGCCAACAAACCGTTTGATGGCTCCTATAAATGCGTCAGTGGTAAGATCGCTTACCAGCTCTAAATGTACTGCCTTCGTAGAAAAGCAACAAAATACAGCAATATACGCCTTGTGTGGCCGTTTTCCTCTCACCTTGTAGTGAACTGTCATTGGACCACAGTAGTCTACTCCAGAATTTATGAACGGCCTAGCTGGTGTTACCCGTGTGGAGGGCAGATTGCCAATAATTTGGTGAAATAGGGCGGGCTTAGCTTTACTGCATGTTGTGCAGCGATGAATCGCCGCTCTTGCCATAATCTTACCTTTTATTGGCCAAAACCGTTGTCTCACTATTCCTAAGAGAGTTTGTGCACCACAATGCTTGTTATCCTTATGTATCATTTCAAATATAAGCTTAGCGATTGGATCATTGTAAGGAAGAAGCAGCTGATGTTTGGAATCGTATTCCAATGATGAGGCTTCCAGTCGACCTCCCACACGTATTAAACTCTCACCGTCCAAAAATGGCGAAAGGTTCGACAAATTGCTGGTTCCTCGCAACACTTTGTATTTAGCAAGCTGTTGAATTTCTTCTTTGAAATCTGATGCCTGTATTTGCTTGATGATTAACATTAGTGCATTTTGTAGTTCCTTTGTCGATAGGGATTTTTGATGTTGTCTAGAGCCATTCCGTTTGGTATTGGTTACAAATCGTAAAATGTATCCAACAATGTGTTGAAGACGCCAGAATGAATTCTTATGATTTATTTTATAGATGAAATCGGGTTCTGTTGAAGTCATCACTAATGCTTGCTTTTCCTTTCTCTCTAAATTTGTTGGGTGGATAAGGTTCGGCCTGAATTTAGGTGGCCAAGATGTTTCTTGGCCATGTAAAAATATGGGACCATAGAACCATAAAGAACAATCTTTCAGGTGTCTGGGTGCAATTCCTCGAGATAATATGTCTGCGGGATTACATTTTGTGCTGACGTGCCGCCATTGTTCTGGTCTAGTATTTTCTAGGATGGTTGAAATTCGATTGGCAACAAAGGTGTTGAGAGACGCTGATGAGTTTATCCAAGACAGCACAATTTCCGAATCCGTCCACAACCAAACTTGGCTTGTAAACTGAAGATCAGCTATTATTCTTGTAGCTAGTTGTGCTCCAAGTACAGCTGCGCATAGCTCCAATCGTGGAATGGATTGAGCCTTGATTGGAGCTACTCGGGACTTTGCAAAAAGGATTTGTGACATGACTGTTCCATGTTTCATGGTAGATCGAAGATAAGCCACTGCACCGTAGGCCTTTTCTGATGCATCTGTAAATATGTGCAATTGTACAGATTCTGTGATTCCACCTTTGAAGATGTGTCTTGATATTTTTAGCGTTTTCAATTCATTCAGGTCTGCGCGGAAAGTAATGCACTTGGTATGCATGGATTCGGGTAGAGCTTGGTCCCAATCGAGTTTTAGCTTCCACAACTCTTGTATGAATATCTTTGCAGTGACAGTGATAGGAGACAGAAGACCCAATGGATCGAAAATTCGTGCGAGATCCGATGTCACAGTCCGTTTAGTTACTCTTTTATTATCAATAATATTCACCTTTATGCTTAGTTGATCTTCTTTCGGCAGCCACGTGAGTCCTAGTGTACTGATGGAATCTGATTTGCTGCTCTCGAAGTCCAAATTCAGTTCCAGATCATTTTTTGGAACATTTTTGAGCAGTTGGGGGTGATTGGCACACCATTTTCGCAAATTGAAGCCGCTTTGCTTCATGATCTGCTGAAGTTGTTCTTGCACCTGAATTGCGGTGTATAAGTTATCGCTTCCGCCTAGTCCATCATCTACATAGAAGTTTTCTTTTAGAAACTGTGATGCCAGAGGATACTGTCTGGCATTTTCCTTTGCCAATTCTTGCAGGCATTTAGTTGCCAAGTAGGGAGCTGCTCTTGTTCCATATGTTACAGTGTTCAGTTGATAGTATGAGAGTGGTTCTGAAACATCTGTCCGCCAAATTATCATTTGAAAAAGGCGGTCCTCAGGAGAAACCAAAATTTGCCGATACATCTTTTCTACATCTGTGGAGAATACGAACTTGGGAAGTTGAAACCTTAATAAAATTGAAAATAGTTCGCTTTGTACTATTGGTCCTGTATACATCAAATCATTTAAAGAGTGTCCTGATGTTGTTTTGGCTGAAGCATCGAATACTACCCTCAATTTGGTTGTGGAGCTGTCCGGTTTTAGAACGCAATGATGTGGGATAAAATAGTTTGGTGAGCGAATAGAAGTTGATGATATTTTCGTCATGTGTTTCATATTTTCGTATTCATCCATGAATTTCTGATATTGACTCCTCAATTCGGGGTTTTTCTGCAGTCGATGTTCTAACGACAAGAAACGATTTAAAGCGATTTTGTAAGAGTCACCGAGGATTTCAGGATCTTGGTGGTACGGGATCTTTACAACAAAACGATTGTCATTGTTCCGCGTTGTATGATGTACAAACAACTCTTCACATTTTCTTTCTGCTAGTGATAGCGCCCTTTCAGTTGACTTAACTTCATCCAGTGCCCACAGTCTTGCAATGGAAGCCTCAAGGCTGTCATTAGTTATGGATACCCCGCATATAAGCTGTGTAGGATTTTTTACTTCTATTTTCCCAGAAACTATCCATCCAAGCACAGTATTCTGGAGGGTTGGTAATTGTGGAGATAGTTCGATTTGTCCAATTGAAAGTAGTTGAAGAAAGTGTTCAGCGCCCAACAAAATGTCGATTTTGTCCGGTCGGTTGAAATGTGGATCAGCTAGCACCAAGTTTTTGGGTAATGGCCAGTCACTTATGTTGATGAATTGTGCCGGCTGGGGAGAAATAATACGCGGAAGGACAAATGCTTCGACTTGTGTTGTAAATCCATTAATTCGAGAATGCAATGCTATGTTAACTCGATGCTGTGTTTTAGTGCTGGTGCTTCCGATTCCACTAATGTTTGCTGATGACGGCTGCATTGGGATACCAAGTCGTTTGACTAACCGCTCAGTGATACAGTTTACCTGGGATCCTGAGTCAAGTAATGCGCGGCATTCAATTTCTGATGAATCAGTTTTGAGTTTAACTACTGCAGTGCCAAGGATCACAGCTGATGACGACTGTTGACTTGCTGTGGTTAAAGAAGTAGCCTTTGATTTGGTTGAGCACCCTGGTGTTTCAGGAGAAGTCGTAGCTTCTACAATGGTGGTTGCAGAGGATGATGCTGCCTGTGGTTTTTCTTCATTTAACTGTTTTGACGGGTAGTTTTTGTTTTCTAGATGCAATAGCGAGTTATGTTTCTTATTGCATTTCGTGCAACCCCTTGAGGTACATTGTTTTGAAGAGTGACCAGATTTCAGGCAATTTACACACAATTTTTGTTTTTGGATGAAATTTAATCGCTCGTATGGCTTGAGTTGTTGAAATCGTTGGCAACGATATAGCTGGTGAGGACCTATTTTACAAAGCACGCACGAAGTCTCAATTGATTTAGATGGTGCAGCTGTTGCACATACCTTCGAAGATGGCTTTTCTTTTTGGCCCATTGCCTCCATTGATTGAAATCGAATTTCCAGAAATGCTAGGAAGTGTTTGATTTTCTGTAGCTGTTTTGGATTTGTGATTGATCTTTCATATTGGTTATGAGTGTTTCGATCCAGTTTCTTTACGAGGAGGTGCAATAGTATGGGGTCCCAGGATGTAGTGTCGATTCCAAGATTTTGCAATGCATGCAGACATTCCTGAGTTGTGTCATGCAGTTGCTTGATTGATGCAATTGTTGGTCCGACTGCAGGTTGTTCGATCAGCTGCTGTATTAATGATGCGACCAAAATTCGTCTATTGTCGTATCGCTCTTTTAGCATTTCCCAGGCTGTCTCATAATTTTCTGCAGTCGCTGAAAGGTGACTTATGAGCCTTTCAGCTTCACCTGCTACATTAGCCTTCAGGTACCACATTTTTTGGACCGCAGGAATCCGCTGATTGCCTACCAGTTGCAGAAATAGGTCATAGAAAGTCCTCCATTTGAGGTAGTCACCGTCAAACCTAGGAATTGTTATCTTAGGCAGTGGTACTCCAATAGGCTGATCATATGGAATCGCTGGATCGGGAGCCACTTGGGAAGCCATTTTAAAATTTTCAAATATCCTGGCTTCTAAGGTAGTGTATGCAGTCATGTTGTATCCTACTTGAGCCGGATCATGACTGGTTTCCCATATGGTGAAGTGTAGGTTCTGGATTTGGTCCCATAATTTTTCTTTCAGCTTCATATTCTCGGCTGTCGGATCCATTGTGAGCAATCGCTGTAGAGACCCCATCATTACACTTTGCCTTCTTATTAAAGCGATGGTTGCAGATGTATTACATCCTACCTCACCAGCGGGTTTGATTATTGGTATGGGTTTGTCGGCGATTGGTTGTTGAACTGCCTCCCCTGTAGATGATTTCATCAGAGCTGTCTCAAAAATACCCTTGTATTTGTCGACAAGCTCTGAGATGTTTTTGTAGTAATCTTTAGCAAAGTAGTCGTGGTCTAATGGAATTTGATCGAGGCAACGGATTTTGCTGTCCGTGGTCTCAAATTCCGACCAAGCGCTATCTAGCCTTTTGAGTCGTTCTTCATAGTAAACAACAGTTTTCCTGATAGCTGAGTCCTTTTTAAAATTGCGGACTATAGTTTCGATCAAGTCACCTGCTGCCAGCTGTGAATCTATCAGCTTGTTGAAAGTGTCCATATTTGGTTTCTCAGGAATCACGATTTGAGTTGTTGAGTCTTCTAGCTGCCTGAAGGGGAACGCTCCAGTGTAGAAATTTGTTAATAGATAGTGATCCTAGCTGCCTGAAGAAAATGATTTCAGTGTAGGAAACTTCAAAGACGAATATTGATCCTGTGTCAGATCACGTCGGGGTCACCAATGTTTAATTCAGTAAATGAATAAGGTTAAACTATTTTGTTTAACCTGTTTGTATTATCTTCAAGGCGATTCACCAGGAAGATTTATTGATGCAACTCAAGCACTTGAAACTTGGTTGCGTGGAGATGGTTAAATCACTTTTGGTAAAACAACTTTGTATGTTTGCAAAATGTAATTGAACAAACGTTTTATTTAACTTTCTTTCTTATATACTAACTTATTGATATCCCAGCTAAAAAAATTATATATGGTCCATATATTTTTAATATATGAATGTATATAACTATATATGAATGTGTATGAATTCATGTATGGAAATATATGGGATTATACATGGCAAAACTATTATATATGAACTAATATATGGACTAATATATGAAATGTATTATAACATATGAGCTCATATATGAACATTTAATTATGAAGCTCTTCATATGTGGATCCATATATAAATATAAGATTTTATATATGGAGCCATATAAGAATGTATACATACATGATATCTGAATTGGAAATCCATTAGAAAATACATACGGTATGCAAAGTTTATATGCGTAACCTCAACGTTTAAAAAAGAAAAACTTTTTGTTACAAAAAAACCATTCTTGTATGATTTTATACATTGTGGCCTCATTTAATATATCAAATAATCAAAAGGATACTCCAGTCATTAATTTTATAGAAAATAACAATATTTTCTAGATAAGAAACAAAGTTCATATTACTGTATTGAAAACTATTGTTAGACGGATTATTTTTTCTTTTATAATTAATTGCATTAGTTTTTAATCTGATTTCTTAAGCTAAATGTTATGTACGAATATGATTTATGTGTTTTTTAAATAATTGATTCACCTTTTGATGAATAAAATTACTTTTAGTTCGTTTTGAATTATTTGTCCAAACAAATGTTTCATTAAATACAACCTCTCTCTCAAGTCTAAAAAAATTTAATTTTAGTAATTTAATCTATTGCACAGCAGTGCGCTTTTGTGAATCAAGAGTGTATGAATATGAACTTTGCATACTGTGGAGGCAATTTACACATACATGTATGAAAATGTATGAATATATATAATCATATATGCCCATATACCCTCATTTTTCGGATCCGAACCATATATGGGATATCATATATGCTCCATACATATTTTTTTAGCTGGGATGTCATTAAAATTTTCTACTATTAATTTTATTGGTTAATAAAATTGAGGTCATAAAATTTTGCTTTATTAAACGTATTGCTTAAGTACAAGTTCATTGTACAAAAAACAACCATTTGTGCATGATTGCAAGTTTGCAATTATTTATGACCCAATTTTGATATTCTTATGCAGAGTAATTATAAACAGTGTCTTATTTCTTTTGTTTAATTTTGAAGTGCAATGAACGTTTTAAAATAATTTAATTGTGAGGTGCAATGAACTACAGGAGAAATAAAGTTTAAAATATAGGTCAGTGGTTTTGTTTTTCTGTTTGTGAAAGTATGAACAATTATGTCGACCACATTACCTGGTTCTTCTAGTTTATCCTTTGCTATCATACATCCTTCAATAAACTTCTTGGCTTCCCTTGCCAGTTCTGGCCCATCAGTTCCGTAGAAAATTGGTACCACATGGGATATGGTTTTCAAGAGTTCGGTAAAAGTTGTCATGTTGTTACTACTTGTTGTGTTAATTGTAATCACTTTCCTTGTCTCTCCTTGTAAGTTTCGTATCTTTGACTTCAGCGTTTCAATCTTTTGAGTTTTTTCCTCTATCACCTTTCTATTTTCGATGACTTGCTGCAACTGATCAGGAGTCAAGTTGGGATTAACGCGCTGTGCGAAGTCTTTAAATGCTTGTGTCTTATGTTCGCTGTCTTGAATCTGTTGTTCAGCTTCTTCAATGGTTTTTCTTAAGCTTTCGTTCTGCTGCTTCAAGATCCGGTTAACGTGTAAATATTCTTCTATTTCCTTAGATATAGCTGGACTTTGTTGATGTTCATGTAGCACTTGTAGTTCTTCCAATAAAATATCTATCTTTTCAAATTCGGTTATGTTTCCCCGGCTCCTCACTTTATGCTTTACTAACTCTATATACTCTTTGGTATTGTTAAGGTACTTTATGAGATTCCACACTCGCTCAGAAATTTCCCTGGTCTCCTCTTGTGTCTTTTGTAATTTTTTTTTCAAATCCTCCATATAGCTCAAGCAAAATTTCCTAAATCCACTTTTATTTTCAATGTTCACTTTCACAAACAAACTTTCCTTCTATTTAAATAATGCTAACCATTTTGAATTTTTCACTATGCGTTTATCTAGTTTAATTTACTAATTCAACACTTATATAAATATTTTTACCATTTGTGTTGGTCCCATTTGTCTCGAGCAAATGTTTGTCGTCGTTGAGTTTACCACCAAAGTCTGTGCAACTTAAGGCAGCTAAAATAGCTCATTAAAACCTTGAGTTGTGTAGTAAATGTTGGTATACAGAACAACGTATCCTTTTAACAATTTAATTCAGTATATTAAAATTAAATTGAGCTAAAATAGCTTTCCAATATCAATATACTTCCTTGAAACTGCCAAAAGGTATCAAACTGTACTCTTGCTAATACCGGCTGCGCCAAAATGTTGTGTTGAATTTAAAAACGGATTTTTCTTTTGTATATTAAAAGGGATTTATTAATAAAAACTAGTATCTTATTATTTTTACTTTACAAATTTAAACCTGGAGGGTCCCGTGGGAATCGCAGGTATGACTCTAACTTCTTGACTGCAAAAATAGAAGACCATAATTACAACTACTTAATTACCACTCACTAATTTCAACTGCCCTCACTAACTAATTACAACTGTCTTCAACTAACAAACTACAACTGCTCATTTTGTTTCTTAACATGAACTATTTATACAAAACTTAATCATAATTTAATATATTAATATTATGCTTAATAGTTAATATTATTATGCTTACTTGCTAACGTACTTAATATTATTAAGCTTTTGACCCAATTACGAAATATCGCTATTGCACAATTTGTCAACGCAAAGAATTTAACAAACAACCAAGTGAATGAACTGGTTGTTGCTGCGTCAACAAATTAGTGCAATGTACGGGTACGAGGGTTGTTCAATTCTGATTCACAACAGTATATTACATAAGATTTTAACATTTTTCGTCGCTCGTTTTGAAGCACCCTTTAATTTCTAATTCTCATGTATTTTTTGTTGTAGTGCCCAAGGTTCTACATACTCAGTCCAAATTTCAGGTCCGTAGCTCTTACGGTTCCTGAGAAAATACCGTGTGACGGACAGCGTAGCGAAAACAATAGGGTTCCTTTTTTCACCTTTGGTGTACGGAAATCTAAAAATATGTTTCTAGAACGCAAACGGCATTCGCCAACATAAAAATTAACTTGAGCACTTCCTTACGGAAAAAAATATTGATATAATGTTGGTCTCTGAGACTCATTTGACTTCTAGAAGCCTCTTTAAAATGAATGGCTACACATTATATGATACAAAGGACCCTAGAGGGAGAGCATGCGGTGGAGCAGCAATTCTAATAAAGTCAAGACTCAAGCACTATATTTTTTACAACATTTGTGATGAAATTGTACAAATTTCGTGTTATCTTCAATTTACTCCCCTCCCAGATTTTGCATCACTAAGGACCAATACGCGAAATTCTACAAATCTCTTGGACCTTGTTTCGTAGCAGCTGGCCACTAAAATGCTAAGCATACGTTCTGGGGTTCGCGTCTTATTGCGCCTAGAGGTAGGGCGTTGTTCAACACAATTTCAAAAATGGGCTTGGATGTTATTTCGAGTGGGGAGCCTACTTACTGGCCTACTGACGTACGAAAAATTCCGGATGTTATAGATTTCGGCGTCATAAAAAGTATTTCTAGGGAATTAATTCACGTTGAAGCTTCCCTAGATCTCTCGTCCGATCATTCTCCCACGATCGTTACAATCTGTAGCCCATTGAGAAGCGCTTTACCTCACCCATATGTCAAGATGATAAATCGTGTTAATTGGCTGGGATTCAGAGTGCACTAAACGACTCCAAGAGTTGCTTGCATCTGAAAAACTGCATCTTTTAAAAATTATCTGGAAGTTCTTGATGTCACACCAGCATCTAATTACTCTTTGTGGCACGCTGCTAAAAAGCTTAAAACACCCGTTGAGTTTAAGCCACCTCTGCGCACATCTACCGGAGGTTGGGCAAGAAGCGATACTGAAAAAGGTAACATATTTGCTGAGCATTTAAAATCCGTATTTACACCAAATACATGTACCGGTGTTGCTGATTTGCCGAGTGGTTGCTCTACCACCTTGACCCTTAAAATTTACGATGTGTGATGTACAAAAACTAATTGCCGAACTCAACCCGAAAAAAGCTCCCGGTATGGATGGCATTAGTAACCAGATGCTGATTAAGTTACCTCGTATTCACCTCGCTACCTCGTACTTCAATTAGAATCCTGTTATTCATTTTTAATGCCATTTTACTACTGGAGTATTATCCAGACTGCTGGAAGCTTGCCAAGGTTAAAATGATTCGCAAGCCAGGTTAAGATCTTACCAAGGCTGAGTCATATAGGCCAATAAGCTTACTGTCAACAATGTTAAAGCTACTCATGACAAAATTGTCTTCAATTTTAACTGATAATGGGTGCATCCCGGACCATCAATTTGGTTTTAGAAGCCAGCAAACGCATAGATTGGTTCAATTTATCAGAAAAACATTTGAGAAAAAGAAGTATTGTTCTGCCCTGTTTATTGATGTTTCTCAGGAATTTGATAAAGTGTGGCATGAAGGCCTGATTTTGAAATTGATGACATACTTACCAATAAACATTCAAAATCTTTTGGAAAGTTACATTCTTGCGCGAAAATTTACAGTTGTGGAAGGACACTTTATGAGTATGCCTCAAACTATCTCATCCGGAATATACTGGGGCCATTTTTATATTTGATTTATACTTGTGATATGCCTGTGAGCAGTAGTATCCACACTTCTACATTTGCCGACGATACAGCCTGCCTTAGTATGCACGAAAACCCTGAAGAGGCATCCCGAAAACTCCAGGAACACATTAGCCATACCGAACTATGGTTAAACTAATGGAGAATTAAGGTAAATGAACAAAAGTGTGTTCAAGTAACATTTACCTTACGAAGAGATACTTGTTCCCTCATTCGGATTAATAATCAAATTGTTCCTCAACATTCACATGTGAAATATCTTAGTATACACCTCGATCGACGGCTTACATGGAAACATCACATTGACTATAAGTTAACTCAAATGAAACTAAAATAAACTCAGGTACATTGGCTTCAAGAAATCTTAAACACCGGTAGAGTATAAACCACCTCTACGCACTTCTACCGGAGGTTGGACAAGAAGTGATACTGAAAAAGGTGAAATATTTGCTGAGCACTTAAAATCCGTATTTACGCCAAACACATGCACTGGTGTTGCTGATTTGCCGAGCGTAGTCGCAAATCTCGATGTCACACCAGCATCTAATTACTCTTTGTGGCGCGCTTCTAAAAAGCTTAAAACACCCGTGGAGTATAACGCACCTCACGCACTTCTACCGAAAGTTGGGCAAGGAGTGACTCTGAAAAAGGTAAAATATTTGCCACTTAAAATCCGTATTTACCCCAAAAGATATGCACTGGTGGTGCTGATTTGCCGAGCGTAGTCGCTCTACCCCTTACAAAAATTAATTGACGAACTCAACCCGAAAAAATCTCCGGGTATTAATGGAATTAGTAACCAGATGCTGATGAATTTGCCTCGTGTTGCAATTAGAATCCTGTTATTAATTTTTAATGCCATTTTACCACTGGAGTATTATCCATTATCCATGCCAAGGTTAAAAAAATTCCAAAGCCGGGCAAAGATCTTACCAAGGCTGAGTCATATAGGCCAATAAGTCTACTATCAACCATGTCAAAGCTTTTCGAAAAACTGATGAAGACAAAACTGTCTCCAAATCTAATTAGTAGTGGGTGTATACCGGACCATCAATTTGTATTTAAAAGTCAGCATAGCACAATTGAACAAACTCATAGATTGGTTCAATTTATAAGCAGAACTTTTGAAGAAAAAAAGTATTGTTCTGCGCTGTTTATTGACGTTTCTCAGGCATTTGCTAAAGTGTGGCATGAAGGCCTAATTTTAAAATTGAAAACTTACCTACCGATAAACATTTTAAATCTTTAGGAAAGCTACATTGTTTCCCGTAAGTTCACTTTGGTGGAAGGAGACAGAGGAGCATACTGAGACCAGTTTTGAATTTGATTTATACTTGTGATATGCCTGTATATAAATAAATAAATAAATAATCTCTTTATTAGTATTATCAATACTTTTCATATACATTACATTACAATTAGTTTATAACATTTTCTCTATTCAATTAAATTTTACAAAATTAACAATGTGTCTTCTAAATATACTAGAATTATTTTCGAATTTTACATAATTTGGTAGGGAGTTGTAAAGGTGTAGACCTTTGTAAGAAAGCGATCGCTGCATCGATGTTGTTGATACTCTCTCAATTCTAAAGTGGTCCATATTCCTTATATTGCACGGTTGAGCCTCTCTCACATATGCTATTTGTTCAGTTAGGTACTCTGGTGCTTCTCCGCTTCTGATTTTTTGAATGAAAGTGATAGTGTTAAGTTTTAGTCTTTGTTCAATGTTGAGCCATTTCAAGGATTCCAGCATGAGACGAATAGATGTATATCTGTTGCACTTCAATATAGTTCTCATTGCCTTATTTTGTCGTTTCTGAAGCCGTTCAATCTGATTTGTTGTGCAGCATGTAAATAATATTGTTGAGCCGTAAATGTGGTTTATTATAGTATTATATATCTTTATTGCGGTTATAAGTGAAACTTGTTTTCTGACTCTTTTAAAAAAACTAATTTTTTGCCGATTTTTTACAGATATAATCAATATGGTTTTTAAATTTTAAATCTTTATCAATAATAAAGCCTAAATATTTTATTTGATTAACCTTCTCTATAATTTGATTATTTATTTTAAAAATTTCATTGCTGTTTGTATTTAATTCCATAATTTTCGTTTTATTCTCGTTCAGTTTTAGCTTATTCATGTTTAGCCAAACGCTTACATTTTCCATATCATGTGTAAGATTGTGATAGCATTCGGTGTTAGTTTCTCCTTCCGTGAAAATAAGTGTGTCATCAGCGTATAATACTACTTCGCATTTGTTCAATATGTTTGGCATATCATTTATGTATATAATAAATAAAAGGGCCCCCAGAATTGATCCTTGTGGAACTCCAAAATCATTATTAGTTATGTTAGATTTAATGTTGTTTACTTTTGTGATTTGCTTCCTGTTTGTTAAGTATGATTTAAACCATTGTAGTTCTGTTCCTCTAACTCCGTATCTATGTAGTTTTTGCAGAAGTATGTTTCTATCAATTGTTTCAAAGGCTCTTTTAAAGTCCAGAAAAATTCCGACTATCTTATTGTTTTTCTCATTTTTTTTCCATCTGTTTATTAAATAATTTACTGCTGTCTCGCATCAAAACTTTTTTCTGAATCCAGATTGGTATTTTGATAATATTTTGTTACTTTCTACATATTTCTCTAATTGTTCTTTTACTACTCTTTCTAATATTTTTTCACATGTTTTTAGGGTGTTAATTGGTCGAAATTCTTCGCATATTCTTGATTTTGCAACCTTTTCAATTGGTGTTACCATAGATGTCTTCCAATTCTCAGGGAATACTCCCGTCTCCAACGATTTATTAATTATATTGAGCAATGATTTTCCCACTATATTCCAACCATTCATAATCATGCTACTTGATACTCTATTATAGTCTGGTTTGTTTTTTAAATTTTTTCTTAATTCATCTAAAGTTATTGTACGAAACTTGAACCGAGGTATATTATCGACATATTGCACGTTATTTATTGTATCCCTTATTAGTTTAATACTACTTACAAAATAATTGTTGAAATTATCAGCTATTTTAAAATTTTCCTTGTATTCTATTTGATTAAATATCACAGTTTCAATTACATTTTGAGATTTTTTTAGAATTAGCTTTTTTATTTCCCTCCACATTTCTTTTTGATTATTGACATTATTAATTTTATTATTTAAATAATTATTTTTTTCATTTTCAATTTTAACTTTATAAAAATTTCGCACTGTTTTGTACCTAGCCCATTATTCATTAGTGTTCTGTATTTTCGCTATTTGATATTTACTAATTTTCTCTTTTTAAGCATCTTAGCTCCTCATTAAACCAATTACATTTATAGTTTTCTTTAATCGTTCTTCTTTTGTAAATTTTTTAACTCCATTTTCCAAATATTCATCAAACAGATTTACGTTGCTGTTTAAATTGTTATTTTTATTTATTTGTTGTATGCTCATAATTTCTCTGTTATATTGAGATCTATTATATTTAAATATTTCAGCTTCTTTATAATTTTTTTCATTAGAATTGTACTCTGCTTTATCTATTATTATGTCAATTGCTTCATGATCCGATATTTTGCTTGATATATTAATGTTAGCAGTTATATTCCTACTATTTGTTATAATGTAATCAATTAATGTTTTTGAGCTCTGTGTTATTCTTGTAAAGTCATTCACTATTTGTTTAAGACCGTTATCGTCCAATAAACAATTAATTTTGCTTTTATAAAATCCTTCCTTACTCCAGTATATATTGAAATCTCCAGCTATTATTATATCACAGTTTACATCACTTACTTCTTCTAATACTTCATCAAAGGCTGCCACAAACTCGTTTTCAGCACTACTTGGAGATCTATAAATAGCTATAACTAGAAATTTGTTGTTATTATATTTTGCCATGCAGGCAGTTATCCATATTTTTGACTCGATTATTTTTTCAAAGATTTTTCTCATAATCCATTTCTTTTTTATATATACAGTCAAAGCCCGGTTTAACGAATGATATAATGTTCAGACCTTTCGTTATACCGAGATATTCGTTATATCGAACAGTAATTTTTTACCTTAAAATTTTCTAAAAAAAAAGATGGTCCGCAATTTTAAAAACATCAAAATTTAATTTTATTTATAATTTAGTGTATAAATAAAACTTTAATTGATATTTTCACGTTTATTTAAGATTTCTTTTTATTTCTAATGTGTAATTTCATTAAAAATAAATGTGCATAGGTGCATATACATACATATGTATTAATATTTGGATGCTATGAACATATATAGGTTTATTATTACATTTCATTCATGTTATTAATTTCTTAAGAAATCTGTTATAAAAGATTGCTTTAAAATACATTGCAGTCCTCTTTGTATTCTGAGCATAAAACCTACCTCTGGATCAAACATTTCAAAGAACCACATTTTAAAAATTGCTGAATTCATCCACGCATTTTTTGAATGGGTGTAATTCGTTGGAGTAACCCTATTTTTAAATGAACGAGCTATTTTTGTTTTACCAATCAGGACCGGTTTTAATTTTTTTGAACCGGATGCATTTGCTCATCCGCATTATAAATTGCGTCTTTTGTTAAATTCAGTTCGCTTACTAAGTTATGGAAATGAAATCTTGTCGAGCTGAAAGTTCTTCACCGGTTTGCTTTAGCAACCTGATTCCATATCTTTCTTTAAAACGTAATAGCCAGCCACCACTTGCGTGGAAATCGGAGCCGTACATTTTATTATGGATTTCTAATGCCTTTGCTTTTAAAACCATACCATTGAAGGGTATATGCTTGTTTCTTTGGCTTTCAAACCATTTGAAGAGAACCTTTTCCATTCTTGGAGATCGCTGATTTTTTGTCCCATTGTTTCCACAATTTTATGTTCGATATTTTTTAAGGTATTCCATACTTTTGGGATATTACTGAAAGATTTACACTTTTCTTACATTCTTCTAAAATCTTAAATTTTTTTATCAAAAGAGATTCTTTTTCGATTTGACATTTTGTTTTCACAATGAACTAAACAAATCTACTGACATTTTAACGAAAAAAGCAACCATTACACGTGTTCTTTCAATACAAAGCAAAGAAACCAAAAACACACACATAAATCTAATGGTTCTGCACCGATTTTTTTATTTTTCTTTGTCATTCGTTAAATCGGGATTATTTTTTTTTGTCATTCGCTATATAAGGAAGTTAATGTAAAAATTTGGCCATTCGTTAAATCGGATATTCGTTAAACTTTTTTTTTTTTTTTTTATTTATTTATTATTATTAGTATTAAAAATACTTTTACAATACATAATTCAAACTTCCTATCATTATAAATCAACACTAAATCTCACAAAATTAATACATTTTTTTCAAAATACATTCTCGTTATTTTCATTTTTCATATTATTTGGTAGTTTATTATACAGTTGTAAGGCCTTGTAAAACAGTGATCTCTGCATCTGCGTTGACATAACCCTGTTTAATCGAAAATCGTTCACATTTCTTAGTCCGTACGGTTGGCTTTCTCCTACATATCTTATTTGTTCACAAAGGTATTTGGGTGCGTCGCCTTGTTTCATCTTTTTAATAAATCTGAGCGTATTGAATTGAAGTCTCTGTTTCACATTTAACCATTTCAGGATATTCAGCATTGTATTTATTTCAGTATATCTATCACATTTTAATATTATTCTCATAGCTTTATTTTGAAGTTTCTGCATTCTTGCTAATTGGAGTGTGTTGCTACATGTATATAAAATAGTAGACCCGTACTCGAAGTGTGGTTTTATTATGGTATTATATATATTTATCGCTGTAGTTTTTGATATTTTGTTTCTGATTCTTCCAAGAAAACTGATTTTTTTACCGATTTTTTTGCATATGTGCTCAATGTGTTCATTAAATTTTAGTTTCTTATCAATTATAAACCCGAGATATTTTATATGCTCAACTTTTTCAATTACCGAGTTATTTATTTCAAATGTTTCGTTCGAATTGATGTTAATTTCTATTATCTTCGTTTTGTTTTCATTAAGTTTAAGTTCATTCATTTTTAACCAATTATTTATTTTATCTATATTATAAGTTATAATTTCTCGACATTCTTCTTCCTTGTCTGCAATGGTATATATTAAGGTATCATCTGCGTATAGGACTATGTTACATCTTTCTAATATATTTGGCAAGTCATTAATATAAATAATAAAAAGCAGTGCGCCTAGTATTGAGCCTTGTGGAACTCCAAAGTCATTCATTACTTCCTCCGATACTGAATTATTTACCTTAGTTGTCTGTGTTCTGTTGTCCATGTACGATTTGAACCAATTCAGCTCTTTTCCTCTTATTCCATACATATATAGCTTTTCTATCATTATTTCACTATCAATGGTTTCAAATGCTCTTTTGAAGTCAAGAAAAATTGCAATCAATTTCTTATCATTTCCTATCTCTTTCCATTTACTAATGACATAGTTAACGGTCGTTTCACATGAGTGTTTTTTACGGAATCCTGATTGATATTTGGAGAGTATATTATGTTCCTCTATATATATCTCCAACTGAGTATTCGTTATACCGGGCTTGGGCTGTATTATAACTCCACCAGTCCTTGTTGAATTTGACATTGTTGAAAATTGATTGTAAGCTCTTAGATGCGTTTCTTCTTCCGTCACGTCTTGTGTTAAATGCGTTTCCGAGAGTATAATGAATTCTGGCTTATTTGTTTCTACAATTATTTCAAGTTGGTTGTAATTGTTTGTGAGTCCTTGTATATTAGTATATATACCTCGTATGCTCTCTGGTTGCTAGGCAACTAAGCCTAGCCTCTTCTTTTTTAATTTGAGCTTGTTCTGGTATACTGGACACTCACGGTAATACGTGCTGTGATTTTCATCAAGATCTAAATTGAGCCTTTTATTTTCTTTAATGCAATTAACACACTTATTTGTTTCTTCTTTGTTACATTCTCTGCTCTTATGATTGCCATGACATTTGAAGCACACTTCTTCATTTTTGCATTCTGATGCTTTGTGGTTGTATCCAAGACATCTAAGACATTGAATCACCATTGTACCATCGTAAACTCTGCATCTATCCCATCCGATATTAAGTTTCTGACCCGCTATAACATTTCTATATGATTCGTTATCGATCTTTAGTTTTGCATTAAAAATTGTTTTATTATATTTTTTTGTTTCATACATTTTTATTACTTCTATTTCACTATGTTTAAGCACTTGGTTCTGTCTTTTTAGCCTATCTATTAAATCTTTTTCTGGCATTTTAAAATTCATATCTGTAATTACAATTTGCATCTCTATTTCTTTCGGAACTTTTACTTCGTAATTTTCACTTATTTCGCTCTGTATTGCTTCCTTGATTTTTTCTCTTTCTTCGATGTTTTCACTTTGAATTACTAACGTACCATTTTTCCTATTTTCAACATTCGTTATTTTAAAATTAATTGGATCAATATATAGTATAGTATGCACGAAACCCCTGAAGAGGCATCCCGTAAACTCCAGGAACATATTACCCAGATGGAACTATGATCAAAGAAAACATGGTGTTTGGAGTTTGTTTCTTCAAGAAGAAATGATTTTTATTTTGAAATACGCTGAACGAAACAACACATTTGATATTCCAGAAGCAATTAATAATTTTTAAATAAACTTTTTGGTAATATTTATGTTATCTTTATTTAAAAAAAATAAATTTATCTTTCACAAATAAACAAAAATCAGGAACAATTGCAATGTATTTACTTAAAAACACAATTGTGTTGAATAAATATGCTAAACATATCGACCCTTATTTTCAATACAATCGCAAGCGACATGTTATTGAAAATAGACTTTTTTATAGGCATATCACAAGTATAGATCAAATACAAAACTGGCCCCAGTATGCTCCCCTGTGGCACACCGGATGATATATATTCGGGCACACTCATGAATTCTCCTTCCACAACCGTGAACTTTCGGATATTAATGTAACTTTCTAATAGATTCCGAAAATTTATTGGTAGATATGATTTGAATTTTAAAATAAGGCCTTCATGACACACTTTATCAAATGCCTGGGAAACGTCAATAAACATGGCAGAAAAATACTTCTTTACTTCAAATGTTCTTCTTATAAATTTAACCAATCTATGAATTTGTTCAATAGTGCTATGCTGACTTCTAAAACCAAATTAATGGTCTGGGATGCACCTGATCAGTTAACATTTAGGGACAATTTTGTCATGAGCAGCTTTTCGAAGAGTTTTGACATAGTTGAGAGCAAACTTATTGGCCTATATTAGTCAGCTTTAGTAAGATCTTTGTTCGGCTGTGGAATTATTTTGACTTCTGCAAGCTTCCAAAGTTGTGGATAATACTCCAGTCGTAATATGGCATTAAAAATAAACAGCAAGATTTTTATTGCAATATGCGGCAAGTTCATCAGCATCTTGTTACTATTTCCATCAATACCTGGAGCATTCTTTGCTTGTGTTCAGAAATTACTTTATGTACATCACGCATCTTAAACTTTAAAGCTCGAGGGGTAGAGCAACTACACTCGGCAAATCAGCAACACTAGTACATGTATTTGGGGTAAATACGGATTTTAAATGCTCAACAAATATTTTACATTTTTCCGTAAATTAATTAATTAAATTAATTAAAATATTTCATTCAATAAGAATTGAAATTACTGAACTTAAGCCTGACTAAAAAAATAATTTTTTTTTTGTTTAAAATTCACTACAGTTCAATTAAAAATCTAAAAATGTCTCCCTTAATTCATCATAGGCACGTGACAAAAACTATGTTGACTTGGTAATCACTGTTCACTTGGCAATCACAGTTTTCAGAATGGTGGAAAGCCAAATAAATTTTAGAAAGCAAAAACAAAGTAAACATAAAAGCCACTACAATAATACTTACATGCATGTACCGGTGGTAAAAATAATTAATGTGATGATCGTAAAAGATTAGCAAGAATAGTTAAACATACTTAGGAAGAGTAATATAATTTCGTGCTAACCTATATAGAAAAATGGAAAAAATGAAAATATAAAAGTGATACTTATAAATGTGTTTACCAAAAGGTAAATCAATTGTATACACAACAGTCACTTCTTATATTCCGTTTAATAGAAAATTTAAGTTAAATAGCTGATGTTAATAAGAATCTCTACCCAAGTAGATAGACTAGGATGTTGATGAAGTGCGTGGCTGCACAGGAAAGTATCGGTATTTCCCCCAGCTATAAAGTCTAAGTTTAATTTTTCTTCTCTTCTCTTTTACAAACTCACATTAATTAATACAAACATTTCATTCAATAAGAATTGAAATTACTGAACTTAAGCCTGACTAAAAAATTATTTCTGATTAAAATTCACTACAGTTCAATTAAAATTCTAAAAATGTTTCATTTCTCAAAATTTTGGAACAAATCTAGTTTAGGGGCACCTCCTCAAAATTAAAAAAAGTATCCCATTCTATATAAAAAAGTATCCCTTTTTTATTTTTGGCAGGTGCCCGTAAACTACACCTTTTCCAATTGTAATTCAGAAAGTCCTGATTCACACACATCAGGTTTACCTGATCAGTTTTTGTCAAATTTTCTTTTGAACCTGCATTTGCGTTCAACCACACCGTCAAGTCAAGTCAGCAAGTCTCATCAATTGCGTTGTAGTAGAGTATTACGAATGACAAAACAAAACGAAAAAGCAAACTTGACTGGTTCGGTCAAGTCTGTACCCCTTTTTATTCTCTTCACCGCTCTTTCCTAAAAGCTCAAGACTTGACGAGTCAAACCTGACGTGTGTGAATCAGGACAAAGCGTTAATTGTAATTCAGATTAGTCAGTTTAATTTTAGAAAGCGTTAATTATAATTCAGATTAGTCAATTTAATTTCAGAAAATGTAAATTTTAATTCAGATTAGTCATTTGTAATTCAGAGTGTTAATTGTAATTCAGAAAATGAATTCATTGAAAAAAAAATTATTCAAAATCTTCTGGAACGAGTAAGGCCGGGCTTACATCTGCGTGCCAAATACCACACAAGCGTAAAAAAACGTAACCAACCAATTACTAATGAAAAACTATATGATTCAGACATGTATTTATTTTATTTTATTTTATTTTAAGTTTAACAGTTTCATAAATAATTAATAGATAATTTTATAGAATCCAAAATGATTGCAAACTGTTTAAATCAATAAATATATGTCTCAATCAAACAGTTTTCATTAGTAATTAGTTGGTTACGTTTTTTGGGCAAATGACAAACAAGAAATGCCAGATGTAAGCTCAGCCTAAGTGTGGTATTATATATTAAATACTCAGCAATTATGTATTAAACAGGGTCTTGCCAGGGCACAGGATAGACATCCGTTCGTCGTAAAATTTGAACATTTTATTTTTATGGAAATTATGTAGCTTATTTAAGCTAAACAAAAATTTTCACAGAGGTATCACGGGCTTGATTTGGAGGGAGGAACAATATTGGCCTTTGACCATTATTTCTGCACCTTACACACAAAATTACTTTGTCGAACAGTTTAAAAATGTATAAGTGCATAGTAAAATTTTTTTTATTTCTGAATTGCAGTTTACGCTATCTGAATTACAATTAACATTTTCTGAATTACAATTGACGCCTTCTGAATATAAACTAACGATTTCTGAATTACAATTGACTAATCTGAATTACAATTAACATTTTCTGAATTACAACTGACTAATCTGAATTACAATTGACGGTTTCTGAAATTAAATTGACTAATCTGAATTAAATACAATTAACGCAGTCTTAAAATCAATTGAAGCTTTCTGAATTACAATTGGAAAAGTTGTAGATTTAAGCCAAAGGATGACTTTCAAAATACTTGGGAAACATCTATAATTATAAATTCAAATAATCTAGAATCGACTTTATAAGCATATTAATATAGCAGTTAAGTATTTACTACCTCCAAGAGTCCAGGTGCAGACAGATCAATAGAATCATAATTTTCAAGCATGCTTCCAGCAATCTCGAGTAGTTCCTGCTGAGCGTCCATTTTTGTTAAATTAGTTTTAAAGCTGATGTGTCGCTAGCTTATTAAAATGTTTATACTCCTTAACTTAAACCGATCACAAAAAATTGTACTTTTAGCAAAAAAAATTATAATATATAATTGAAAAGCACAGAACACAAAATATTTTTAAGCGGGTGCCAGACCAGAGAAACAAGCCAGCTGATTTTGACCCAAAGGCGCGCCGCCGCCGGTTACTTTTTGGACCATTCAGCCGCCGCCGGCTTTTTCCAAACGAAAGTGTCGCAGAATGGAACATGATATCTTTTACATAACGCATCTGTATTATGTGGTTAGTCCCAATTTTCACAAGGCAATTGTACCTGCGCAAGTCATAAAATTTTCTATTAAACTTGCTGTAGCGTTTAGATAGAGCAAGTTTACTTGGGCAAGTCTTTTTCGATTGCTTATACATACAAAGAAATATTAAATTTTATATAGAACGATTGATAGCAAAAACAGAATTACCTATACGGCAAATTTGCTGGCTTTTACACTCCTCACTTGTTCCTCACTTCTTTGTTCATCAAATTCAAGACTTGCGCAAGTAAAACTTCCTCCTTAAAATTTTGTAAAACGCAACGCCAAGCGTTGTCAAATTTATATGGAAAAAATTTAAATTACAAAAACAAAATACAAAATTTATCAACACCTAGCTTTGCGTTTTACAAAATTAGGCACTTAAGGCTTCATTAGTCTTTGCTTTCTGTTGATGTTCTGTGCTGTGGCTTCGGCTTCTTAAATGGAGTACTTACTTTTTCTGTAGTAACATATCAGCTGCTTCTGACCAGAAGTGTCGCAGTTTTCCACTAAAGCGATGAGTTTTGCTTCGGTCATTGTTAATTTTCAATATAATTTATTTTTTTCTTTAAAAAATTATTTTTTCTTAATTCTATAAATACAATCACAACTTATTTCAAAATATTTTTATTTAATTTATGCTGTCACTTACAATAACTTAACAGAACAGAAGGTAAAAACTAATTCATGGCAAATTCATATAAGTTATACTCAGCTCAAATCGCTTTGAGGAATTTATACTTGGAATGTCAGAAAAATGTGTCTTGAAATCTCAGGTATATTCAAATTACAAGCGGCGAAAAAAGTACCTGATCCCTTGCGCCCACCTAGTATGAATTCGCCTTGAACTAATTATGGATTTAGACTTACCTCGTACGAATCACCACAGAATATGAACAGTATGAATATGAATAGTAGCAAGGCAAATTAATGGCAGGTAAAGTTAATACTACAACAAAATACAAACAATAATAACAATATAATATTTTGTTGTTGGCTTGAAGGCTCGTATGTCAAAAGAAGATGATTGAATTTACTTAAGCAGAGATCTAGGCCATCATGGCTCAGAGCTGGCTGAGCTGAGCCGTCAATAATTTTAGTCAGCTATGCCACCGCCGAAAATAGTTTGGCTTATACTGCCTGAAAAACAGCCACCGATTCCCCATGTACAATATAATATCATAATATTATTTTATTTATTTAAGATATTTATTATTTGGCATATTTTCATCTGATTGTTTGAATTGAAATTTATTTGCTGGTGGCTAAGCATTGTGTATATATTTCATTGGTGCTTTGCAAATCATCAGTAAACTTCAACCACATATTTTGAATAGTCATAAACTTCTTATGTTATATACAGACTTTCAAAAACTATTTGAGAATTCGCAAATAGTAATATCTTTGAGGAAAACAAAAAATAAATAAATGAAATAAGCGTAGTAAGCTTAGAAACTTTAACAAAAAATTTGGTTGCAGTCTATTGATGATTTGGTAAAGCACCAATGAAATACATATATAGACAAAGCAAATAAATTTCAATTAAAATAAACTTATGACAATATGAAAAAATAGAAAAATTTGCCTTATAAATACTTTTATTGCTATCCAATGGATCCAAAGTTGCTAAGTCTACTAAGCTCGTTTTCCTTTTGTGATTGTAAAAAATATTAATATTTAAGTGAACTCTAAAATAGTTTTTGACACCGGGGTTTTTGTGCATAAGATAAGAGGTTTGAGATTGTTCAAAATATGTGGTTGAAGTATACTGATGATTTGGCAAACCACCAATGAAATACATAGACAATGTTTAGCCAACAGCACATAAATTTCTATTTTATTTGTTTTTTAATTCTTTTGATCTTTTTTATTTGATCTCAGCTTCCACCGACAATTTTCTCAAGAACCGGCGCCGCCGAAAAAATCGTCTGGTACAGGTCTCTATATATATACAACTTTTGACACACGAGCCAACAGTTATATGAATTCGCCTTGAATTTGGCAAAAAAAAAAGTAGATCAGCTGTGTTTTCAACTTTACCTGTACGCAACTGAAGAAAGCAAACTCTGAAAAAATTGCAAACTTTCGACAGAGTTGCAAATAAAGGAGTAAATTTGTTTTGGTCTGCATATAAAATGTGAAAAATTTTTACCATTTTGCAAACCGTTTAAAACGGTAATTAATTAATAAACTTAAAAACAAAAAACTGAACTATGTACATAAAAAGCTGTAGAATCTAATTTTATAACTGTCACTTTTTTCATTACCATACTCTAGAAGAACAGAGCACTTGAAAATAGCACTCTGGAAAAAGTTTGCTGGCCCATAAAATTAAAACTATTCGATGTACCATATAGCATTGAATTGTTAGAAGACTAAAATAGTTCCCTATTGACTGGTACTAGTCGCTATATGGTACATCGAATAGGTTTTTAGTTATAGGTGAAACAAAAATTTTCTTATTTTGGTGACTTTAAAAAGTTTGCTGGGGTATATCTTCTGAATTAAAGTGTTTGAGAAAATGACAATTACATTTTTTAAAAGCTATTTAAATTGCCTATCAATTGGTATAAGTCGCATTACGGTACAATGAACTGATTTTGTTTTATTGCCAGAAAACTTTTTTTTTAATTTGACTGACATTCAAAAGTTTGCTGGGTATAACTTCTGAATGATAGTGTTTCAGGAAATGACAGCTACTTTTTCTTAAAGCTATTTTAGTGTTCTAACAATTCATATTAAATAATTAATGCTACAACAAATAGTTTTTGTTTTACAAGTGAAAGAACAATTATTTAATATTTTTGTGATTTTCAAAGGTTTGCTGGCCTATAACTTCTGAATGCAAGTACTTGGAAAAATGATTATTACCAATTCTGAAAGGTATTTTGATTCCCTATCGAATGGTACTAGTCGCTATATGGTACATCGAATAGTTTTAATTTTATGGGCCAGCAAACTTTTTCCAGAGTGCTATTTTCAAGTGCTCTGTTCTTCTAGAGTATGGTAATGAAAAAAGTGACAGTTTTAAAATTAGGTTCTACGCCCTATAATGTACCTAATTTAGTTATTGTTCTTTTTCAATTAATTAGTTATTACTTATTTTCAGTGCAATAAATATGTTAATTATTTTGCCAAAAGTTGTTTACTTTGAAAAAGTACTTTTTTTGCAACTCTGAAAAAGTTTGCCAAATAACTGTAAAAGTTTGCTAAAAAGTTTGTTTTCTTCTCGGCGATTTTACCTGTTATGAATTTGCCTTGAATAGTAGTCTATGCGAATCACTGCTTTAAGAAGTTGAGCCGCCGAATATTTTGCTGGCGCATCGCCGACGACCTCAAAACTACCCAGCCGCCGCCGAATTTCTTACCTCGGCTTGTTTCTCTGTGCCATACACATCCAGTGTTGCCAAACGGTGGTTTTCCCGTTATATATGAATGTATTTTGTTGTCATTAAACTGCTCTACAGTAAGGCTACCTTTCAATTGAGTAGTGATTTGACTAGAGCGACGACCACAACTTCGGTCACTGGCCCCAGTTTATTAGGGGCTTGATGAAAAAAATTACCCAAACATTTGTGTACGTGTGATCTTTTCTGTCTCTCTAACTTATTAATTTCACTTAATTAAAACACATATATCTGAACTGCTTACTCTGTTACGTTTTTGCCAGTCACAGATTACATAAGCATTGGTGAACTATAACTACTCAATGGTTACAAGGCAACTAGTCAATATTTACGTAGAAACTGGTAAAATGTAACTTTTAAATAAAAAACATAATTTCTAATATTTTTTGTTTAATTTTATTTGCATTTTTATTACAAAAATTACTCTAAAATATATAAGTAAATAGCATTTAAGACCAAAAATACAAATATACAAAATCACCAAATAACTTAAGTGGTATATAGCCCTCACATCTTTTTATCTACAAAGCACCTTGCTCTCTACAAATATCTAAGACTTAGAAAATAAATATACATATTAAATTAAGCTTTGTAAATATGTTTTGTGAACTATTTTACTTATCTTTTTAAATACTTTAATAAACTTTCACAGACTGAATGAATTGCGCATTCTTTTTTGGACACATGTAAATTAGATGTTCCACTCTAGCATATATGTTAGAGTAGAGCAACTATAATAAATGTTGAATTGAATGAAAAATTGTTGTTTGTGTTAGTTTCAGTCATTCATTTCTTGTAGTGTGTCTTTACATGGTAATCAGCGTTGCCGGTTTGGTTACTTTTAACCAAAATTGGTTGCTTTTTTTTTCTAATGTGTACTTGTGTACTTTTTTGGTTACTTTTTTGTAACACAAAAATAACCATTTTTATGTGGCATTTCAATTTGCATATCATGATGCACTACCGCATTTTTAAATGAATTTCATAACTAAGAAACAGTCGTTAAGCAGCTCTGGGTCGGGGAACATCTCTCGCGTCATCGTAATTATTTCTTAAGTGCGGTCAGGCTTGTGTGTGTTGTTTGGCCTTCGAGAGTTTTTCGTCTCGCTCGCACTGGTTGACTGATCTGCCACGGATAACCGTATAATCTTGCGGTTTTTTGTGGAATTTCTTTAACAACCACGTTGCCTACTTCCTATGTGAAGGCATAGGTCGTGTACAGTCAGTCACAAAACCTTATAAAATACTGTTAATACCATCTTGGGCATATGGTCTTCGTTACTCCGCCCATATTTGTGCAACACCATATTATGCAAATTTACTTTGCATTAATATGTTTAATAAATAAATAAAAAAAAAATAACTAAGAAACTAATGTGGATGTGTTTTCAAAATTTAGTACAATTGCTCAGATTTTCCCAATTGGAAATAAAAATAGGTTTATGAAAGGACATTTTCGTAGCTAAGCTTAATCAAAAGTAATGCAGGGAGCTGAATGTTAAAACCAACTCTATAATGCATATATATTTTTTTAATACTGTTGCCGTCATTTACATATTTACATGATATTTTTATATTATTTTATTGCTATGTACATAAGCATGTATTATTTTAAACTTCTCTTAAAAAAATCTCAACTCAAGTATTACACTTACATATGTATATACCAACGTACATACATGTGTATGTAAGTAAGTTACATACGTTTGCTTATATTATGTACTAGTCGTTCGAATTTACTTGAATTTACATATGTACCGTATTTCTTTATGTAAAACCAATTGATCGTATGATTTGTTAAGAAACATAAAAAAGAAAAACGGTTTTTTGTTTATGTGTCACGTAAACCATATTCTTGGATATACCGGTAAGATGTTTTAGAGTTCAGTTGGTTTATGCACGGAGATCAAACAAATTGTTTTTAAAGCTCTGTATTTCTCTACCGCAAATTGTAAAAGTTATTCAAAAATTAACATTAAATTGCACAAGAGGTGCTATTAAATATGTATTTTGTTTTATTTTCAAACCGGCTAAGTGCTTAAAACGTGCGCCAACATTCTTTAAAAACAATTTTATATAAGAGAGGTCGCGTAAACCATAATTCTTTCACCAAAAGAAAAGTATAACGCAGACTAAAAGTAAAATGACTAGTGGCCAAGAGTCATATAGTGAATTCAATTGCAAAAAATGCACTCAAGTGGATAATGATCGGATGGTACAATGCGATAAGTGTAACATGTGGTACCATTTTGATTGTGTCGCAGTTAACAGCGGTATATCTGATGAGAGTTGGTGCTGCGAAGGATGTAATGGGCCTAGTGTGAGTTCCGCAATTTCTACAGCCAACCAAGCAAATCAACCGCAAGCCGCATCGTCACCCAAAGTAGGAGGCAAGACACAACAGCAGCCAGGAAATGGACTCAAGGAAAACCTATTTTCATCGGGCGCACCTACGACGTCAATACAGCGGGAAACTAATATGCCAAACCGTACAACAGCACCAACAAATTACACAAAAACAGCACAAAATCAACAATACGTTACGAGACCACCAATGGGCACACAAGCATGCACATCATCAGTTCCTGTAAGTACAATGTTATTTCCCCTTATAAAACAAAAACATCCAAGTGACCATGCTAGCTCACAAATTAATTTACAACTCAAAATGCTCGAAGAACAACAACGGCTTCAGCAAGAATTTATTGAGAAGAAGTACCAAATATTATCTCAATTCGAAAAAAACGAACCAATGTTAAACGAAACGTGTAACATGTCTCCAAATTGGAATTTTGTAGGAGGACCAACACCGTCTCAACTAGCTGCAAGGCAAGCCATTCCGAAAGAGCTGCCACAATTTCATGGTGATCCGAAAGAATGGCCTTTATTTATTAGCAGCTTCGAAACTAGCACTTCAATCGCAGGATATTCTCATGCTGAGAATTTAATGCGTCTGCAGACATGTCTCAAGGGGAAAGCCAAAGAGCTGGTCAAGAGTAAGTTGATGATGCCCACAATGGTACCCGAAATTATTCAGACCTTAAAAATGTGTTTTGGACGTCCTGAGCATATTTTAGAAAGATTGATTGAAAAGGCCAGAAAAATGCCGCCCCCAAAAGAAAAATTAGAATCGATTATTGAATTTGATAATGCGTAAAAAACATATGCTCCACCATGGAAGCGTGCAAAATGGATGCACATTTGCATAACCCTATTTTGGTTAAAGAATTTGTAGACAAATTATCTAGCCAATATAAACTCAACTGGGCTATGTACCCTAAGGCAGACCAGACTCCAATAGTGAAAGTTTTCAGCGATTGGATATTTCAGATTGCCGACGCAGCAAGCTCTGTCGTTTCAACGACTCCCTGCATGAAAAATTCAAGTGTGAACTCCCATACTGAAAATAAACCTCAATTGAATATCAAGTGTTTCGTGTGCGAAAGTAGCGATCATAAAGTGTCGGTATGCAATGAGTTTAAAAAACTATCGCTAAACGAAAAATGGAGTGCAGTAAAGAGATTTAACATATGCCGGCAATGTTTAAACAAACACCGCCGTAAGTGTTTTACGAACAATGACTGTGGCATTGACGGCTGCCGTGCTAAGCATCATCACTTGCTTCATAACCACAACAAAAACATCCAGGCAGCAAGGTTCAAGGAAGTTGATGGAAGTACCACCTCTAGTAGCAGCTCCATGAATTCGCACTCTGTCGCCAAGCAGAATCAAAATTCTCTTTTCAGAATTTTACCCATACACATCCAGAAGAAAAATGGTTACGTGGACACTTTTGCATTTCTAGATGAAGGGTCATCAGTGACATTAATTGAAAGAGAATTATTCGATGTTCTCGATATTAAAGGTATAGAAGAGCCACTATGCTTAAAATGGACCGGAGATACTACTCGTATAGACGAATCATCGGTAAAGGCCTCAATTAAAATCGCAAACATCAACAATGGTAGTCAATTTACGTTGAATGGAGTTCATACCATTGAAGGTCTAGATTTACCAACGCAATCATTGGATATGAATGCCATAGTTTTAAAATATCCATATTTGGCCGGCATTCCTATAAAATCTTACAAGGATGTGAAACCAACAATTCTAATAGGAGCAGATAACTGGAACGTTGCAGTTCCATTAAGAATACGTGAAGGCAGTTGGCATCAGCCAATTGCCACGAAAACAAGAATAGGTTGGACAATACAAGGTGTCAACGATAGCCCGCGACGAACAAACTGGCTGAATATCCATAATTGCTACTGTGAAAAGAAGTACGACGAATTGCATCAGATGATAAAAAATAGTTTTAGCCTTGAAGAATCAGCAGAAAAGGCACTAGAACCTAAAGAGGATCAAGAGTCGATGAAGATTTTGAAAAATACATGTCAAAAGGTTGATGGACGGTATGAGGTAGGTCTCTTGTGGAAAAGTGAAGTCCATCAATTGCCAGAAAGCTACAGCAATGCCTATAAGCGTCTCATGTGTCTGCAAAAGAAGTTTAATAAAGATGAAAACTTAAAAGTTGTTCTACAAAAACAAATCGATAACTTGCTACAAAAAAGCTATGCGAAAAAATTAAGTGTAGAGGAAATAAACTCTAATTCCGAACCAGTGTGGTATCTGCCAACATTTATAACAATTAATCCCAATAAACCTGGTAAAGTGCGAATGGTGTGGGACGCAGCTGCCAAATCAAATGGAGTTTGTCTTAATGACTTCATACATTGCGGGCCGGACCTGCTTAAACCGCTAATTGATATTTTGATGAGTTTTCGTGTTGGATAAGTTGCTATATGCGGGGACATCGAAGAGATGTTTCACAGGATCAACGTGAAGGAACGAGATATGCACTCACAAAGATTTATATGGTGGGACAAAGATGATGATCCCGACCAACCAAGTATCTACATGATGCGAGCCCTAACTTTTGGAATTTGCTGTGCTCCCTGTATTGCACATTACGTACGCGACCAAAACGCAGAACAATTCAAATTTAAGTACCCAAGAGCGGTAGAAGCTATCCAGCAATGCCACTACGTAGATGACTTCATCGATAGTGTCGACAATTGTCATCAGGCAATCGAACTGGCATCCCAGGTAAAACTTATTCACTCTGCTGGCGGATTTCATATTCGAAACTGGGCCTCTAACAGTAGCGCAGTAATAAATCATCTCAAGGACGAGCCTTTGCATGTACAAGCGCCGAAAGTTCTCACTACAGCAGAAAAAGTTTTGGGTATGTTTTGGGACCCTAATAAAGACTCTTTTATTTATATTTTCAGATTCGCCAGACTGCAGCGTGACGTCTTTCAGGATAGTATAATTCCCACAAAAAGAGAACTGCTCCAAGTACTTATGTCAATTTTTGACCCCCTTGGCTTTTTATCTTGCTACACCACAGCGTTAAAAATTCTGCTTCAAGAGGTCTGGCGATCTGAAATCGGCTGGGATACCCATTTATGTGATTCTCAAAATACAAAATGGAAAAAATGGAAAGTTCTACTAGAACAAATATCAACGTTAAAAATTCCAAGATGTTACTCTCCATATCTAAATGAAGCCTGTGCGGTCGAGCTACATACTTTCGTGGATGCTGGCGCGGACGCATACGCCGCCGTGTGTTACCTACGTATTACGTATCAGGAAAACTGTTCCGTTGCACTTATAGCTGGAAAGTCAAAAGTAGCACCATTGAGACCCATCTCAATACCAAGACTCGAACTTCAAGCCGCAGTAGTTGGCGTTAGGCTTGCTAAGAAAATAGCAAAAAATCAGCGATTGAAAATCACATCAAGAATCTTCTGGTCAGACTCCAAAACAGTTTTGCAATGGTTTCGAATTGATCCGCGAAAATTTCAACAATTCGTGATGCACCGTGTAGGCGAAATTCTGGAAGAAACAAATGTTGATCAATGGCGATGGGTGCCTTCTAAAGAAAACCCAGCAGATCTTGCAACTAAAGATCCAGTAAGGCGTGATACTTCGATGTGGTTCAACGGACCTGAATTTCTATGGAAGGATAAATTGGAATGGCCAGTTTGCACGAATTTCGAAGTATGTGGCAACGATGAATTGAGACATCACACACTCCTTGTCAGGAAGACCAAAAAGAGGCCTCCTATTAACTTTAATTATTTCTCTAACTGGAGAAGACTGTATTGAGCAGTAGCTGCATTTTTGCTTTACATGAGGAAAATTAAAGCAAAGTGTGATAAAAACCCCATACCAGATGAAATATCGTACGAAATGATACAACAGGCAAAAACTATTCTTTTTCGATGTGCGCAAGAAAGTGCATTTGCAGATGAAATATGCTGTTTAAAAAAAGGTAAGAGTATTGAGAACAGAAGTAAACTGATAGGTTTCAATGTATTCCTAGATGACGAGAGTGTTTTGAGGGTGAAGGGAAGGGTATCATACCTGAATCACCAAAATCCAGTAATATTGCCTAGTACACACCATATAACCGCCTTACTAGTTCGCTATACTCACGAAGGCTATCACCACATATCGCATGAAACCGTAATCAATACAATCAAAGCTCAGTACTACATACCTAAATTGCGAGTTCTATATAAAACCATACGCCGGTCATGTCAATATTGCAAAAATGCGTCCGCAGAACCCATCGCGCCCCAAATGTCTACAGTGCCGCCTGCAAGATTGGCTAGTTTCGAGAGGCCATTTACATTCGTCGGCATCGACTATTTTGGCCCACTGTATGTTAAAGTAGGGAGAAGAAAGGAAAAACGATGGGGTGTGCTTTTCACATGTCTTACGGTGCGTGCGTTACATATAGAAATAGCCCACAGCCTAGATACCAGTTCATGTGTAATGTGTCTGAACAATTTTATCGCCCGAAGAGGAACTCCACGTGAAATATTTACCGATAACGGGACGAATTTTAAAGCAACAGCAAAAATATTTGCATCCGAATCAAAAAAGTTAAACACAAATGAGATGACCAAGGAATTTGATTTTATAAAGTGGAACTTTAATCCACCTGCAGCCCCACATATGGGCGGTGCATGGGAGAGACTTGTCCGCTCGGTAAAAACTACTCTCCACACAATTTGCCCAAACATGAACTTCAATGACGAGACTCTGAGAAGCGCAATGGCCGAAGCAGAATTCATAATAAACTCTCGACCACTAACATTCGTTTCTCTAGATTCCTGTGACGACGAGGCACTAACACCTAACCACCTTTTACTTGGATCATCAAGTGGTTGCAAGCCGTTAGTGCATACAGAAATCGACCTTCGCCTACGATTTCGACTAACTCAAGAATTCGTGAAACAGTTCTGGCGTAGGTGGATAAAGGAGTATACACATAGCCTCACAAAAATAAGCAAATGGTTCGAAAAAACGACCCCCTGAAAGTAGGAGATGTAGTTATCGTCGTTGACGAAAATCAACCGCGTCACTGCTGGCCCAAGGGCAGAATAATTCACACCATAATAGCAAAGGACGGTCAAGTGCGCCAAGCCACTGTTAAAACACAGTTCAGTGTCCTTCAGCGACCGTCAACTAAAATAGCCAAGTTGGAAGTCGGCAATAATAATGAGTAAACTCGCAACAGCTTCGTTTACGGGGTGGAGAATGTTGCCGTCATTTACATATTTACATGATATTTTTATATTATTTTATTGCTATGTACATAAGCATGTATTATTTTAAACTTCTCTTAAGAAAGTCTCAACTCAAGTATTACACTTACATATGTATATACCAACGTACATACATGTGTATGTAAGTAAGTTACATACGTTTGCTTATATTATGTACTAGTCGTTCGAATTTACATATGTACCGTATTTCTTTATGTAAAACCAATTGATCGTATGATTTGTTAAGAAACATAAAAAAGAAAAACGGTTTTTTGTTTATGTGTCACGTAAACCATATTCTTGGATATACCGGTAAGATGTTTTAGAGTTCAGTTGGTTTATGCACGGAGATCAAACAAATTGTTTTTAAAGCTCTGTATTTCTCTACCGCAAATTGTAAAAGTTATTCAAAAATAATTAAATTAACATTACATTGCACAAGAGGTGCTATTAAATATTTTGTTTTATTTTCAAACCGGCAAGTGCTTAAAACGTGCGCCAACAAATACTTTATCTATTCATTCATGTATTTTGACAACGAATGTAATAAAATTAAATTTTTTTATTGCAAGAAACTTTATGTCTTTTATTATTGTGTTTTATTTGATATTATTTTTAACCCTCGGCTTAAAAAAGTGGTGTTATAAGGTTGTAGTGTGTGTCTGTGTATCTGTATATCTGTGTGTCTGTCGTTTCCACGTACAGACCAAACGGCTGGACTGATTTTGATTTAGTTTTCTCTGTTTGAAAGGTGACTTGATCGAGAAGGTTCTTAGTCATGTTTTAAGAAAATCGGTCCAGCCGCTTAGAAGATATCGCATCTCCTCTAGATATATTCGGGGTTTTTTTAATTTTTGTTATTATTGTTTTTTTCGATTTAATCGCAAGAGACAAAAATTTGAGTTTTCAGGAGAAGGTTTTTTATAATATTCAAATTTGTTTTACATACGTAAATTGTCGCTTAAGATAAAATTTTACGGCTCTTATCTTAAAAGTTATTAAAATTTTGGCTTTTTGATAATTCTAAACTATGGGGAGGCCAATGAAATTTTATTTCAAATAAAAAAGTATATTTTCGACTACATGCCACTTACGGTAAAATCGAAAATAAGGCTCAATAAAATAAGGAAATCTCAAATCTAAATGTAATAATTTAATTTATATTATATAATTTAGAATGATTGTATCGGTGACAATATTAAATAATTGCTTGAGCAAATTAAGCTTTATTACGTTATTTTACGCACCAGTTTAAAGTCCATAAAACGTCCGAAAAACAATTGTTTAAGACGACTTAATCGATTATTCCATACTATCACAGATATATGTATTTTTCAACTGAAGTACAAATAAGTCAGTATATTAAAGCTTAAATTAGACGTGTTGCTCATTAGTTTGGTTCGAACGGCTGTTTTCTATGGCTATGGTTATGTCACGTCTGATTGAGCCTTAAATACCAAAAAATTTTGGTTACTTCTTTTCGCCTTTGGTTACTTTTTTTATCATATTTTGGTTACAAAAATATTTTTGTTGTGGCAACGCTGATGGTAATACAATGTATTACGACATGTCAAAAAATGCTGTAGATTATACAAAATCTTATCATGTAAACGCAAAATGTATCGAGTAGGATAGAATACGGATACAAAATTAGACAAGCGGTCGGTAAATGTTTTGTTTTCTAAACCATTTTAGAAACTTAAGTATTTTCATCACACAAGAAGTGTATTTCAAAGTAAACATTGGTATCTATTTAAGGTGTTAACACTTTTGTAGAAGCAACCAAAATCAACTCAGGAAATTTTCATGTTGTTTTTGTAAATATTGTACAACTGCAAACCATCAAGTAGCTGATGGTACAAGCAAAACCAAACAAGCAATAAGCAAACCTATATGTAAAAAAATAATATTTTGTAGTAAAATTACATTGAAATAATAAAATGTTTTCTTCAATTTTCAGTTTTATTAGTACACATTTTTTTGAGCAATTGTCCAGTTTGTATTAACTTAACAGTTCAATATATGTATTTGCTTGCATTTTACTTATAGTATCAGTGTAAAAACGAAAAATACATACAAAATACTTTTGTTCTCTTTTAAATACGGAGAGAATTTCATAATATTTTCATTTTACAAAGTCGTAATACTTTGTATTACCGTGTAAAGACAGCTTTAGCAGCAAGTCTGTTTAAAAAACCACCAGCGGGAATTTTAGCGGAAAAATTTCTTAGTTGACGGATTTTCAGCGTTTTTCTGAAACTTATAAAGAAAGATATTGAATCAGAATAATATATTTTTAACGCAGCTATGCGACACATATCCGGCTATTTATATTGAGTTTTGGGTTCCGTTCACCAAAGGTGAAAAGAGGAACCCAATTGTTTTCGCTACGCTGTCCGTTTGTCCGTCTGTCCGTTACACGGTATTTTCTCAGGAACCGTAAGGGCTACTGACCTGAAATTTGGACAGAGTATGTAGAATTAAAAATTAAAGAGTGCTCCAAAACGAGCGACGAAAAATGTTAAAATCTCATGTAATATACATACAATTGTATGTACATATGTATATTGACACTTGAAATTTGTAAAATTAGTGTATTCTTATATAGACTACAACAATAAACATTAAAATATTAAAAAATTTAAATTAAAGGGTGGTCCATCAGTTATGTAATTTTGACAAATCTATATCTTGGAGACCGTAAGAAAATTTCAAAAACGGTAAAACTAAAAAATCCGACAATTATAAAATTGCCAAACCGAAAAAAATCGCCAAAACCTGAAAAAAATCGCCAAAAGTTTAAAAAAAATCGCCAAATCGAAAAAAAATCTACAAAATTAAAAAAAAAATTGCAGCACTAAAATAAATAGCCAAATTCAAAAAAATCGTTTAAATGAAAAAAATCGCCAAAATGAAAAAAACGCCAAAAACCGAAAAAATCGCCAAAACGTGAAAAATGCGCCAAAACCAAAATAATTGTTTATGTGAAAAATCGCCAAAAAGGAAAAAATCGCCAAAACGAAAAAAACGCCAAAATTTAAAATAAACGCCAAAAAAAAAACACCTTAATGAAAAAAAAACGCCAAAATTAAAAAAAATCGTTTCAATAAAAAAATTTGCCAAAATAAAAAAAAGCCAAAATAATAAAAATCGCCAAAATTAAAAAAACATCAAAAACCAAAAAAAAATCGCCAAAACGTGAAAAAAGGACCAAAACTTAGAAAGCGCCAATAAATTCAAAAACCCCAAACTAAAAAAACGCTTAAAACCGAAAAAACCCAAAAACGAAAAAAATGCCAAAACTATAGTTTATATTGGCTAAAGTTTGTATTGTTCCGTACGGAACCCTTCGTGCGTGGGTCAAAGTCGCACTTCACTGAATTTATTTCCATATTAACACGTACAGCGAAAAGAAACTAACGTCAATTTTTTTGTACATATAATGTGTAATGTGAAAGAAAGAGAAAGAGTTTAACAAAAACATATGTATATACATACATACGAGTATAAAATAAAATAAATAAAATATAAATCGAGATTAAAATTGTATTACAAACAAATTTAATCATTCCTTACGTATTAAAAAAATAGTAAAAAAAATCTTTAGACAAACAAAAAACAAACCGAAAACTGAGTGATTGGACCAGTGAGTATGAGGAAAACATAATATCAACCAAAATCTCTTAAAACTATAACTTTTTCTGAGTAATTTTTTTTTGATACGAAACTTTTTTTTATTGAAATTTTCATTCGAAATTAAACTTCAAGCCAATGTGAGTTGATCCACAGAGTTTATTTTATCAACACTATTTCAAATACTTCAAGCAAAATGGCAAGATATTATTCCACACGTGTAGAAAATGAAAAAGATAGAAAAGAAAATGTTGAAAATATACTTAATCAGCTTGAACATTAATATTAATAGATGGAATAGTCCCTTGGATTCTAATTTATCCGGATTCGATGTTCGTGTATGGAAACTCTGCAGGAAATAAAATACCTACTTAAATAGTAGGCTGAGTTTTGCTTACAAATATTGGGGAAATATGTATGCATATGTATACATATTTTATAAAATTTCTTATTATTTTTTTGCCAATAAACCATAAAAAGGCATATGTTGGTTATAAAAAATGTAGTGTGCAGTAGTCTGTGCTGCTTTTAGTTTTTACACCAAAAAAACACAATGTTACTAGGTTATTGGCTGCGCTGGCATGCTGGCGGTTCGCTCCGGCTGAAGCTCGCCGTTGGGAGAGATCTTGCCAACCAGTCTAGTAATCTACAGCTAGAAAAAAAAATCATGCCAGCTGCTCTATGATGTCCTAAAAGAAGAGAAAAGTTATGATAAAGGAGTCCGAAGTAAGTTTAGTTTACTCTCTCGGCACACACACAATAAAATCGTCTGGCTGATGGTCTGCCAGAATATTTCCCCACCCTTCATTGAACTCGTAAAAGCTCACCATGGCATCATAAAGGAAAGTCTTATATGCCCCTGACGTATCTTGCAACCCCACCTTCTTCTTCTACTTACCACCTCTCATTCTTTGATTACACTTTCATGATTATATAAATTGTACGTTATAAATATATATTTTATTCATTCAGGGATTCCTTCTTTGTTATTCTAAATATTTCAAATGAAATATCTTACAATAATCTAAATTGATCAAATTATTTTAATACAATTTAGAAAAAAATTAAATTGGTTACAATTATATATAAATGTACGTATGCATAAAAAAATCTTCCTAAAACTCTATCGAGTGATATTTTGATTATGACTACACTATATGCATTTATTCTAATTTTCATTTCAGGCCCGAAAGATAAATAAGTTATATAAGTTTTATATACTTTTATAAACAAGTTAGCTTAATTCCGTCAAAATTATACACATTTTCTTTTCAGGTCTTAAAGGTAAGTACATTAGGTAAGTTTTCTTTAAGACAATTTTTTTCAATTCCGACAAATATATGTAATTCTGTTATTTTTAAAATTTATTAATTTTTTTTATTTAATAATTCTAGCAGATAAGTTTGCTTTAAAATGAATATTTCAGATCTGAGCAATGAAATTTTCTTATTTTTTTGAATTCACTAGTATATCAGATAAGTTTTCTAAAGACTCTTTTTTTTATTCAATCAATTATATGAAATTTTTCTACTTTGCAATTTACAAAAGTCTAGCAGGTAAGTTTAAAAGCTTTCAATTTTGTTAAAATAAGTACGTATTTTCTTTCTCTCCTTGGATTTTTTTCTTTGTTGTTACTACCGGTAAGTGTCCGTCAAAGCTGGGGTCGTCAGGTAGACTTCAGTGGGTTCTCCAAAAAGATTTGATGCATTAGACAAATATCAGGCAAGTTTTCAAAAAAAAAGGTCACGCCCTACATGCAAGTATTCTCGAAAATTAGGCACATCAGGTAAATATTTAAAGTTAGGCACATCAGATAAATATTTAAAGTTAGGCACATCAGGTAAGTATTTTTATTTTTGCAAGGTTAATTTAAAATTAAGCACATCAGGTGAACATTTTTGTAGGTTAAGTTGAGGTTAGGCACATCAGGTATTTTTTTGCAGGTTTTGTAGAAGTTAAGCCCAGTGGTAAGTATTTAAGATTAGGCACATCAGGTAAATATTTAATATTAGGCACATCAGGTAAATATTTTTGTAGGTAGAGTTGAATAAATAAAAATAGAACCCAAAGTAGAATTACACACAGATTACACAAGAATTTAATTATATGGAATACACATGTGAGTAGAAATTACACACTGACTAACTACACACAGATTGGCAACACTGAATAGCTATAATCAGGCTAGAATGACGCGTCTGCAATTGTACTTTAGTTACTCTGTAATTGTTGTTTTTATAAACAAAAGATATTTGTATCCGACAATTTAGGGTTTGTTTATACCAAAAAATATATGTGTTTTTTGGTGTTGTAATTTTGTTGTAGTCGTGCATGTACCTAGTATTATTGTATCATGGCTTAAGCTAATTGCCAAACTGAACGCACATTCCGTACGGAAAACACTGTTTGTGCATTTTTTTAAACTCAAGAAAACAGTATCAGAAAATATTCATTGATTTTAAATATTTTTTGTTGTTTCTTATTTTAAACTCAGAAAATAAAGCAAAACTTTTATTTTCATTCTTTGTTTTACAATACACATATACACACATGCACATGAGTTTCTTTACATATATATGTTCATTGTTGTACTTTTTAGTAGGCAAAACAAATAAAACAATTAATAAAGTGATGTATGTAATTATATGTGAATGTTTAATAGATTCATTTAGTAGTTATAAGAAGAAATAAAATTACTAAAAAATTGTAAACAATACTTATATGTTCAGCTGTGGCTTAAAAATACTTAAGTGCATGTAAGTACAGCGTGGCCACCTAAAAGTCTAATCTGAATTGGTTAAGTATTTGACAGACTTATCGTTCAATTCTGGCATTAGCTTAAGCCAGCTTATTCATATTATAGTTGAGCCTAAGGACGTGTGTTGTTACGTTAAGAGTCTAAGCAATACTGACTTTATTTATTATTATATGACAACGAAAAAGGATTTTTTTTTGTTATCTCAAAAATTGTAGCAAGGAATAATTTGCAATTTGAATTTTTGAAATTATGAGAAAATTTTGTATATTTTGTGAAAAAAGGAGGCATCAAAAAAGACTGTGAATTAGATTGTAGAGATTTTTGATGGTTCATGTCAAGTGGATATAGCAAAAAGAATAATACCCCGGTCAGAGCAAATAAAGGGCCAAGAAGAGCGCAGCTGCAAAGCATAGCTGTTGCATCCTCTAAGGACACTGAGGAGGTGTGAGCACCGTACGGGTGCTACAGGCGAACTTGCAGCAAGCTAAAGGTGCGTCGTCCTCATTGTGCAAGGTTTTCACCGAAAAATGGATAGACATGGTTCTTGGGCAAGAACCATGGGCTATGAAGGTAAAATTTTAGGCCTTAAACAAGAAGCATGTAGATTAATATTTCATAAAAAATTGTGTTCCTAGGGCGGCAATGCTAATAAATAATTATATTAATTACATTTCCATTCCAGAATTCATCCGAAGGGACTTGGTGGTGGCCCTTTTGGAAATCCCAACAAAACAAGGGACTACACTAGTAGTCTGTGCATCAGCATATTTTGCAGGTGACTTACCTATAACAGCCATTGTGGTGAGGGAACTGGTAAGTTACTGTCATGAGAAGAATTTTCAGTTCATAGTTTGTTGTGATGCTAAGGCTCATCACACAGTATGGTGTAGTAGTGACGTTAATGGAAGGTGTGGGGCTCTTTTAGAATTTCTAGGCTGTGAGGGTATAGAAGTTTTGATGGCGGTTCAGACCCAACTTTTTTTAATGCCATCAGGGAAGAGGTATTGGACCTCACCTTATCTAGTCCATTAATTTCTGACTACATATCCAATTGGAGGGTCTCTGACGAGGTCTCCCTGTTGGATCATCGATACATAAGGTTTGATTTTCCAGGATTTATGTCCGTTACCCAACAGTTTGCGAGTCGCAAACATATTAACTTGGCTGCTGCAGAGAAACCGAAAAACGATACGAAAGGTACCATGGTGGAGTGACCTTTTGGATGATATGCGCAAAAAAGTTAGGAGATTATTTAATTACGCAAAGCGTCCAGGTAATTGGGAAGTGTACACAAGGTACCTTACCAAATACAACAAAGAAATTAGGAAATCCAAAAGGGAGTCCTGGAGAAAATTTTGTGATGATATTGAGAATACCCCAACAGCAGCGAGATTGCATAAGGCTCTCTCCCACTCTAGGGTAAGGCAAATCAGCCTTTTAAGGAAAGCTGATGGCAATTACACGAAGAACCAAAGAGAAACGCTCGAACATCTACTTAGTGGTAATTTTTCTGAGTCGATTCCCAAGGTTCAAAGTGGTGATGAACTGATGATTTGCTCCCCTGTTTCAGCTATTAAATTGTCTAAAGTCATCTTTAATCCTGATAAGATAAAATGTGCTTTGCCTCTTTTCAGCCTTTTAAGGCTCCAGGCGGAGATGGAATATTTCCAGTGCTTTTGCAAAGGTGCTTTGTGCCCTCGCCGCCCTATTTAGAGCAAGTTTTATCTTTGGACACATTCCCCTGTTATGGAGAAAGGTTGACGTTGTATTTATACCTAAAATGAGCAAGAAGCCAGAAAATTTGGCCAAATCATACAGACCAATTAGCCTAACATCGTTTTTGTTGAAAACTATGGAGAGGCTAATTGATCTGCACATTAGATCGACGGTTTTGTATACTGCCCCCTTGCATGCAAATCAATATGCATAAGCTAAGGGTAACATGCTCTGCATCATCTTGTTACAAAGACCGAGAGGGCTCATAGGTCGGGTGAAATTGTGTTGTGTGCATTTTTGAACATAAATGGCGCATTTGATACCACGGAGCATGAATAAATAGCGCTCTCTTAGACCAAAAGGTTTTGATCACGCGTCTGTGAGATGGATTAGATCTATGCTAGAGAGCAGGGACATAACTGCTTCTATTAGTAATGATATTGTTACTATTAAAGCAGTCAAAATGTGTCCCCGAGGTGGTGGTTTATCACCACATCTTTGGTCAGTGGTGATTGACGAACCTCATTCTTAGTGAACAAGGAGACGAAATTATAGGGTATGCTTATGAACTAGGGTTGATGGCAACTGAAAAACTCGGCAACATTCTCTCAGACATCATGAACAATGCTCTGTGCACTGTAACGACTTGGTGTGGGAGACATGGCCTGTCGGTCAACTCTGATAAGACTATTCTGGTACCTTTTTTTCTTAGAAGAAAACTTGGTCTAGGTACAGTATCGTTGAATTGGTGTAATATTCCTTATTCGACTGATGTCAAATACTTAGGGATTATCCTTGGTAGTAAGCTAACTTGGAATCGACATGTTGAATGCGTAAAACAGAAAGCCATTAGGGCGATCTGGGCGGTGAATAGTTTGTTGTGCTGAGTGCACCTGAGGCATGACCCAGAAAATGGTAATGTGTATCTACACAATGATTGTTAGGCCAAATATAACGTATGGTGCGATAACTTGGTGTCAAAAAACTCGTCAGGTTGTGGCGACAACTAAACTCTGTAAAGTTCAGAGATTGGCGTGTCTTCTTGCAACAGGCGAAAATGAGGTCATGTCCAACATTAGCCATTGAGGCCTTGGTTGGACTACCACCCATACAAATCTTTATAAGATCATCTGTAGCAATGACCGCTTATAGGATGGGTCTCGGGACATCTGCTCTTCGTGTTGGCAACGGGCACTTGTCAGTCTTGAGTACAATGCCCAGCTTAGGACTGCTAGGAATGCCTAGTGATTCCAGAAGTTTATGTTGGTATACGGATGGATCCAAAATGGTGGATGGAGTTGGTGCTAGAGTTTTTGGGCCCAACGTAAAAACCTCTTTGCCCATGGGCAAATGTCCTACGGTATTTCAGGCGGAAATATAAGCAATCACCAAATGTGTTGACATCAATTTAAATAGGGCATTAGAGGTGCGCATATAGCTACCTTTTGCGATAGTCAGGCAGCTCTTGAGTCTCTCCTTTTATGGGAATTCCGTTCCAGGCTAGTTTTAGATACCTGGACACAGCGGTCATCCAGATAATGAGGAAGCGGATGAATTGGCCGGGAGGGCTTCTGCTGCTCCTTTTATGAGCCTACAGCCATTTTGTGGCTGTTGACTGACAGTTGACTGACTGCGACAGTTGACTGACTTATAGTCAACTGTAATGTCTCTGAATAAAGAAGATGTCACCTCGACTGCTAAGGAGATTTGGCTGTCTTCTTCTGGCTTAAGGTAGGCCAAAGCTTTGATGTAGCCATTTACATGAACAGGAAAAATTTACGGCTTGTTACTGGTTTTCTGTCTGGTCAATTTGGATTGAACTATCCTCTGTGGAAAAGTAACCAAGTTCGTTTATCTCTGTGTCGCTTGTGCTTGGAAGATGACGAGACGACGAAACACATTATTTGTGAGTGTATCGTAGTGTGTGACAGTAAAAGGCGCGTTTTTCATTTTGAGTTTTTCTGTTCAGATGATATTAGGCTGCCTTCTCCAATATCTGTACTGATCTTCATAAGGAAAGTTATACAGAGATTGAATTAATTTTAACTCATAGATCTATGTTACAAAAAATCCATCAGGTGTCGCAGTACTGGTCTTTGAACCAGATCTTCCACCTTTTCTATTCTATTCTAATGATGCCTACACGTGACGTAGTTTCTTATGATGCCTTGCACTTTCGATATTTTCTCTGGCCAACCCTTCATTATATACTCTTTCAGAACTTTTAGTTCCGGATGGTTGTCAATAAATTTTTTGTACATTTATGCATCTAAAGTTGTCGATGCTACAGATCTTACTTTACATTTCAGTTCAGGTTCAGTTTCGTCAACTTCGATGTCTCTACTCAATTGGTATCGGTATGTTTCTGCCTTTTACGTACTTAACAGAATACAAATGCTGGTTTGTATGACATGCCCTTTCTTCAAATGCACTGGCTGATGAGGATGTGGTTAGACTTAGTGGAATCTGAAGGAGGATTTTATTATAATGACTCGCACGTATCGAATAATTATAATTAGTGTGGTATAAATTTGGGAATGGAAAGAAGTAGTTCCTTAGGTTATGCTGGGGAAATTCGAGGCAAGCTCACCTTTAATTTTCCTCGATAATAATTCGGTAATACAAATTAATTCAATTCAATTTGTTTCCAATAAAATTTTGTGAGATAAAGTAAGTGGTATTTAATAATTTGAGTATATATTCAAACTTGCTTAAACGAGAGTTCAAAATGTAATGAGTTCAAACCAAGTGTATAACTTTTATTCCTCTCAACTTTTAGTTAACGATTTCAAACGATTACAGTCACAAATACTGGTTTTCTTTTACCTTGCCAGACTATTTGCACATTAAAGTAACTTATATTAATCATATCAATATAAAATTTTAATTTATTGGGTGAGAAATTTTTTTTTTTAGATATTTTAATTGAACTGTAGTGAATTTTAATCAGAAATAATTCAAAGTTAGGCTCAAGTTCAGTAATTCCAATTCTTATTGAATGAAATATTTTTATTAATTAATGTGAGTTTCTAAAGAAGAGAAGAAAAATTAAACTTAGACTTTAAGCTGGGGGAAATACCGATACTTTTCTGTGCAGCCACGCACTTCATCAGCACCCTAGTCTATCTACTTGGGTAGAGATTCTTATTAACATCAGCTATTTAACTTAAATGTACAATGAACGGAATATGAGAAACGATTGTTGTGTATACAATTGATTTACCTTTGGTAAACACATTTATAAGTATCACTATTAATTTTCTGTTTTTTCCAATTTTTCATTTTTCTATTTAGGTTAGCACGAAACAAAAATATGTTCACTTGGCAATCACTGTTCACTTGGCCATCACAGTTTCAGAATGCTGGAAATCCAAGTAAAAACAGTAGAATGCAACAACAAGTAACATAGACCACTACAATAATACTTACATGCATGTACCGATGGTACATCGAATAAGTAAAAATAATTAATGTGATGATCGTAAAAAGATAAGTAAGAATAGTTAAACATACTGAGGTAGAGTAAAATAATTTCGTGCTAACCTAAATAGAAAAATGAAAAATTGGAAAAAACAGAAAATTAATAGTGATACTTATAAATGTGTTTACCAAAGGTAAATCAATTGTATACACAACAATCGTTTCTCATATTCCGTTCATTGTACATTTAAGTTAAATAGCTGATGTTAATAAGAATCTCTACCCAAGTAGATAGACTAGGGTGCTGATGAAGTGCGTGGCTGCACAGAAAAGTATCGGTATTTCCCCCAGCTTAAAGTCTAAGTTTAATTTTTCTTCTCTTCTTTAGAAACTCACATTAATTAATAAAAATATTTCATTCAATAAGAATTGGAATTACTGCACTTGAGCCTAACTATGAATTATTTCTGATTTTAATTTATTATAGAAAAAAAAATTAAGTATGATTAGTGGTTTGGACAATAACTTTTGCACAATATTGTACTATGTCCCACAAGATACCTTGCAACCTCAACGGTGCATTTTGTATAGGGTTTTTAGAAATTGTCTCCAATGGCTTTTGGTCTGTTTCAATCAGCAATTCTTTGCCATGCACATATTCATTGAACTTCTCACAACCAAATTGTATGGATAATGCCTCTTTTCCCATTTGTAGCTGATTTTTTTTGCGATTAACTAAAAGCCATCGCTGCGTATATTTCCAGTTTTCCTCCTTGTAGTTAGCACACGCCCATAGCTGTACTACTTGCGTCAAAAGATAAAGTCACTGGCTTGTTTACGTCATAGTATACCAAAACTGGAGCTGACGAAAGAGCAATTTCTATTCTTTCAAATACTTTTACCTGCGGTTCATCCCAATGTCATTCGATGTTTTTATGCAACAGTGCTATTACTGGCTCCATAAGTTCAGATAAATTAGGTATAAATTTTCCAAGGTAGTTTACCATACCAAGCAAGCGTTGCAATGTTTCGGCAGTCTTAATTTTTTTAGTGCTTTATTTATTCGTCATCTGCTTTATACCCGTGTTCCGTAAAAATATGCCCTAAAAGTTTAACAGAGCTCTTATTGTACTCACATTTTGATTTGTTCAAAGTGAATCCAATCTCGCTCAATCGTGATATTAGTTGATGAGTAACTTTGTTTAATTTTTCTTTGCTTTCTGCAAATAAGAATATGTCATCCATTGCAACTTCGCAGTTATTAATGTCTTCTAGAGCATGAGACATTACCTCACTGAATACTTCGGGCGCAGGAATTCGCTTGTACGTTCAGTTACTTTAATTTGTCAAATCCTTTTTCGCAATCTTATTTAGTTAAATATTTGCAACCTCTTACCTTTGCTGCTATTTTCTTTATCTTATTAAGAGGAAAATGGGAACGCTTTATATTTTTGTTTAATTTGGTAGGGTCCATACAAATTCTTATTTTTTCACTTTTTAAATAATTACCATCAGGCTTACTGCTAGCGATGGCTCTCTAATCGGCGCGATCACTTTCATTTGTACCATATTATTTAATTCTTTCTTCACTTTTTTCTTGAATGCTAAGGGAATTCTTCTTGGGGGAAATATGCGAAAATTCGCGTTTTCCAAAACTCTATATAACAACCAAGCGTAGTTGTTCACAATTATTACGACCCAATATTGACTGAAAGTTGTCTTTTACAATTTTAAATACGACAAACTCATTTTGATAACACGTTGCAATCCCCTGTGTCCAACTATATATGCAACTCATGTTGGCAGATATTAAGAGTAGCGTACCATTTGCTATCATAATTATTGGCTTCTTTCATTGCACTTACGTAACTGTATTCGCCTTCGTATTCATCGTCATCACTTTTCTCTACTGCATTCACAGATTTCGTTGTATGTTGTTTACCTTGTTTGGCCTTTTTATTTTTGCTTTGCAAACGACCGCAAAATACCCTTTTACTCCGCACTTACTTACATTCTTTGGTAAATGCTAAACAATTTTTTGGCTGATGGACTTTTTACACCGACTACATTTGTATTTTTTCTCATTTTTTGTTGCTGCTTTACTGTATTGACTACTCCGGTATGCTCGTCGCTATTTATTTCATGCATTTGTTTTGTTGTTATTTCTGCTGCTCTTCATATTTTTATCGTTTTGTCCAAATTAACAATTTCTTCCATCCATAGTTTTTTCCTTGTACTGTCTGCATAAATCCCAAGTACTATTTGATCTACCAAAAATGCGTCTGCCATACTAATATAAGCGCAGTATATTAATTTGTTGTCTCAATTTTTGATAAAAGTCTTCAAATGGTTCTGTTAACTGCTGTTTTATACGGTGAAATTGACAACGTTCATATGTATTATTTCTGAGTGGTGCAAAGTGACTAGTAAGTTCATTTATTAAAGCTGTTCTTCTGTTCAATTCTGCCTCGATTAAACCTAGAATACGGAGCAGCTTATTCGCTTCACGGCCCAAAATCACTTTTAAGTTAGCAACTTGTACCGTTTCGGTTTCCGAATCAATTTTTGAGGCTACATAATAATTGTTACATTCGTCCAACCACTCTGCCCACTCATCAGCCATATCGCCATCATGATGAATAAAAACATTCTTTGATGGCTTTAAATTTGTCATTGCTTAGGTATATGTATTAAGGATTGCTGGGCCAGTTGATTTTGTTCTTCTGTCATGTCCTGCGTTATTTATTTGTCGCGAGTATTTTTTTACATATCAGTATATATTTTCTTGCAGTCACTTTTCTTTTTTATGTATTAGAAAGGTGCATTTATTCAGTTTAGGCTTTTCTTCATGTCATGCTACCTTTGTTTCTGTTAGTTATTTAATTTTTTTTTGAACCGCACACCTGACACCATGTGAGCCAGATAAAGACGTCTGTTGTTATGTTAAGAGTCTAAGCAATACTGACTTAATTTATTATTATATGACAACAAAAAAAGAATTTTTTTGATATCTCAAAAATAGTAGCAACGAATAATTTGCAATTTTAATTTTTGAAATTATTTATTGATAAAAACCTTAATTGTTTCTGAGAGAGGAGACATCAAAAAAGACTGTGAATTAGATTTTAGAGATTTTTGATGGTGCACCCTTTTCCCAGCAATGTTCGAAAATGAGCATTTTTTTGCAAAAAATCTAGTATTTGGATATGGCAAAAAAAATTCACGCTAGTTTTTGTAAATTTTTTGACTTTTTGTTATAAATAAACTTGTTGTTAGTAAATTGTAAGATTGCAGTTGAGGAAATTTTCTATAAATGCTAAAATTTTTCTAACACACTTTTTCCCAAAAAAAAAAAGTTTTATAAAATTATATATCAGGAGACATTAATTTAGTTCATTACCATACATTTAACAGAAAAAAATTATTCTCATCCCTTCAATACTTTTCGAAATATTCAAAATCCAATTTTGATTACAAAATTAAATTTTCTACTTTTTTAGTTTTGCCTAAATTATTGATCTAATTTTCTTTACATCAAATGTATTTTAACTTTTTTTATGTTATTACGATAATAAACATAAATAATTGTCTATTCAATGGTATATAATAAATATACCTTTGTATTACATCAGTCTTAAAGGTAAAAATTTACGTGTTTTTCCTGATATTCAAACAAACCCACATTTTTTATGAGGTGTATTAAATATTTTCTTGCAACTAATGACTTTTATTTGGCTCAAACATACAAAGATTACTATACACAGGCAGCATATATACCCACACGGGCAAAAGACCTGCGCGCACACCCCTATTATGTTTTTACCTAATATTTGTATCGCTTTTGTATCCGTTGCTTGTAAAATACATACCTATACACTTAAGTTGCGATGGGTTCAATTTTGTTATTTCAATTATAGATATCATGGAAATAACAATTAAAAATAAATCGCTCTGTAAATTAATATAGAAAAGCCTCAATGATGGGACTAATCGGTCGGACAAAGTTGACCAAATGTTGTACATAATAACTACTACGTATGGTTTATCTGAAAACATCGATTGACATTTATTTTTAATGTGTATGAAAAAAAGACAAGTGAATGCAATAAATAAATTTCTTAATGTCAGAATAGAAATAAGGATTTGTTATATGTATACAGAAAGAAGTTTGATCGGCGAAGTAATGATTACGAAAACGATCGATGCAGAAGCAAAATGATTCAACAAAAAACCTTGACTGATTCAAATTGATTTTAACGAAGACCAACCTCAAAGCTGCTCATGAGTAAATTGTCCAAAATTTAAGCTCATAATGGATGCATCCTGGACCACCAATTTGGCTTTAGAAGTCAGCATAGCACTATTGTGCAAACGTATAGATTTGTTCAAGTTATAAGGAAAGGAAGTATTGTTCTGCCCTTTTTATTGATGTTTCTCAGGCATTTGATAAAGTATGGTACGAAGGCCTTTTTTAAAATTGAAGACATATCTGCTAATAAACATACAAAAACTTTTGGAAAGTTATATAATTGGTAGGAAATCCATTGTTGTCGAAGGAGAATTCATTAGTGTACCCGAATCAATATCTTCCAGTCTGCCTCAAGTTAGTATTCTGGGTCCAGTCTTGGATTTAATATATACTTGTGATATGTATGTGAGCAATAATATTCACACCTCTACATTTGCCGATGATACAGCCTATATGAGTATGCACGAAAGCCCTTATGAGGCATCCCGTAATCTTTGAATACTTTTTGTTAGTTCATTTTTAAAGATACAATAAATAAAAACATCTATTAAAAAATATTTTTGGTCCTAGCATGTATCGTGCCCTGTATTGCCCTATAGTCCCTTGTTTAGTTTTTACAGCTGTAAAGGAGACCAGCTTATCACAAGGCGGTCAAAAGAGATGCCAAAATAATTGGAGAGTTTAATTAAAAAAAGGCTAGTTATTGCCAGTTTGCGTTTAGAAATTAAAGTCTTATTTTATTCAACAATTAATTCTGCTTATATACTATTTTTACGAATCTTAATTAGCTTTTATAACCAACGTAAAGTATATACAATTATGATTTGTTTCTTTCTTTACTATGAAAATAATAAGTATTATTTTATAAACCAATCAAAAACAGGGGATTTGGTAATAAGAAATTATATTGTGACTCAAAAGAATGTCACTCAAATTATTCCATTCAGCATTGTTATTGTTTTGGGTTGTGTTACAATGCTTGTGCGTTGAACTGCTATTAAAGCAATGCAAGTAATTTATGTTACAGTGCATTACTATAAGTGTGGTACACTACACCCTCACCCTTAAGAGAAAAATTATGTAAGTAATTTTTCTTACCATTCTCATAGTAAAGTTACAATATTAATAAATTTATTAAATGTTTTCAATGTATGTACATCATTTATATGAAAATAATTGTTTTTAATATAAATATATTTTTAAGGTATATAACTTTCTTAAAATAATGTATATAATTCTCTTAAAATGTAAATAAATTTGTGTTGGTATATAATGATTTCTTAAAGTGTAATAAGGATTTTAAAATCTTATTATAAAATATTAAATAAAGGCTTTCTTTATATTATTTCCTTACATATAAAATACAGATAAAAATTTTTTGTGTTTAATCTTTTTTTACAGTTTATTTGTATTTTAAAAATATTCTTATGAATTTTATGTTTTATGTTTATGTACTTATATAATTATCCTAAAACTTATAAAGTTTTGTATGGTTTCAAATTAGTGCTGTATATTTTTTTTTTGTTTTTCCATGATATTCCTTTGTGGTGCTTACATCGTTTCTACTTATTATTTTATAAGCTCCCTTGTATGGGCTCTGATTTTTCTTTCTGTTTTCTACTTTAACTAAATCTCCTATATTTAAATTAAGCCTTTTTTTATATTTATTGTTTATACTCTATTTTCTTATGTTTTTTTTGACAAGTCTCTAGCTCTTTTTAGTGTAAATTGTAATTTAAGTCGTAGTTCTTGTGCTAGTCATCATAATAATAAAACTTTGTATTGTTGCCTACAATGTCAGGTGGTAAGGATGGTAATTTTCCGTCAATTAATTCATATGGCTACTAGGCTGTGTTAATGTGTGGCGCCGTGTTATAGGCAAAAGTAAAATATGGAATCCATTTATCTCACTCATAATCATTTGCGGTTGTTAATAGAAATTCGTTAAATATCCTGTGATTTCTTTCAATTGATCGTAGTGTTTCATGATGATAAACATATGTTACTCATTTTTAAACTCCGTTCCTCTACCTCACTTGAGTACTTTAAATTGTCCGTATTTTAAAATAAATTGTTCAACAAGTGTTCTGGCTGTTGTAAGTGCATCTTTTGTAGGCATTGGGTAAGCAACGCAAATTTTTTCAGTTCGCGCTGCATATGTAAATGTATCGGTAATCGTTTGAAATGCGAATTACTTAAAAACTATTGTTTGGTGTGACTGTTAGTGTAAGTAAGTTCTCAATGTGTTTTGTTTGTTTATTTTTCGTACATTTGTGTCAATATGACATAAATTTCTTTACCATCCTTGACATGTTTTTCGAAAAATATTATTGTTTTAATTTGATTATAGTTTTTCTAACTCCTAAGTGGCCTGCGTGTGTGGCATTGTGGTATTCGTCGATAAGTTTGTATTACAATATTGGGTCTTTAATTTTTGTTGGGGCATTGTATATTAATATTTTTAGTTCGTTACTTTTGCTGTTTATCGTTATCTTGGCGTATGCTTCATTTATTTCTTCTTTTGTATATACTTAAAATATTTCATCATTATTTGATAGCGCTAATTCTTTTATATATTCTTTATTCATTTTAGATATCAGTTTCCTCAGAATCGAATCTAGTTTCACTGAGTTATCGCTGAATTTTGCTAGTATATTAATTTCATCATTAACCTCATTATTCATATTTTGGGTATGTAACTTCTTCATAATCGAATCTGGTTTCGATGAATTATCATTACAACCTATATTCATATTCTTGGTACGCAATTTCTTCATAGTCGAATCTGGTTTTGATGAATTATCATTACGTGATATGTGCACAATATTATTTTCAATATTTATGTCGGACTCTTTTATTTTTTCAAATTTATTAAATTGCAATTTCTTCATATATTTGATGTCATTAATGGATATGCATTCCCATACTCGAAGTTGATCAGACTTCTGAGAATCATATTTTTCCATATTTCTTTCTGTTGCGCACGTATTGTTTTCATTTATATTATGGCTATTTTCAGCATTATTTTCTTTTATATTTGCCTCCTTAGTTTTATTTTTCATTGCTCTTGTAAATACTAGTAGTTCTCTTTCTTTTTCATCGTTTTCTAATGGTATTATTTGTTTTAATATGTCAGAGTCAATTTTTATTCTTGAAAGTGCATTAGCATTAGTGTTAATTTTTTCCTTTCTTATAAATAATTGTAAAATCATAATCACTTAAATCTAGTCTAATTCTTGGTATTTTAGATTAAGGATTTTTATGTGAAACGAGTGAAATCAAAGGTCTGTGGTATGTTACTACTATGAATTTTCTTCCATATAAATATGGTTTAAAATAATTTATTCCCCTGTGTATTGATGATAGTTCTTTTTCAATGACTGGTTTATTCATATCATGTTTATTTGTTTCGAAGGCATGTTGGCATTGTTCTGTTTATTTGAATTCTAACGATTTTTGAAAAGTGCGTTTAGGTCTTTAGCGATGTCAGCAAAATTAGGTATGGAGATAGTTCATTTTTAATGATTCATATTTACTAATTTACTTTTAAATCTTCTTTAACGAATTTATTTTAATGCAATATTAGTTAGGCAGCTCCGTTTTACTACTCTAGAATACATCTCTACCAAATATTTAATTTCAAACTTAACGGATTTTATTGAAGTACGACTCTGTTATTTATCGTAGTGTTTTGTTCCTAAATATTAACAACCATGTATTAAAAAATATTCAAAATATAAACATCTTTATCCGGTATTAATTTATCGGTTGGGTTGAGTATTTTTTGAAGTATAGAATGAAGTAATTAAATTAGAAAACAGTTTGTGTTTTTTTTCAACAAATGAATCAAGTTTATATATAATCTTAGAAATGGGATTATTGCATTGGCTCCCAACTTAGTCGATACGGAAAATACCACACCAGAAGACTATAGAAGTGACGAGGAAGATTCAACGCCTCCAAAACTTGAAGCTGACGACTCATTTGCGGATAGACCAAGTAAGGAAATGGTGACTTCTTCAGCCGAACAGTTTCAGCAAAAACTAGCTGCAATAGGTGTAAGTTTCAAAAAGTGCATAATTTACTTAATGCAGTGCTCGTTTTAGATGAAAGAAAGATCCCGCCACGGTAGAAGAATTTTTATCAGCAATCAGCGTTTTCAATGATATTGAAAAAATTTTGGACGCTGACGCCTTGCGAGGAATACCGCTATTTTTAGAAGATTACGCTGCATCTTGGTGGATTGGGGATAGTGTAGCAACGTTTGAGTATGCTTCATCACTCCCTTTTTCCCTCCAACCAAAAATATTTTCCCTACGCTGAAAAATTATTATTTTAACAACAACAAAAAACAGTTATACTCGTACAAATATATATGTTGTGAATATTGTACATTAGTTACATATTTTTATTTCATATACATATTGTACAAAACAGACTATAGTTTTAAGCTGTGTTCATATTATATGTACATATGTACTTGTCTTGTGGAATGTCACTTTATTATACACTCGATATTTTATGCGTACGTCAAAATATGCGTTTTTCATAAGTTTTTTAATTTTAATGTTCACACGTTGGTATGTTAAGTACATATGACTAAACCCTTAAAGCTTAATTTTTTGTTTTTAGTCTAATAAATCAATATTAATTTAATTTATGTATTTCAAAATAATACTTAATTTTTAGCAAGTGTTTTGCTTTATTTGAAACCAGCTGATGTCTTGCCACTTGAAAATAGATCACGCTCTATATAAAAATTGTCCACAAGAGAAATACATAAAATGTAAATAAATGTATGCGCCATATAATGTATATAAATGTATGCGCCAGAGCCATTAAATTTTTCAAATTTTGGCAATTAAAATCAAAATATTTTTAATTTATGGGAAAATTTGGGTAATTAAGGTCAATGGTGTGAAGTGGCGAGGGTTACCGATGGTTTGTACATAGATATGTACATGATGATGATGTTTTGTTTTTTGTCAATGGTGTGAAGTAACGAGGGTAATCGATGGTTTGTACATGGATAGGCATGTGATGATGATGTTTTCTTATCTGAGCATAAGTGTGAGAAAGAATGCGAAGATACCGGCCCGTCGATGTGCATAGTCGTACTTTAGTGTTGTTGTCAATGGTGTGAAGTGACGAGGGTAATGTACATGGATATGCATGTGATGATGATGTTTTCTTGTCTGAGTATAAGTGTGAGATAAGAATGGTTACTCAGTGTCCACACTTGCAATTTTGTTGCAGCAATTCTTGGTTGTTTTAGGAGAGAGAGGTAAGAAGCTTGGGGAGGGGTACAGTGTTTCATGTTCTCGGCAATTCTCTTTTGCTTTGCAATTTTCTCTATTCAACTTGAAGTTTGGTAGGGTTGAAGAAGGCATAACAAATACAAGAATTGCAGTACTCGATTTTTCTAATGTGGACACTTACGCAATTCCGCAGCAGAATTGCATGCAACAAAATTGCAAATGTAGACAGGGAATTAGATGCCGGTCGTCGATGTACATAGTCGTAGTTTTAGTTTTGTTGCCAATGGTATGAAGTGATGAGGGTAATCCATGTTTTGTACATGGATATGCATTTGATGATGATGTTTTATTGTGTGAGCATAAGTGTGAGATAAGAATGGTCAGATGCCGGTCGTCGATGTACATAGTCGTAGTTTTAGTTTTTTGTTTTAATTTTGAATTAAAATGTGATTTTTGTTTGTTTGTCAAGTGGTTGCAGCATTTGTGTATGTTTTTATAATAGCTTGTGTATGTTTTTATAATAGCTTGAGCGTTGGCAGATGGGTAAGTAGTCGTATATGTATATATATTAAAAAGCCAGTGTGTAATGCCGAGTACACATCTGGCATTTTCTTGTGTTTAAATGATTTTTTAAAATGTGTGCAACGCCTTTCACATTATGTTTTTATATGGAAAGCAATACCACACAACAAAAAATAAATAAAAAATTGGAAATGATAAACGCTACCAATAAGGCACACTATTGTGATGTCACAAAATATCGTATTTACTGCTAGCTGACATATGTCTCTGTCTATTGAACAAACCATACATGTGTACATTTTGCATACTTACTTACTATATGCAAGAAAATGAATAAGCAGCAGGTTTGTATATTTTTAAGCTACATATTTATTTAAAAAATATATACATATAAATTTATGAAAAAATATGTTTTAACAGTATAAGAATAGAATATAAAAATACATTTTTTTAGTTATTTTCTTGATAAAGTAAATATGCATTTCTTAAGGCACAAACCCTGTAATTGTGATAGCTACAATAAAAATATTCCGGACATTTAAGTTGTATTTGCTTAAGTTGAAGTAGTTTCTCAAACCATTTCTTCTGTTTCATAACATATATAAAACATATACTGAAGAACGTTTTAAATTGGATTTTAAAAATTTCACAACACTCTTAAATGATATTGATCCGTCATTTCAATTCAGATGATGAAAGTTTTTTGTTAGCCAATTCTCATCTCTTTCTGTTTTGCGATTCATAATTTTTGAAGTTAAACGGTGGTTTAATAATAAAATGTATGTGCTCCTTATTGTTAAAAACAGTTGATATTTCTTTCGCAATGAAGATGTTTGAATTGGATTTAAATCCTTCCATTTCCATGAAAATTTTATCCCCAATCATCTTATTTTTTATTTACTTTATCTTACGAACTTGACCTTTTCAGGGTATTTATTCTATTAAACGATCGTGGATGAGAATGCAAAAAGCTGATGTATCGGTAGGAATGTTGGAGTCCGTTTCAATTTAAATTTTTACATCAACAGGACCGTTTGAGAGGGGTTCGTTTTGATGACTGACATCTACTACCACTATCGGCACACTTTTTTTAAATTCTTGAGCAGTTAGAAGAGGTTGTAGTTCCCTAATGTAGTAGCTTTGTTGAAACCGTAGATACATATCATATAGGATGGCATACCGATAATTTTTAAATTTTATATTTAGATCATCATATCGGTACGATTCGGAATTTAAATGCACTTTCAAATTGTTTAGATTACAGTGAACAAACTTATTTTCTTGTTGAAAAGCAATCAACACAAAACGGAAACGTTCTCTATTTGCAGCCAATTTAACATTCCATATATAGCTAGTTCCTGTATTTAGTTGGGGATTAATTAATGTGATAATCCCAACTGCGAAATGCCATCGGCATAGAAGCACCACTATTAATAACTTTAATCATATTCAATTTGCTCAGATCGGATAATTGTACATGCGGAATTCTCCATGAGATGTTTGAGATATAATTTTTGGTTTGTCAGTAGAAATAGTTGAGTATACGAGTTTTTCACCGTTCTTACTACGTAAGAGAACTAATTCATGTTTACCGCTGAGTATATATGAAAGTTTATTTATAAATTTGCAGAAAAGTAAAATAGCAAAAAACACATTTTATGATATAAAAAGAGCATCAGAATGCATTTATCTATTTATATATTTCATTATATGAAAATATGTGTTACATTTGTTGTATATTTTCGAAAATTAAGTTATTTTAATACGACCACATGATGTTCATGTACATGCATTATAAAAAACACACATGCCCAAAAAATATGGTATATTTGTTAAACTTAAACAACGCCTAAATGCACAATGTTGGCTATTTAAGATTCATTTAATTTTGTGTTGAAAAACAAAATTGTGTGCTTAAACCAGATTTAAAAATAAAATAAATATAATCATTGACTGATTTATTTGCCCTAAGTTCATAACGAATTTTGTCAAAAGATTTGCAACAAAGTTATTTTTTAATTTCAGATTTAAAAAAGAAGATACTTTGCTGTTATTATCATGTACAACACTTCCCTCGACATATTGTGACCATAGTTCTTATTTTTTACATACTTTTTTTCTTATTTAATTTTTTTTATTTGGGCTAGGGAGCCGATTCCCTGTGAGTGTGTGCTTATGATTTATTATTTTTATTCTTATTTTATAATTGATTTATAGTAATAAATATACTAACTGATTTACATTAGATGGAATAATTAGATTTAAAATCTCAGGATGTTATTGCTTTGTCATACATGTTAAAATTTGGCCAGTGGGCTTTGTATTACTTTTTTATGAAATAAATAAATAAATAAATAAATATATGTAGCTTACGCTGGGTAGCACATATAATTCTTGATTTTGTATGGAAACTCGAATCTCATCATTATTGTTGAAGGATTGTAGGTACGGTGTATATGTGTGGTAGTATTTTTTATAACCTTCACCAAAAATGGTAAAGGGTATATATAGGTTTGTTCAGATTTTTGTAACTTCTACAATATTCATTTGCGACCATATAAAGTTAGGTAAGGTTAGGTTAGGTTAGGTAGGGGTGGCAGTCAGAAGCCCGGACTCACTTAGATCGTTTTGGTCCATTGTGATACCACGGAGACTCTGCTTATGCGGAGTCCCCACCGTCGAACCATCCAGAGCTCAGTATAAAGCTGCTAATACGTTGAAATTTAACACCAGCAACGTCAGAAAGTTCCCTGAATTCAAGAGCGCCCATTGTGGCCATTCTCTTTCCTGCAAGTCCAGGACAGTGACAAAGAAAATGTTCTATGGTTTCCTCTTCATCAATATCTTGGCAGCTACGGCAAAAGTCGTTGTGTTCAACCCTTAGCCTTTGTGCATGCCTACCTATGAGACAGTGTTCGGTTAACACGGACACTAGAATCGAGATTTGTTTCCTATTCTTTGAAATTAGGTAATCCGTACCTTCTCTATTTAGGTGAGTCCATAACTGCCTTGTGATCACGCAATCATTTCTTGTGACCCACGTTCTATTTGTTTCATCCTCTGTCTTGCGCCTAAGTCTGAGCTTGCAAGAGAGTACGGGTAGACCTACACATTCTAAGTCCGGTGGAACCTGTAAGGTTGTTCCAATTCTAGCAAGCTCGTCAGCCCTAGAGTTCCCCTGTAAGCCTCTATGTCCCGGGATCCAGATGATCCTAATATCAAACTGCTCTGCCATCTTATTTAGAGATGATCGGCAGTCGAGGGCTGTTGTTGTTCTTAGAAGCGAGGATTCGAGGGCCATAATAGCTGCTCGACTATCGGTGTAAATGTTAATTAAAGTCGTTGAAGTGACATTCACTTTTAACCAGTTCGCAACTTCTCTTATAGCAAGGATCTCTGCCTGAAGGACACTGCAGTGATCCGGAAGTCGCTTGCAATACGAAGAACTAAAGCCCTCGAAAAGACCCCATAGCCCACACCCTCATGTGTTTTGGAGCCGTCCGTATAAAAATCAACACTTTTTCTTCTACATGGAGTTCCATTCATCCACATTTCTGTAGATGGTATCCCAGTTTTATAAAGACGTTCGTGTAGTAGAGCAGGGGAGGTTTGGTCAATCCTCCATCCCCTAACTTCACCATCGAGTATTCTGCAGTGGCCGGTTCCATTTCCGTTCCACAGAAAAACACATCTAAGACGGATTGCCGAGTACGTTGCCATCTCCTTCCCTATTAGATCTAATGGTAGTAGATGAAGAAGCATCTCCAGTGCATCCGTAGGAGTGGTGCGAATAGCACTGGTTACATACAAGGATGCAAGTTTTTGCACCTTGTGTAAGGTGTATAGATACGTCTTTTTCTCCAGGGATGGCCACCACACGATGATGTCATACATGAGAATTGGACGTACTATTGCAGTATAGATCCAATGAAAAATTTTTGGGGTAAGACCCCAATTCTTCCCAATGGATTTTTTGCATAGATATAGTGAAATTGTTGCTTTTTTCACTCTCTCTAGAATATTCGCCTTGAAACACAGCTTCGAATCAAGAATAACACCAAGATATTTTGCAGTGTTGGACACTTTTATCTCCGTATTATTAAGTGTTATAGGTCGGAAATCAGGTATCTTATACTTCCTGGAGAAAAGGACTAGTTCCGTTTTATTAGGATTAACTTCGAGCCCACATTTCTCCGCCCATTTTGTTAAATATGAAAGACCATCCTGTAGGATGTCCCTTAATGTTGTGAGGAATTTTCCTCTTACAGCTATTGCCACATCATCAGCATAAGCCACGATTCTGCACCCCCGCGATTCTAGAGATAGCAGCACAGGATTCAGAGCTAAATTCCACAATAGTGGCGAAAGAACTCCTCCCTGTGGTGTACCCCTATTTACAAAGTGGGTCTGCCGAGAAGCTCCTAGAGCCGCAGTTATCCTACGGTGAGTTAGTAGATTTTGAACCCACTTACATAATCCCGCGCCAACACCCAGATTCGACAATGCCTCAATTATCGCATCTGGAGATATATTTTTAAAAGCCCCCTCAATATCCACGAAGGCTACAAAGGTATATTCACCTACAGAAAGAGATTTCTCTATCGTGCCAACCAGCTCATGTAGAGCCAATTCTGTAGACTTTCCCGTTTGATATGCATGTTGATGCGGGGAAAGCAGTTTACTATTGATGGTTTTGCGGATATAATGATCAACCATTCTTTCTAATGCTTTCAGAAGAAAGGATGATACACTTATAGGTCTGAAGTCCTTCGGTGTGGTGTGAGAGCTTTTACCAGCCTTCGGTATAAAGACCACTCTCGCTTCCCCCCACTTTTCAGGCACATAACCCAGTCTTAGACAACTGGTGTAAATTCTCAGTAGCCTTGGGGCTACGCGATTCGATACTTTCCATATCTCAGCCGGTATGATACCGTCAGGTCCTGGTGACTTGTAGGGCTTGAAACTTCTCAGAGCCCAATTTAATGTCTGCATATTGACGATGTCAGATATATTTTCCGCAGGTATGGGGTAAGGATCAGATGTCTGAATCTCAGGCACTGAGTTACCCGGAAAATGAGTGTACAGCAGGGTTCTTAACGACTTCTCGCTGGATGTAGTCCACGTCCCATTGGGATTCTTCAAATATCCCAGGGTGCAGGAAGTAGCGGACAAAATTTTTCTCATGCGAGAGGCTTCTGAAATATTTTCAATATTTTCACAAAACTTCTTCCATATTGTATTTTTAGCAATTCTTATCTGCTTTTTATACTCTTTTAATTTACCCTTGAAAGCTATCCAGTCCAGTTTATTTCTGGATGATTTAGCCTTATTGAAGAGTAACTCTCTATTCCACCCAGGCGGTTTCTTTTTCCTCCTTGGCTTATTCAAAGGGCAAGACGACTCTCTTGCATTTTTGAAGATTGTAGTAATGTTATGAACCTCACAATCTAAATCAGAATTTTCTAGAAGTGACGATTCTCCAATCACTCCTAATTGTCTAAAAAAATGGTCCTATACAGACGCCAGTTTGTCTGCCTAATATTTCGGGAGATTTCTACCTGAGGTGCCCGCTCCCTAATACTAAACTCAATAAACCTATGATCAGAAAAGGAATGTTCCTGAAGTACAAGCCAATTTATGATCCTATCGGCTACCGAATTAGACGAAAAGGTAACATCCAGGACTTCCTGTCTGTTCCTTGTTATAAAAGTAGGCTCTTGACCTATATTACAAATGTTAAGGTTAGCAATAACTACAAATTCTAAAAGTTCCTCACCTCTTTCATTAGTGTCTGTACTTCCCCAGATAGTATGATGTGCGTTCGCATTACAGCACAGGATGATATGGTGACCAGCGTTTACCGCCGCATCCACAAAGTTTCTCACCACTACCGACGGTAGAGGACCTTGATCGTCGTGAGCGCAGTACACCGACGCCAGCCAGTAGCACGTATCTCCGACTTCCACGCTAACCGCCGTGGTTCCTTGCCAAGATGCAGGTTCTATTGTTACCTTCATTTTTGACGGCTAGCATCTTAAAATCTTTGGTCCTTAGTCCGCAAACTCTGCCACCACTAATCCAGGGTTCTTGGATTAGGACTATGTCAACTTCGCATGTTGTCAAGCGAAGCTGAAGAGCCGCTGAGGCTGCTTTAGAGTGGTGGAGATTTATCTGCAGCAGGTTCAACATCCGCTACGAAATCCATCTCCACGACCGTTTTATCGGACTCGTCATCAGTCTCAAGAAGAAGGTCACTGTCTTCGCCGTAATCAGCGTCGAACAGGTCTGAGGCGCCTCCGAGAATTTCAGAGTCGGATGTAATATAGCCATCCTTTTCCGATGATTCTCGCAAGCTGGCCTTCTTCTCCTCCTCTTCAGATTCTTCCTCCACAGCGTTTCCACTGCCTTGGATTTATCCGTCACTGGAGACTGATCTCCTTTGTACACCTTCAGCGTAACCTGTCCAAAGGCGTACGATAAGATGTTATTGGACTTGGCCAAGTGAGGAAGGGTTTAAGCGTTTAGTATAATAATTACACCATGTCTGTCCCCCTCCGCCTCACCGAACCTCCCCATCTTCCAATTGCCGGTTGGAAGTGAGGGATTACAGTCCTTTAACAACTTTATCGCTGCTTCAGCCGTGTCTGGGAATGCCGGAATCCATGCATGCGCGTGTGGTCGGGATGGAATGTTGCTCTTGTTGACAAGATCAATTTTCGCACCCGGCCACGGCTCTCCCATCCTGCTAATAGCTGCCTGTAGTCCACCGATCTTTGGTCTCCAAAGGCCATCAGCTTGACCCTGCCTTGATACCAGCCTGCATCGCGACATACGGGAGGTAAGCCTGGAATCTCCGCAAGGACCTGGTAGTACGTGGTTGCAAGTTTAGCTTCCACAGTACTCCACTTGCCCCTGGGGATGGTTCCATCCATATCTCCCCTGTCGACAACGGCCATTATGAGGTTGTCTTTCGAAACCTCACTAAACGACCTAACGCCAATATTGCTATTAGCCTTAGGCCGCTTAGGCAATGGTTTGTCGTCCGGCAAACGCAGTCTTTTACCACACGGTTTTGACGACGCGCTAGCACCGCTACTACTGAAGGCGGGAGTGTCCATGTTTTCAAGGACACCTTTCGCCCATCCAAGGGATGATTTCTGTTCGTCGGACAATTTGGATGGGTCTTGAGTGCGCAGCGTCTTTACAATACGTAGGCATAACCTTTTTTGGTTATGCCTCATTTTTGATGGTCGGACATGCTTGGTTGAACCCGGCGTGGCCGATATCGCACTGCTGCATGCACCGACTATCTACCCAGTGTTCTCGGCAGCCTTTGTCTGAACGAGTTTTCTCGTACCAGACGGTTGCGTGAAACCGGTCCCCTGTCCTTCCGCGCTCGAAAGTACCGTCAGTTCACCGGTCCCGGGTTTTTTTGTTTTTGTTTTGTTTTTGTTGGATGTATTTTTCTGCATTTTGGTCCCACGAGTGTGGGGGATTTGAAAGCCACCACGTCATAGCCCCCGATAACGTAGTGAGGGCGTCGTCTACTTGCTGAGGTGCCCAGGTATCAGCAAGGTTCCGTCCTAATACAGTCTTTTGACCCTGACTGCAAAAATCCGATGGGCACGGGTCGCATCACACCCCGGTTTAGGGTTGGATAACCTTTGGTATACAGACCTTTAGAGTCAGTTGTCTTTACCCAGTACCATAGGGGACCGTTGAAGGTCAGCTAAGGTACTGCGTTGAAGATATAGACCACGGTCTGTAGTTAAGCCACCACACCACGACAAGGTAGTTATCCCGATGGGGGACCATATAAAGTTAGTTATTTGGGATCCTTATAATCGGAGTTGGACTGAAACGACCGTATTCCAGAATACGAATACATTCGCATTCGCGTTCACCTGAATTTGGCCGAATATTCGACAATTCGAATACGAATATTCGCGAATAACTAGTACATACATTCATATTTACATAAGTATGTATGTTTGTAGATACAAAAAAAATATTGTATTTGTTTTGTTTGGCACAGACATATTCGGACGCATGAAAATAACTATAAGTATAAACATTCCTACAAACATACTTATCTATGTAGGTATATGCAAATAAGTATGTATCTATGTACATATAAGCCTCCATGACAAGCGTTCATTCTTGTGTTTGCGTCAGAGTCACGGTTGCCAAAAATGCATATTTATCTGGATTTTGCAGATTTTTACCCTCGAAAAAGACGAAATCCAGATTTGAAGATTTTTGGCCTAAATCCGCAGATTTTTCAAATTCAATATAGTGATTTTTTTACATTTTTGCTATTACTGTTACTACTTTTTGTTTCTTTTATGTGTTAACGACTCACAGTTTAGAGAGTTACAATTTTTGAACTTAGAAGAAAAAGAAGAACTAACTTTGGCAAGCTTATGGAATAGAATATTTGATATAAGACGAGCTTATTCTGATTATGATTTTGCAGCCCTAAGTTAAATTAAAATGAAAGAGTTTTGAGTCAAGTGAACTTGAATAAAACAAAACATCGAAGTCCTTTGGATATTTATGCAACAAATTAAATCACTTTTTTATATATCCGATTTCTTTTAGTATGAAGAATTTTATTTGTTTGCTGGTTGTATGTATTTGGTTTCTCCTAAATGAAGATGGGTTTTCCACACAAAAGTTTACTTTGCAAAGTCTAAGGTTTGTAGGAGAGAAGAGAAAAGAGATCTTATTCTATATTATGTTTTCTTAAACAAACTCAAGACCTTGCAAAGTCAACTTTGCTTGTGAAAAATCCGTCAAACTAATCAGTTCACTTCAACCAATGTCGCAAAATCGAAGATGTTAGCTTGTAAAGATTTTTGCTTTAAGCTTTTTCTGCCGTATTACTAAAAAAGTTTTGGTTTACAAAAGGTTTACATAACAAACTTTGTATGGAAATTTGTTTGTTAAACGTTTTGTAACCCAAAATAATTTTTGTGAATACTACCTTTTATGTTTGTGTACGTAATTCTTAATAACACATTGATAGTCGTTATATAAACATTTTAAATTTTTCGCCTTATTTCAAAAAATTTTTGGTTAAAGTCTGCTGATGAGTTTCTTAAGCAGAAACGAAATGCACATTCACAAAAACATGTAATTGAAAGTTATTAAAAAAATTTTTCTAAGAAATTTAAATAAAAGCCGAGTTAAAATTTTATGAATATGGGCTAATGAAAAAATATTTACATTACACATGTACATACATCTATACTTACGTAAATTTTTTAATAATATATAAAAAAATTGCTTCAAAAATAGCCTTGAAGATTTTTTGAAGATTTTAAAAATAAAATACAGATTTTGAAGATATTTTCATGAAAAATTTTTAAATTTTGCAGATTTTAGCCTTAGAAATTCTGGCAACACTGGTCAGAGTGGTTATTTTGTTGTAAGAAAACAACACACAACAACAATATGCTAGCAAACGTAGTGAAAGAAGAATATTAAGTTGTTGCTTGTAAAAGCTAGAAATTTCTTTAAGCATTTACATACATATGTATGTATGTATCTATGTATGTATATATGTATACACAAATAAAGTATTGTGCAAATGAATGCACGTGTTAATAAAATATACAAACTTCTAAAATTTATGCATATGTACATACATGTATGTATACATACATATGAAAATATAAATTCCTTTCATATTGATTATGTGTGTGAAAGAAATAAATAATTAAGGATATTTTAAATATGTTTTTATGTATGTATGTACATACCTGATTATTTCAAGACCGACAGGAATGTTAATTTGGTTTTTATATAGATATTCTCAGTATAAATGCATACTTATGCAGATATGTATGTAGATAGTGAAAAATTCAATTGAAAATGAAATTCAAAATGAAATAATGTTACATTCTTGAGAATTTGTTTCTTCGAATGCATTTTGAATATCATCGCAAATCGAAAATAATGCTATAGTTTTTGAACTAATAATATTGAAATAAATACCCAACGAAAAAGGCATGCAAAAACGGAATTATTTAAATCATAACCAGGGAAACCAGAAATATGCTCTAAAAATAAAATAAATTGGTTTATTTGTAAATGAAAATATATTTTTAATTAAAAAATTCAACTACATTTGCACATAAAATAAAACAAAAATAAAATAACAAAAAATAATTTTAAAAATAAAGAATAACTGGGTTGAAGTGCATGTTAAAAAAAATTACCATACAACTTTTGACTAATAGCATAGACAGACAAACGACAGGGTTAATTTGCATTAGCAGTCCTAATTCAAATTAATTTGTGAATTATACCCATCCCATCCAATAAGGTAAATGCACTAAATGAAATTGAATTAATACTGAATTGAGCTATTTCAATATGGTAATACCGTCAAAAATCAATCAAAATTAAATTTATTTTTATTTTTCAAAATAAAAATGGATTCCAAGTCAGGAAATATAAGTTATTTTAATTATTTTTAGAAAAAGAAAAATAAATATTAACGTCGCTTTTCACAATGTATGATTAAGAGTTAACATGAACTTTAACTGACAATTCTTCACACAAAACTTGCCGTTAAAGTACCTGTTAGCCTTTAGTTGTGAAAAAGGACTTATAAGTTCGACACAAATTTGTTCCATTTTAAGATTTCCAAGGAAAATTATCGAAGTGTATGTGTACGAAAGGGATGCACAAATTTTGTTAGTTGTTTACTTAATTCAAATAGTGTCGTCTGTCAGGGTATATTTTTAATTCACATTAGTGAGCTTTTAATGCAAACTAACGCTGTCTTCTGTCTACGCTATAAAACAAATAATACAAATTAATTTTTATTGGATGCTCTCATAAGGACTTAACTTCAATTTCAAAAGACCACGATTTCAGGGGGCAAATCACGGCATCCGATACGACTCGTAATTTAAGAATATTTCCATATAAAATCTATTGAAATATTTTTAAATTACCAGTCGTATCGAATGCTGCAAATTTGCCCCCAGAATTCGGGCTTTGGAGTTTTTTTGGATAAATAAGACAAGATTTTTATTTATAATTATTATTGTAATAAACAACAGCTTTTATACATTGACAATGTTCCTTCAATGTCTACTCGGGGCAGAGTCCGTCACAAATAGCAAAACTGAATTTGTATTGAACCTAACGTCCGTAAAACTGATTAATATGTAAGAAAAATTTATACACTTAATGGAACATTAGAACAGAGATTTAGATGGCGAAAAATAAAAATAAAAATATTGATCAAACTCTTAACTTGTAAGCATATTAAATTAAGAAAATTTATAAAGTATCAAAATGTGCACTAAAAGCGTAAATTATGCTCTAAAAATTCGAAAATATGATGAAAATATGCGTGTAAGACTGATATATGCAAAAACATGCCTTAAAGGCTAAAATATGCACTAACAAATCGATGCCAAAATTCATAAAAAATTCTGAAACAGATAAATATCTTGTCCTTGCATTGATACGTCATACAAGAAAAAACATGCAATTACATATTTGTGGTTTCCCTGGTCATTACATTTAGATAAAACAAGTTTTCTATCCAACAAATAATAAGAGTATAGCAGCAAAGTGGTACGGAGTGAGCCTTAACTGTGAGGACAACACGGTTCGTATCTTGCGGCAAAAATTTGTTTTATATTAATGTGAAAAATATCATCGAATCAGGAAACTTGCATGGGTTAAATTCATTAATTGTAATTCATTAATTTAAATTCTCGCACAAACACATGCCAAGCTAATGTAAAAAAAAAATTATTCCTGTTTCACCTAAATCAAACTAATGCATCATCACTTGAACCCATGATTCAGCACATGATTTTTTGTGTTTTTTTGCTGGATAATTTTTTTTGTAAACAGAAATTAAAATCAATTTCTGAATCTTACTTTTTCGAACACAAATTTTAGTTACATTGTGGTAAAACATTTGATTTAAGAGGTACATACATACATACATATGTACATTCGCCCCAAATCGGCGAACTGCTTTTTATATTTTATCACTTTTTTGACATGTATGCATGTATGTATGTAATATTCGTATTCGCCAAATTCAGGCGAAAAAATATTCTTCTCTCATGAGATTATAGTACAAGCGTTTTATATGAAATTTTTACCCAAGATAAAATACGAAATGCATTATTATTCTGCATTATTAACTAAAAAATAAATTTTTTGAGTTTTGACATTATTTAACTGAATGTGCGATATGTAATTCATAAGTTTCAAAGTTCGCTACTTTGCACACACAGTCATGCTTTGAAAGTAAGGCTGAGTTTACATCTGGCATTTCTTGTGTGTCATTTGCCCAAAAAAGCGTAACCAACTAATTATTAATGAAAAACTGTTTGATTCAGACATGTACATATTTATTTATTTAAACAGTTTGCAATCATATTGGATTCTATAAAATTGTCTATAGTAGATAAGTAATGGTGGTCTGAGTCCTGTTTTCGGAATTCAAAACCGGGGAAAACAGGACTTAGACCGTCATTACTACAAAAGTGATGGCAACCCTGTTCCGAATGGTGTATTTTGGGGATTTTCATGCCGAGATTTTGTCTGTGTGTGTGTGCTTGTGTGTGTTTGTGTTTGATTCTTTCTATGTATGTATGTACTTGTGTGTGCATCTTTTGTTGTTATTGTGCTTACAGTAGATGGATGTTAACTTTATAACTAGGTGATTTATATAAGCATTTAATAAGAGACAATGCAAATGTAATTATAATCTTTATGCAAGATGAGAAAAAAATTAAGCACGTTTATAGGCATTATGTTGTATGTAATATGAATTTTTAAAGTTTTAAGAAGTTTTTAGAGAGTGTTGGAAAAAAATAATATAGTATTTTCTTAAGGTTCTTCAACTTTTACATGTTTTCATAAAAAAATTACTGCTCATAAAAGATTGACTTTAGTTGATTCATCTTCATTCATATAAATTTTATAAATGGGTAGCTACTTGTACACTGATAATTCAATCTGAATCAGATAGCCTGATCTGAAAACCAGACCAGCTACCTGATAAGCCGATTTGATATCTGATAAGCTGATCTGATAGCCAGACCAGGTCCGAAAAAGCTGATCTGAAAACCAGACCAGGTCCTGAAAATCTGATCTGAAAGCCAAACCAGGTCCTGAAAAGCTGATCTGATAGCCAGACCAGGTCCTAAAAAGCTGATCTGAAAACCAGACCAGGTCCTGAAAAGCTGATGTGAAAACCAGACCAGGTCCTGAAAAGCTGATCTGAAAACCAGACCAGGTCCTGATAAGCTGATCTGAAAACCAGATCAGGTCCTGATAAGCTGATCTGATAGCTGGAAAAGCTGATCTGATAGCTGATATCTGTTCTCCTATTTTCTGTTAGCAAACAATAATGAGATGGTGTTAAAGCAGTTAGTATCGATAAGAAAATATGTGATGAAATTTAATGGAATTTCATAATATTGTGAAATCAATTCCTCTTGTATAGAAAAAAACATTTTTTTTAATACATTTATTTATTTATTGTATCTTCAATTATGAACTAACAATAAGTATTCAAATCTTAAATCTAAAATATAAGTATTAGGCCCGACCACTGTCGGACATAAACTTAGTGATAGTTATAAATAATACATAAATAATAAAAAAAGAGAAAAAAAATATTTTCAAACAATCCCATCTGGAGTGTTGAGTAAAAGAGCCCTTGTGTCCTTCTTTTTCAACCGAATGTGGCCAGTAAAATTCAAGATGTTACGAGCAAGCGGATTAGGATGTGACTCGAGTTTTGTTAAATATTTGCCTGCGTATTTTGCTATTTCTTCAATCACTACTGGCATATTCAAATCACGATGTATATTTGAATTTTTTATGTACCATGGTGCCGATGTTATCAAACGTAAAATTTTATTTTGCCTTCGTTTGATTCTCTTGACGTTAGAAGCTGAAGCAGTGCCCCACAACTGAATTCCGTAGCACCATATTGGCTTCAAGAGCGACTTGTATAATAAAAGTTTGCAGTCTAGGCTGAGTGTTGAGTTTCTTCCAATCAGCCAATATATCTGAGTTAGTTTAAGTTTCATTTGTACTAGCTTTGAGTCTATATGGTGTTTCCATGTAAGTCGCCGATCAAGGTGTATACCAAGGTATTTTACATGTGAATGCTGAGAGGAACAACTTGATTGTTGATTCGAATTGGGGAACAAGTATCTCTTCGCAGGGTAAATGTTACCTGAACACACTTTTGCTCGTTTACCTTAATTCTCCATAATTTTAACCATAGTTCCAGTTGTGTTATATATTCTTGTAGATATCGGGAAGCCTCGTGAGGATTTTCGTGCATACTTAGGCAGGCTGTATCATCGGCAAACGTAGATGTATGGATATTGCTGCTCAAAGGCATATCACAAGTATAAATTAAATACAAAACTGGCCCCAGTATGCTCCCCTGTGGCACACCGGATGATATAGATTCGGGCACACTCATGAATTCCCCTTCCACAACCGTGAACTTCCGGGAAGTAATGTAACTTTCTAATAAATTCACCAAATTTATTGGTAGATATGATTTTAATTTTAAAATTAGGCTTTCATGCCACACTTTATCAAATTCCTGCGAAACGTCAATAAAGAGTGCAGTACAGTACTTCTTTTCTTCAAATGTTCTTCTTATACATTGAACCAATCTATGCGTTTGTTCAATAGTGCTATGCTGTCTTCTAAAACCAAACTGATGGTCTGGGATACACCCACTACCAATTAGAATTGGGGACAATTTTGACATGAGCAGTTTTTCGAAAAGTTTTGACATTGTTGATAGCAGACTTATTGGCCTGTATGATTCTGCCTTGGTAAGATCTTTGCCCGGCTTTGGAATCATTTTAACTTTGGCAAGCTTCCAGCTGTGGGGATAATACTCTAGTCGTAAAATGGCATTAAAAATGAATAACATGATTCTAATTGCAATACGAGGCAATTTTATTAGCATTTGGTTACTAATTCCATCATTACCCGGTGCTTTCTTCGGGTTGAGTTCAGCAATTAGATTTTGTACATCACACATTTTAAATTTTATGGGTCGAGGGGGTAGCGCAACTACACTCGGGAAATCAACAACACCAGTACATGTTTTTGGGGGTAAATACGGATTTTAAATGCTTTGCAAACAAGTTACCTTTTTCAATATCACTCCTGGCCCAAACTCCGGTAGAAGTGCGGAGAGGTGGCTTAAACTCAACGGGTGTTTTACTTCTTTTCGCAGCGCGCCACAAAGAATAATTAGATGCTGGTGTGACATCGAGATTTTCCAGATAGTTTTTAAGAGATGCAGTTTTTTCATATGCAAGCAGTTCTTGGAGTCTTTTAGTGCAATCTTTTAATCTAATTTTATTTTGGGGTGACCTGTGCTGTTGCCATTCTCTTCTAGCTCTTCTTTTTGCACATACGAGAAGTTCAATATCTGTAGAATATATTCTGTTAAACCCAGTCTGCGGGTGGGAGGAAGTGGCATGTTCAGCTGCCTGCTTAATATTTTCGTTAAGATTAGCAATATTAGATTCAATATCGTCATGAGTTCTTAGCTTAATGTTTTCAGTGCAATGACTACTAAGATATTTTTTGAATCGCAGCCAATTAACACGACTGACCATTTTCACATATGGGTGAGGTAGAGCACTTCTCAGTGGGCTACAGATTGTAACGATCGTGGGAGAGTGATCGGACGATAGATCTAGGGAAGCTTCGACGTGAATTAATTCCCTAGAAATATTTTTCATGACGCCAAAATCTATAATATCCGGAATTTTGTATATGTCAGTAGGCCAGTAAGTGGGTGCCCCACTCGAAATGACGTCCAAGCCCATTTTTGAAATTGTGTTGAACAACGCTCGTCCTCTAGGTGTGATAAGACGCGAACCCCAGAAAGTATGTTTTGCATTATAGTCTCCAGCTGCTACGAAACAAGGGCCAAGAGATTTGTAGAAATCCTCGTATTGATCCTCAGTAATTGCGAATCTAGGAGGGGAGTAAATTGATGATATGACAAAATTTGTGCAAAAATTTTCGATACAAATATTCGTTGCTTGTAGATGTTCTTCACAAATGTTGTCAAGAATATAATGCTTGAGTCTTGACTTTATTAAAATTGCTGATCCCCCGCAAGCTCTTCCTCTTGGGTCCTTTGAATCATATAAAATGTAGCCATTAATTTTGAATAGGCTTCTTGAAGTCAAATGAGTCTCAGAAAGCAACATTATATCAATATTTTTTTCCGTGAGGAAGTGCTCAAGTTCATTTTTATGTTGGCGAATGCCGTTTGCGTTCCAGAAACTTATCTTTAACGTGTTCATGGCTTGTTAACTAATGCTTGAAGCAGTGTAGACTGCATTCGTAGCATTTCTTGCATCATGCTAGTCATATTTGTTGTAAAATTATTTATAGTCAGGACTAGATTCTCAATAGTAGCTTCAAGGCGACTAAAATTAAAGCTTGAGTTTGCATTCGTTGAATTATTTTGAGGCGGAATATTTTGTGTGGGAATATAACTAGTCTTAGCAGCATCGGCATACGATACACGTGAAGTGACAGGTTGGCTCATTTGAGCAAAAGTGGCGGAATAAGCGTTTGCTGTTTGTGCTGGAGCTAATTTAGGTTTTGCGCCATAGTCTGTTTAACGAAAGAATAGACAGGACATCCTCTGTAGTTAGCGGTGTGATTACCTCCACAATTACTACATTTTTTTTCTGCTAGATCTTTAGGCTTAGTACAACCAGCAGTACCGTGCAATTCACCGCAGATAACACAAACTGAAGGTAACTTGCAGTAAGTTTTTGTGTGACCATATTCTTGACAATTATGGCACTGTACGGGTCCAGAACTCTTGTGTGGTTCTTCAACTGTTATTTTTCGATATAAGAGATATTTCAAATTATAAATTGGATGAGTCTCGCTTTTTTCAATTTTATATCGTTTGGCTCAAGTTCGACGCGAAATAGAGGTTGAGGAATCTTCTCCCTATTTATTATGTTAGATACATTTTTTACCTTAAATCCCTGGAGGACGAGTGCATCTTTTATTTCTTCGGGAGCAACATAGGAATCGATGCCCTTCAATACGATCTGCAGGCCTTTAGCACTTTTAAGCTGATATGTGTAGAAACTTTTCTTACTTTTTTCAAATTCAGTAATCAGTTTGCGAAAATCTTTTTCTTCATAAATTTGAATTTTGGTTTCATCAATGTTACCACGTTTTATTGGAACGATGTGAAATTTATTCTCACCAATGACTGAAATTAAATTTTTTATAATAGCGTTTGAATTTTTTTCTCTCAAATAGATTGGAGGCGGCTTGGATGTTTTGTTCGTAGATACATCGGGTTCGTTGTTGTCAACTTGTAATATTTGAAAACGATTTTGGCGGTTAATAGAGGATGCGCTGTTATCCCTAGACATTTTTGGAGCAGATGAAATTTTCGAAGACTTTGGGCTTCGTCCGCGCTTTACCACTGTAATATATCTGTCCATTCCCACTTGGACCTTGGGTTTTGGGCTGCTCTTAACTTCAGTAAAAATTTGGTTAAGTGATGACCACGAGCCCGAGGCGGATGATATCACTGAGTTAAATGTAGAAGTACTAGGCAACGGTAATGTTAACGAATCACTAGTTGGCATTGGACAAAGCGAAGTTGATCGCTGACGAAAAAGTGGCCTCGCCGTTAAAAAAAAGTCTACTATCAGATTTCTTATTTAATTTATTATCATTAAGAGCTTCAGAGCTCTCAGTAAGTCTATCATTAGATTTTTTATTTTTATTATTTTCATTAAGAGCTTCAGAACTCACAGTAAAATAGGCATTTCTGCCGTTATAACTCACTTCACATTTATTTTTTTTTTGAGGTACTCATGTAGAGTATTCCTGCAGGGCACTTTTGTTTGTTTGTTTGTTTTTTTTATTACGGTTTTTTTGTTTTTGTTAATTATGACTATGTAAAAAATATTAGCAATGCAAATAAAGCTAACAATAACAATATGTATTCCGAATATTTTTTCGTACAATCCCTTTTTTGTTTAGTATGAAATAACAACTCCGCTAAATTGACTGTTCACTATGAATGTACAACGAGAAGTGAGAAGTAACATGAAAACAAGACTGTGCATGTTTAAGCAATATGAAAACAGAAATTTGCATATAAGGAAAAACAAAAATTTTTTGATCCAACGAAGTAAAGCCAATAAAGAAATAAAAACCATTCACATATTTAATTCTTTTTTCAATATTTTATTTAAATTTTTTTCTTAAAAATCTTAGCACTAATACAAATTTGACTCTATGTATATATAAAAATATATGATATAAAAAGAAAGAGAGAAAAAAAAGATGATTAATCTAATATTTGATTCTTATTTACAAATAATTTGGGTATAGTAAAAAAGGTAAAAGTCTTAGACCATTCAATTTTAACTGCTTTTGTGTGAATAAAATACTTAAATTAATAGATACATTCATAAACAAACATACATAACATACATACAGAAATAAATACATAAATAAATTAATATACAAATATCGCATATTCAGTTAAATAATGTCAAAACTCAAAAAATTTATTTTTTAGTTAATAATGCAGAATAATAATGCATTTCGTATTTTATCTTGGGTAAAAATTTCATATAAAACGCTTGTACTATAATCTCATGAGAGAAGAATATTTTTTCGCCTGAATTTGGCGAATACGAATATTACATACATACATGCATACATGTCAAAAAAGTGATAAAATATAAAAAGCAGTTCGCCGATTTGGGGCGAATGTACATATGTATGTATGTATATATGTACCTCTTAAATCAAATGTTTTACCACAATGTAACTAAAATTTGTGTTCGAAAAAGTAAGATTCAGAAATTGATTTTAATTTCTGTTTACAAAAAAAATTATCCAGCAAAAAAACACAAAAAATCATGTGCTGAATCATGGGTTCAAGTGATGATGCATTAGTTTGATTTAGGTGAAACAGGAATAATTTTTTTTTTACATTAGCTTGTCATGTGTTTGTGCGAGAATTTAAATTAATGAATTACAATTAATGAATTTAACCCATGCAAGTTTCCTGATTCGATGATATTTTTCACATTAATATAAAACAAATTTTTGCCGCAAGATACGAACCGTATTGCTGCTATACTCTTATTATTTGTTGGAGAGAAAACTTGTTTTATCTAAATGTAATGACCAGGGAAACCACAAATATGTAATTGCATGTTTTTTCTTGTATGACGTATCAATGCAAGGACAAGATATTTATCTGTTTCAGAATTTTTTATGAATTTTGGCATCGATTTGTTAGTGCATATTTTAGCCTTTAAGGCATGTTTTTGCATATATCAGTCTTACACGCATATTTTCATCATATTTTCGAATTTTTAGAGCATAATTTACGCTTTTAGTGCACATTTTGATACTTTATAAATTTTCTTAATTTAATATGCTTACAAGTTAAGAGTTTGATCAATATTTTTATTTTTATTTTTCGCCATCTAAATCTCTGTTCTAATGTTCCATTAAGTGTATAAATTTTTCTTACATATTAATCAGTTTTACGGACGTTAGGTTCAATACAAATTCAGTTTTGCTATTTGTGACGGACTCTGCCCCGAGTAGACATTGAAGGAACATTGTCAATGTATAAAAGCTGTTGTTTATTACAATAATAATTATAAATAAAAATCTTGTCTTATTTATCCAAAAAAACTCCAAAGCCCGAATTCTGGGGGCAAATTTGCAGCATTCGATACGACTGGTAATTTAAAAATATTTCAATAGATTTTATATGGAAATATTCTTAAATTACGAGTCGTATCGGATGCCGTGATTTGCCCCCTGAAATCGTGGTCTTTTGAAATTGAAGTTAAGTCCTTATGAGAGCATCCAATAAAAATTAATTTGTATTATTTGTTTTATAGCGTAGACAGAAGACAGCGTTAGTTTGCATTAAAAGCTCACTAATGTGAATTAAAAATATACCCTGACAGACGACACTATTTGAATTAAGTAAACAACTAACAAAATTTGTGCATCCCTTTCGTACACATACACTTCGATAATTTTCCTTGGAAATCTTAAAATGGAACAAATTTGTGTCGAACTTATAAGTCCTTTTTCACAACTAAAGGCTAACAGGGACTTTAACGGCAAGTTTTGTATGAAGAATTGTCAGTTAAAGTTCATTGTTACGGGAATATACCAATCGCTAAGTTTTTACCAGATTGTCAACACCAAATACAAAACGAAACAATTGCAATTTTAGGAAAGTTTTATATTTGAATGTTAAAATTACTGCATTATAAAATATTTAAGATATTAAATATAGAATAATGAATAAAATAAATTTACATACTTTTTTAGTGTAAAAACAGAGAGAACTATAAAAGAAATCGAAATATTTTACGCAAACGATTTTTTTAATTTTTAAATATACAATTGTGTGGTTTAGCTTTCACCAATTTTTATCAAAAGAGAGCTCGTGTTTTGTTACAGGATACAATTATGCTTATTTATTCGGTACGAGTATTACTCAAGTAATTGGTAGTTAATCTAGTCAGTTATTCGATGAACTGAAAAAGCGTTTACACGATAAATACTTGATCGGACGTGGCGATAACACTCCCTCGCAGTATGGCAAGAAGAAATATTCGCCACCTTACTCCGTATCTTGAGCCACGTCGAGTACAGCCAATCTTGTGGCAGGTCTTAATAATACACCACATGACGTCATAACCTTGGCACTGCGAACTTGGCCGTCAATCGCAATTTTTATGTCCAATACTTTTCCTTTTGGCCACACATTTCGTGGATTCGAAGGGTCAACCACAACCACTAAATCCGGACACAAGGGCTTCGTTTTTTCAATCCACTTTTTTCTATATGTCAATGTAGGTAGATATTAAACTATCCATCTTTTTCAAAACTCTTGGGCATATTGTTGTGAATACAGCCAGCTATTTCTCATAACAACACCACAGTTGTCGCACACAGTTAATGGTTTCATACCATTTTCTCCACTTAACCATTTGACAGGATTGAATATTTTCATCCCATCCGACTCCACTTCTCCATACTTCTTGCAATACTATTTTCAAATACATTAAATAATGGCCAAGAGGGTCATAGATTGACATTAGAAACTTTAATAATTCTCGTTTTGTCGGTAATTTAGTTTCGACTATACTATTAGTGATGCGCGGCGAGATTTTAAACGTAAAAGTGTCTTCCGAGCTTTTCGAGTATACACCAAGCACCTTATCTGTATCTACTATGTTTCCTAAGTTAAGACTTTTATGTTCCCGATCACCATTGGAATTTATTGCAGCTAGGACAACTTTTTTATTACATAACCTATTTCTGATATTAAATCCTGCTTTTCCGTTAATGTATTTAACTTCTAGTACTAACGTTATTGCTTCATCGATGGTGTCTACGGAATCCAGGTAATCGTCAACATAGTGATTGTTTTTATAGCCGTTGCAGCAGTGGCGTATTTTTCGCTAAATTTATCAGCATTTGGGTTTTTGATATACTGAGAAATGCACGGGGAGCATGAAGCTGCAAAAATCATCACATTCATAACGTATATATCTGGCTCGTTATCTGTAATACTGCGCCACAAAAATCGTTGAGCATTACGATCTTCTTTTCTAATAAACCCTTGGTGGAACATTTGTTCTATATCGCCGCAAATGGCTACGGACTTTTAATGAGCAGATCATATCTGGTCCCTTTAAGAACATATCATTTAGTGATACACCCTGAACTTTAGCAGCCGCATCCCACACTATACGGGGTTTTCCCGGTTTGTTTTTATTAAAAACAGGGAATATAGGTAAATACCAGATCTTTTCTGTATTCGTCGAAACATCTTGCTCTTTATTAATTTTGGTTATATACCCCTTCGAAATATATTCGGAAAATGTTTTGTTAAAAACTTCGTTTAAAAAATGATCACTTTTCAGTTTTTTGTTGAGGTGCATAAAACGTTTTACCGCCATGTCATAGCTATTTGGAATTTCTGCATCTGTATCCCGCCACAATAATGAGGTTTCATAATGCCCGTCTGATCGTTGCTTAGTAAACTCTTTTAAAATGTACATGGCTTTTTCATCGTCTTTACTTACTAGACTTTTTTCTTGGTTTATACAACTTACTTCCAGACTGTAAAATTTTTTCAATAAATCTGATAATACGTTATTGCTGCATTCGTCAATATGGCAGTGGTGGTGTTCTGTAAGCAAATTTGTTTTCACTGTACCGTATAATAACCATCCAAGACGGGTACGTATTGCTACGGGTTCACCCACATTACCTTCCCTAACTTTATCATAGACACATAGTCTAGAATTATTTAAACCGATTAAAAGCCGAGGAGTAGCGTCAACATAATTTGTCAGAGGCAAACCTTTTAAATTCGAAAATTGTTCTACTAACCTTTCAATGTCTACAGTCTGTTTTGGTAAAGAAAGCTGCTTTACCGTACGAATATCAATTTCATGAACTTTACTATTTGGTGCAGACAATTTTATAGCAAGTCGACGAGAGGTGTCTTTATTTCGCTCAATACTTCCAGTCCATTTAAGACATAAAGGCTCAGCAATACCAAAAAGATTTAATTCGTTGATAAGTTGTTCATCTACAGGGTGGCCCAGAAAGACCGAAGTGGTGTAAATTCCTTATAACTTTTTATTTAAGACATTTTTTTTTTATTTTCTGTTTTTTAAATACAGTAAATTTATAGGGAATATTTTTAGATTAGTTGTTAAAAATGATATCCCGCAAGTGGAGGCCATTTTCTGCTTCGCACAAATGATCTCTTTTCAACACATTTTCCATGACCTTTCGCAAAACTTCCGGTGTTATGTTGTTAATTTCGTCTGGAATATTGGTTTTTAATTCCTCAATAGTCCTAGGCTTATTAACATAAACTTTCCCTTTTAAATAACTCCAAAGGAAACAGTCTGGAGCGGTTAAATCCGGGGAACGCGGAGGCCAATTAAAATTGCTTCTACGCGAATTTATTCTTTCCCCAAAGATGTCGCGTAAAATAGCCATTGTGGCCCACGGAGTGTGCGCTGTGGCTCCATCCTGTTGGAACCATATTTGCGGATGGTATTCCACGGCTGGCCTTACAAAATTTTCCAATATGGCCCGATATCGATCACCATTGATGGAAATGGCGACATCTCTTTCATTTTCCAAAAAATATGGACCAATGATCCTTTCTGAAGAAACACCGCACCAAACAGTACACTTAACTGGGTGTAATTGTCGTTGATGAAGTACTCTCGGGTTTTCCTTAGCCCATATCCTAAAGTTTTGCTTGTTAACAAACCCATTTAATTGGAAATGGGCTTCGTCACTCATAAATAAGTTATGAATAATGGAAATGGAAAGAGCACATTTGTGCGAAGCAGAAAATGGCCACCACTTGCGGGATACAATTTTTAATAACTAATCTAAAAATATTCCCTATAAATTTACTGTATTTAAAAAACAAAAAATTAAAAAAATATGTCTTAAATAAAAAGTTATAAGGAATTCACACCACTTCGGTCTTTCTGGGCCACCCTGTATAAGACTGGTTGACGAACCGTCGTCGATGAATGCAAAAGTGTTTATAAATTTATTTTCATGGCCATAGATTTTTACCGGAATTATTTTGAATAAATTGTTACCACTCATACCACTGTGCGTATTACAGCTGTGAGTGTGGCTGTCCTTATTTGTTTCTGCCGCGTTCGAAGTTTGCTTCTTAATCTCTTCAAATTTTTTATGTAACAGATAATGATGTTTAAACTGGCAATTATCGACACCGCAAACTTTGTTATTATTGCATTTGCCAAAATGATTGCGTAAACATTGTTTACATAAATTTAATTCTCTCACAAAATTCCATTTGGCTGTTCTATCTGCCTTTATAAATTTCGGGCAGATAGCATCATTGTTGCAGTCACCACTACATACTGTGAGGACCCAAAATTTATATAATTTTGGCCACACAAAGCCAAATGGGATTTAAATTCATACAAAGGGGTGGCAGATTTATATCTGCCAAATTCCAAATACGTATATGTACTTTAATCGCGAAGCAATGGGTCAGTGCTATAAAAGTGAAACAAAAGGGGTAAACTCAAAGCAAAACTACAACGACGACAAATTACATACATATACACACGGAATTCTACTCAGCGACAAATAACGCCATCGTGTCAGACATCGAACATGTGAGAAGAGAAGATTATGGTCAAGCATCAGAGAGGAGAAAACTGCTAAGAGACAAATAGAAACCATCGTGTCAGACATCAAACATGTTAGAAGAGAAGTGTAGTAGAGCGAACTCACCAGAGAAGCAAAAGCGACAAAGCAACAAAAGTGTAGCGGGCAGAAAAGTATAAAAGGAGACAACACAACGACGACAAGTGGTAACAAGTGACCAAGGGCAACAGTTTTATTTTCTTTGTGTACACAGACAAGAGGGATTTTCGTCCAACTTGCTTCATAAGTAATTCTTGAGGAGTCAGGTCGTAGGAATTCCCGGAGGTTTTCACCCGGAATAAAAAGTCTCCAGCTTGTCAGCGGAGTGAGTACTCGACGGGTTTTTATCCGGAAGTAGAGGAGCTAGTAGATTGTAGAGTAGGGCATCGCCTTGGTTACCAGTTGCCATAGCTGAGCAAAAGTTAGAAACAAGTGATAAATAAATTTAAAAAAAGTAAAAGAAATTAAAACGTGTTTGATTTGACAATTTTGGAGTGAACCCTGGACACGGTGAGCATACCTCAGCTTCAAACCGGAGTAACCGTGGTCCGTTACATTTGGCGCCCGAGCAGGGACCTAAAGGTCATAAATAATTTTTCTTTTTGTGTGAGAACTGTGAATAAACACGTGGCTAAGATACCATGGTACGCACATCGTGGGTCTATACTCTTCATAAGGACGAATTAGTCCAATAGCTGGAGGAGTTTAATGTTGATGCCAGCGGCACGGTAGAGGAAATGCGGAAGAGAATGGCTACATTTATTTCCGGTGGCCACGAAGGTGAGTTACAACGTCGTCTTGAAGAACTTGAGAATATTCACGGGCGTGGCGCAACAGTGTCATCACCCAAATTGCCCATCGCATTTATCGAAAGAGTTGAAGAGCTAGCTGAGGTATATGGATTGAACAAAAATATGTTACCTCGAACAATGCCAGAGTTGTTAAAGGACTCTGCCCTACTTTGGTTCCGCAACAACAACAGGCAATGGCCAACGTGGAGGAGTTTTCGAGAAGACTTTCTCAAATTTTTTTCTTCAACCAAGGACTAGACGATGAAATAAGAAGAAGATAACAGAAACCCCGAGAGAAGTTCAAAGATTTTGTGATAGTGCTCCAAAATATGATGAGACATGCTCGATACACCAATGAGCAACAGGTAGAACGTATATTTAGAAATAGCCTCGTAGACTTCCAAATGTATATAAGGAGAAGGGACTTCCATTCGCTGGAGGAGCTGATCCAGATGGCAGAAGATTTAGAAGTTATTCGAATGAACCACCCAGAGGTGAATCGTGATAATAGAGAGAACTGCCAGCCTCAACGACGAGATGACCGAGCTCGGCAGGTAGTACACACGGAAGAAGAAGCAGTAATCAACCCAACCACGGCATGCCGAAGGTGCAGCAGAGAAGGCCGCTATCGATTCTGTCAGAACGACAGCGTAATATACTGCTAGCAGTGTGGAAGACAGGGTATCTGAACCAGAGATTGCTGCCGAACACAGGCGGGAAACGCCAGAGGTCCGCGCCAACTGCAAGGGGAGGCAGCGGCCAAGAGCAATCATCCCTTGCAACAGTGAATGCATTTAGCCAGACAGAGACGAGGTTGCTGGCCAGTGTGCATATTGGGAACCAGCTCAGGAGGGCCACCATCGACACGGGTGCCTCCAGGAGTTTCGTGAGTGAGGAATTGGCCATGGAATTAAGGAAATGCCATGAAGTAGTCCCTATCGATTGTCGAATAAGTCTGGCAAATGGGGCAACAGTCATAGTTAGAGAAAAGATAAAAGTAGAAATACACTTGGGGGGAGAAACTGTAAATTGGAGGTCGGCGTCATGCCCAATATGCTTGATGAGGTGCTTTTAGGGTTGGATTTCTTAAGAGCAATGGAGTTTGAAATACAGTGTGGTGACCAAAGAGTGAAGCTTATAGCGGCGAATGAGCAGGTAATGACGGCGGTGGAAGAGCAGGTAGCACAAGGGGAGGACAAAAGTGAGGACGAAATAATCAAGGACTTTTTGGAAGAGGAGTTAAAAAAGTTTGAGGGGAGCAAAGGTCCTACCACATTAAGTGAGCACAAAATAATACTTAAAGATGACAGACCGGTCCGACAAAGGTACACGCAGAGAAATCCCGAGATGCAGAAGAAAATCAATGAGGAAATTGAAAAGTTGCTAGAGAACGAGTGCATAGAGCCATCGAAGAGCCCCTACAGTGCTCCAATTGTTATGGCACCAAAAAAAATGGTACGCTGAGATTGTGCATTGACTACAGGCAGCTCAACGCGAAAACAGTAGCTGACGCTTACCCATTACCCCGAATAAACCGCGATACTAGACTTGCTGCGGAACGCACGCTACATCAGTAGCATTGACCTTAAAAACGGCTATTGGCAAATACCAATGGCTGACTGTAGTAAAGAATACACGGCATTCACTGTGCCAGGTAGGGGACTGTTCCAATGGAAAGTGATGCCCTTCGGATTATCATCCGCACCGGCAACTTTCCAGAGGACATTGGATAGAGTAATCGGCGCCGAAATGGAGCCGCATGCATTTGCTTATCTGGATGATATTATCGTCTTAGGCAGTTCACTTGAGGAGCACATTAAAAACTTAAGGGAAGTTTTTAGGAGACTGCGGGAGGCCTGCTAAACCATAAATCGGTAAAAATGCCAGTTTTTCCAGAAAGAAGTTAAATATCTAGGCCATGTAGTGAACGAAAATGGAATACACACCGATCCGGAGAAAATCGCGGCTATTCGAGAGTTACAGCCACCAAACAACATACGAGAACTTAGGAGATGCCTAGGTATCGCCTCTTGGTACAGACGCTTTGTCCCAAGTTTCACGCAAATAGCACATCCGCTTACAGCTTTGTTAAAAAAAGGGAAGCATTTCCGGTGGGGAACAGAACAACAGGAAGCTTTTGAACTACTTAAAAGAAAATTGACAGAAGCCCCGGTACTAGCGTGCCCAGATTTTTCTCAAAAATTTACCCTTCAGACAGATGTGTGTGATTATGGACTAGGGCGGTACTAACCCAGGAGCTAGAGGGACAGGAACGAGTAATTTCATACGCCAGCCGTGGGTTAAACCCGGCCGAAATGAATTACTCGGCCACTGAAAAGGAATGTTTGGCAATTGTATGGGCAGTTAGAAAGTTAAGACCTTATCTGGAAGGCTATCATTTCACTGTAATCACGGATCATCTAGCACTGAAATGGCTCAATTCAATTGAAAGTCCTTCAGGTCGAATAGCAAGATGGGCACTAGCGCTGCAACAATATAGCTTTGATATTCAGTATCGACGAGGTAAATTGAACGTTGTAGCAGGCGCCCTATCGCGTGACCCAATAAACGTATGTCAAGCCGTGCCCCGTGAAGATACCGTGTGCCAATGGTGGCAACAGCGACGCAAAGAGGTAGAAAAGGAGCCAGAGAAGTTTCCCGACTACACAATTATCGGAGGGCAGTTAAATCGACATCTCCCCAGAGCAGAACAGGACGAAGAGTGGACGCCGTGGAAACTTTGCGTGCCATCATTTCAGAGAAAGCGGGTGCTGGAAGAAAGTCATGATTTCCCCACTGCAGGCCATCTTGGCATAAGGAAAACTTTGGCTCGTATCACCAATAGGTATTACTGGCCAGGTATGTTCAGAGACATAAGATCGTACGTACTGAGCTGTCAAAGATGTCAGCAATATAAAACAAGCCAACAGCTCCCCGCGGGACAGATGTTGTCTCGTATAGCGGAAGAACCCTGGGCCGTCGCGTGCGACGACTTTGTAGGACCCTTACCCCGGTCCAAACACGGCAACACAGTTATACTGGTCTTTACTTATAAATTTTCCAAGTGGGTGGAGTTGGTAGCATTGCGTAGAGCAACGGGAGAAACCCTCCGTCGAGCATTTCGAGAAAGAATCCTCGCAAATTTCGGTGTTCCTAAAATGATAATAACTGATAATGGATCGCAGTTCACCAGTAAAATATTTAGAGACTACCTAAAGCAACTCGGAGTACATCATCAGTTAACCGCACCATATACACCTCAGGAGAACCCGACAGAACGCGTAAATCGCACAGTAAAAACGATTATTGCACAATACACAGGGAAAAATCAGAAAACCTGGGACGAATACTTACCAGAAATTCAGTTGGCCCTCAACACAGCAAAATCTGAAACTACCCAGTACAGCCCGGCTTTCTTAGTACAAGGAAGAGAAGGCCCCCCGCAACATTATACGACGAAGTAACTCTAGGAACAGGAACTTGTGACCGGAGCCCGGAAAAGAACGCTGAGATGTTGAAGCAAGTTTTCAGTTTGGTAAGGAATCAACTCGTGAAGGCCGCAAAGGACCAAGGCCGGTGTTATAATTTAAGGCACAGAAAGTGGAAACCGAAGGTAGGAGAACTGGTATGGGTGAAAGCACATCACTTGTCCAGCGCAGCAGACAGTTTTGCAGCCAAACTGGCTCCCAAGTTCGAAGGACCGTATCAAATCCACCAAATTATATCACCAGTTATCGTGGAGTTACGTAAACAAGGTGAAAAGAATTCTCGTACAGCGCATGTAAGCGAGCTAAAAGCATTCAGTGGCTCATCCAACCATAATACCAATTCCAAAATCAAATAATAAATATAAAAGTTTATAATAATAAATATAAAAATAAATAATAACAATTACAAAAATTATAATAATAAATATAAAAATAAATAATAACAATTATAAAATTGTATATAATAATAAGTATAAAAATAAATAATAACAAATATAAAATATAATAATAATAATGATAATAATAATAATAAAAATAATAATCATACTAATAATAATAATAATAAAAATAATAATAATAATAATAATTATAATAATAACTACAATAATAATAATAATAATAATAATTATAATAATAACTACGATAATAATAAAATAATAACAATAAAATAGTCAAAATGATAATGATAATAAATTGTGGACAACTATAAGCATAATAATCGAAATATCAATTGAAAAAAAACGCTAAAATAACCACAGTGTTCGATCCAACAAAGAAGTGCATAAACAACCAAATAAACAACAACAACTACAACCCTCAATACAATGCAAGCAAGTAATTTACAAGCAACAATACAATAAATGTTACAGAAATGAAACAAACAACAACAAACATTTCGATGTAACAAGAAAGAAAGAAGCACATACATACATACATACGTACAAAAACTACGTTCTATAATACAAAACACAAGTGAGCGAAGGTGATTAAGTAAAATCAATCACAAAATAAATAACAACAACAACATCAATACAATGATTTCGTAAGCAAGCAAGCGAGATCGGTGCAGTGCGAATGTAATTACTGCAATAAACAGCAAGGCAACCAAAAGTCTGATCAGACATTGCGGAGATTTAAAATATCACTTGGAGTAATGTAAGTGACACTTATTAAAGGTAAGGCGAGTTAAGTTACATCAGTGCAAGAGTACGGTTGGGGTCCGGGAAAAAAACTTTATTAAGGCCAAACAACAACAATTTAAAATTTAATTGGATATAACAAAGTAAGTAAAGAAAAAGTTTTAAAGAAGTAACGGTGTGGAGTGCTAAATTAATTAATGTGAGGCTAATAATATTTTTTTATAAGTATTTATATACTTAAAATTTATATGTATAATAATAATAAAAAAAACATGCTTATTTGTATTTTCATACACTTAAGTAGTATAAATTAAAATAAGGGCAGATGGTTAAATTGTTAATTTAAGTGGGTATACATAAGTATTTACATACTTATAAAAGAAAACCCAGTAATTGCTTGTATATATTTACATATCTACAAGTAAAAAAATGAAAAAAATAATAAAAAAAAATAAATAAGAAAAGAAGTACACAATAATAATAGATAAAACTAAAAAAACATAGACCTACTCCAACTAATCCTTTACGTGTATGGTAGCAGTAGAATTGAATGGAAAATCATCCAAGTAAAACTATTAGGTAGACGCGACCAAAAAATGTGAGTACTAGTTTTTATATACTTACCCATATAAATAAATAAAGAAAAAATGGACTTCTCGAAGAAAGGGGGAGTGTGAGGACCCAAAATTTATATTACACAAAGCCAAATGGGATTTAAATTCATACCAAGGAGTGGCAGAGAAGCAAAAGCGACAAAGCAACAAAAGTGTAGCGGGCAGAAAAGTATAAAAGGAGACAACACAACGAAGGAGGGCTCTCTTACGCAGTGTGATTCAGAGTGGTGACAACGGACAACGGACAACGACAAGTGGTAAGTGGTAACAAGTGACCAAGGGCAACAGTTTTATTTTCTTTGTGTACACAGGCAAGAGGGATTTTCATCCAACTTGCTTCATAAGTAATTCTTGAGGAGTCAGGTGGTAGGAATTCCCGGAGGTTTTCACCCGGAATAATAGGTCTCCAGCTTGTCAGCGGAGTGAGCAGTCCACGGGTTTTTATCCGGAAGTGGAGGAGCTAGTAGATTGTAGAGTAGGGCATCGCCTTGGTCACCAGTTGCCATAGCTGAGCAAAAGTTAGAAACAAGTGATAAATAAATAAATAAATAAAAAAAAGTAAAAGAAATTAAAACGTGTTTGATTTCACAATTTTGGAGTGAACCCTGGACACGGTGAGCATACCCCAGCTTCAAACCGGAGTAACCGTGGTCCGTTACAATACATTACAGCTTGTTCTATTTTGCTCGGTATGGTTGTGTATATAAACATTTCTCTGTTTAATTCGTGAAACATTCTCTGCTGCAGAGCTAGAACTGCTCTCAATATTTACGTTGTTTGCAGAAACACCAATGTCAAAAATGCAGTCAGAGAATTCTGATAGATTTATTTTCTTATTTTGTTTTGTTAAGTCCATTTTATAAGTGCCCCAATTGATTTGGAAATATGGAGGTAATTTATTTATTAATTCCTGTATCGATGATGGATCATTGAGTTGATCAAACAGTCCACAAGCTTCTATTGTTGCCTGGAGACCTTTTACTTGCACGGCGAACGAGGTAATAGTCTCTAGCTTATTAACGTTGACGGTAGGTAATGATCTTATTTTCATTTTCAGCGAATGTAGAATTTTTTCCGGTTGCACAAACAATAGTTTTAGTGTGGAGATTGCTGCCGGAACACGGGATGGGTGGATAAGAATGTGCTGAACGGACTTTAGAGCGTCTCCCCGCAATGATTTTTGCAGTCGGATTAAATTTTCAGCGTCGGTTAAGCCACAAACTGTCGTAGGTGCAACTAAAGAGCTGCCATTCTTCTGGATTGCCAGTAAATATTGGTAATTCCTTGGGGACCGTCTGCCTCGCGTTTATTTGCCGATGTGTTAGATTTGCAGTAGTGCTGTAGTGTGGGGCCGACGTTATACCTGGACGAAAGGTGAAATTTACTGGTGCTTGCCAAGAAAGGGCCGAATGTGCATTTGTTGCTGTTTGTGTTGCTGCAGACTCTGTTTTATTGACAAATGTATCTGTATGGTTATATGATGTTGAATTAAAAGAAACATGTGGTTGTTTATTGTCAAAATTCATGTTTGTATAATTTATTGCTTTATTTTGCGCAGTTTGAGCTGTTGATGGTATAAAAGTTGCATTATGATTTAGGTTTTGTGAATCTGTTGTGTTACACGCTGGTGCAGAAAAATTATTTGATTCTGATGAGATTGGTGGATTGTGTTGAGTGCGTAGCCAATTATGTACAGATCTAATATCCACGGAGCTTTGATCATCGATTCCTTCTTCGGCTTATTGTAGCAGTTGATATTTTTGCTTTAAAAAGTCTGAATCTCGTTGCTTTGCCAGTTGTCTTTCCTCCTCGAGCCGCTGAAGCTCTAAATTTTTCCTATGTAATGCATTTGTTATTAAAATCTGGTGATTTCTAAAACGTCGAAGTCGCAAATGCGAAAGGAAGATTTCTCTAGAAATCGACAATTGTTTAGGAAGAATCAGGTCAGGCAGGACTCGTCTTATTTTTCGACTAGCAGCTAACGGGTGGGTGGATTCGTTGACCGTTCTTACCTACATACATTACTTAATTTTATTTAAAGAGTCCTTCTAGCCATAACAGAGCAAAAAATTAATAAAAAAACAAAAGTTACTAAATCTATTCCGGGATATTGGTTTGCTGAAAGTTAACTAAGGCAATTACTGGCCGTGTTATCAATTTGTTATTAGATGTGGATGGAATTACATCTTCTGTCTCATCACCCGCCCTACCTACGTTCTCTCGACAGATTTTAAGTTTTGAAAGAACCCATATCCAAGTTATCCTACACACTTTACCCTAAGGAAACTCAAATGGTTTTATACAACCATATCCATGTGTTTTAATAATTTAATCATAAAACATTTACAAGTTAAGATTGCATACTTAATTCGACAAATTATTTATTCAATAACCTCAATGTAAATAAAGATAAATATACATAATTTCGGTTTAGTATATAATTACAATTCATTCGTAAACTTTTATTACTAACGATCTCATTATGACAAAAAAAAATTTGATTTCCACAATTTCTATCAACTTTACTTCAATACTTGCTCTACCCTCGGCTATTCGTGGCTTAATATTCGTAATGTAGGTCAAGATTTTAGGAATTCGAATGCAACGAAAGAACAAGCAATAATTATCTACATAGAGATATACATATGTACATACAATATCGCTGGCTCATTTGAGTACATAGACATATGTATGAATGTATATCTGTCTTTTTCACGCGCGGTTATTTCCATACGGGGTTATTAATCTAGCAGACAGAAGTCCAACAACCAACTCTATTGCACTTAATTCATTTTTCTTAATGTTGCTGCTTTAATACCGCATACACATATGTACATAATTATTATCTTTGGTTATGATTTTTCTTTCAGTTGTAGTCAATCTTGCGAGTTTTACTAAATGATCATCAACACTGCTTGTTTAGGGTACGAGTTTTGTGTTTCGTGTGGACCTTGGCATGTGCATCAATAACAAGTGCATATGTATGTATATCACTTTCATATGTGGACAAGCCAAAGCCATACATACACATACAGGTCTTCTTTTCATAAATTTACGGGTTGCATAAGCATGTGCATGACAAAATAAATATGTATGTACATATGTAAAAGGAAAACGTATTCCCACACAATCGTGTCCAAGCAATGTTGAGGATCTTTATTTGTTTTTTTTTAAGTTTGTTATTTTATGGGTTTTTGGTTTTTCTTTTTAAATAAAGGAAACAAAGTGTGTACCAGCTGAAGCATTCTGATGGTGTGGCACAGGCAGGAAGAAAGGAAGTTTAATGCCTTGTAGTGAATATTGACCATAAATTTATATAGTTGCCGTCATTATTAGCAATCCTATTGTTACTTAGCCCACTGGCGAAATGCTACACCATCGGACCACTTCAAATCTAGTCAATAATACAATAGTAATAACAGACTTACCCGCAAACGATGAAGGCCTCCAACGCCGCAATTGCTGATGATATTTCTGTGGTGATTATTAGATGACTTTTAGATTAGTTGGTGCACACTCACGTTATTACTTCCTTTATATACTATGTAAATGTATTGTTATTAAAACAGCCCTTACAAACATTAAAAAATTTTGATTGCTTGTTACGTTGCTTAATGAGTTGGTTTCTCTTCTTTTCTTTTCTCATCAAAATTTCATTTTACATTTTCAGAATGTTTAACGCCACGAATAACGCGCTACAGATAAGTAAAAAGGTAAATTTTCTCTTAACACTTTCTTTCCGAAGTGCATAGGGAATTGAATTTTATTAGTACTATTGGTGTGGATGGTCTTGGCACGTGTACTAATTCCTTCGGGCTTATAACTAGCCAATCCTTTTCGTTAAATTTCGACGTTTCAGGTAGCGCGACAATTAGACACGATGTAATTAAATTATTCACGTTAATGGCCTCTTCGGAGTTTTGAAGCATGAAAAATTTTATGCCTCGGAATGCTTCACGATGGGACGGGGTTTATCGGCTGACGCAACTTGAACGTTTTAATTTCTATTGTTAAATTTTGATTGGTGAAGTTCGTCTTCCTAATTCCAATTTATGCCAAGGTATCTGTAATAATTTTGTATCTGTATTATTTTTTTTTTTTTTTTTTTTTTTGCACATAAGTTGCTAATAGGTGATGGCGAAACTGTCGTCAAAGTTTGCAAAGTCTTTGATTGAAGGTTATTGGAAGTTTTATAGAGATTTAATTGTACGCCTATACGTTATCATAGGAGTAAGAGAGATAAAGGTATGTTCTATGCAGAGTATATTGTACTCTAAGGCCAATGATTAAAACATAAGGTTACCAGACATTTACCATATTTATTACAAAAGTATAACAGATTCTAGGGTTTTCAATGAACGTAAACGTAACCGGGTACCAGAATCCTGCCGATTTTTTCTTTTCTTTTACAATTGTTTGAAAGGTGCAAAGGTAATTAACATTAGCATAAGTGTAGTCAGAAAGAGGTTTCATTACAAACTGCGTAGTATGGCACTTATAAGAGACAGATTACGCGGAGAATAAATATTTTTCTCTGGGTGTGGTTTTTTTGTCTTTTTGTTTAATTAATGTGATTTGAGTTGTAATTATTAACTATTTCCTAATGCCATATCAGGGTTTCACTACTGCTTGAAATTTAGTTGCAAGCACTTAACAAGGCAAGGCAAACGCTTAAAAAAAACTTATATACTGCTTAATAAGTAATTTTGCTTGAAATCAAGTGCAAACAACTGGTATTCAAGCTACATATTCAACTGTCACGGATTGAATTATGCTTGATTTACCTTTATTTCATTAGCATTTTCCAGTGGAATTGGAATTTGAATTCAATTCGAACAATTCACTTATATTACCGTTCAACTCAAGCCTTGAATTCTGCACTTCGCCTGTATTACAATTGGATTCAAGTATATTTCAAGCTTCAAAATAACGATTTTAAAATATAAAAAAAATGCAATCGACAAGTTTTCTTACAGTTATTTCTGCATATCTATCTTCACTATTGTTTTCGCGATTTTAGTCGCCTTTCGTTTGTTAAAAACTCACTTTTTATTTGTATATGATATTTTCATCACCATTTAAATTTTATCATAATAACTTATTTATTTGACAAGGTTTGAAAATTTTGTATGTTGTTTGATTTTTTTATTTAAAAATTATTTTTAAACTTGAATATTACTTGAAAAAAAATGTTTGAATTCAACTTTGTTTCCCGTTAAATTTCAAGTGCTTGAATTTCAATTCTTTGAATGCTTATTGGGTAGTAAATGCGACTGGTATTTATTGTAATTGTACTACGTTTCGATTTACCTATACTAGCTGTATTGCTATCTACGAATGTCTTTGGCATGGTACGTTCATAGTTTCCCATCAGCGTCTTCGAGAACATACTGGCGATTACCGATTTTTGATTTAACTGTGGCTTTAATAAACTTTAAACCCAATTTTGCATTAAAACTATTTCCTGCATCGCTTTGTGCAAAACTCCGTCTAAATACGATATCTCCTACCTCAAAAGTAATAGGTCTAGCTCGTAGATTGTATTGCTTAACATTAGTTTCGTAAGCTTTCTTTAAATTCTCCTGAACCTGATTTCTTAACAACGTAAGCTGATCATCTCTATTAATTGTCATTCCCGGTTCGTTAATCGACCTCACCATTTTTAGTAACTTATATGATTGGCCATGTGTAGCCATGTCAAAACCATATAATATGTGATAAGGACTAAGTCCTGTAGACTGATGAATAGAATTTCCTAAAGCGCAACTAATTGCCGAAATATTTTTATCCCATTCCCTTTGATCTTTTTTGAGATATGCACGTATAGCAGCAATAATTGACCTATTTACGCGCTCAGCCGCGTTGCTCTGAGGCGACTACAGTGCTGTGTAAATATGGTTAATTCCATATTGGTTCAAAAATTTGTTGAAATCAGCAGCTTTAAATTGGGATCCGTTATCCGTAACTAAAGTTTCGGGTATTCCGTACGAAAAAAAAAATGCTTGTCTCGAGAAAGTCTACAATTTTGTCACTAGTGAATTTTTTTAACGGGCATAGCCAATGAAATTTGCTAAAATGATCTAAGACGATCAATAAGCCAATATGTCCCTTCTTGCTGCGTGGGTAAGGGCCTAGAATATCTACATAAAGCCTTTGGAAAGGTCTCTCGGAAAATGCCATTTTCCCCATTTCTGGCCGGAGCACCGAGTTAGTAGCTTTTGTTGTTTTGCAAACTTCACATTTCCGAATATAGTCACGCACATCACTTACTAAGCCAGGCCAGAAAAAATTTCTCCGAATAAGTTCAACAGTTTTGCCAATCCCTCCATGCGATGCTACCACCGAATCGTGCAATCGATAGATTACGTCACCTCGTAATGCTTTTGGAATCCACAATTTCCACGCATTTTGGTCTTCGATCTCGTTACCTGTGCTATGTTTTGTTCTAGTATACACAAACTTCTCAATAATTTTCACCTCAGGTAAATTTTACTGATTTTTAGAAATCCTATCCTTCAATTCAATATAATCATTGTCATAAAAATGCCGGGACTCTAAGTCTATTTCCAGCGATCTCATTTTCATACATTCTGCTTAGCGAATCTGTACGATATGATCCTTCCCTTTTCTGTGCGAAATCGTAAACTTATAGCCTTGTAATTTAAGCGCCCACCTGGCAAGTCTACCTTTGAAGTTGGGTTGTCGCATTAACCATACAAGACTGCTGTGGTCTGTGATCACTTCAAAATTCTGCAATTCTAAGTAGCATCGAAACTTCTCAATTGATTCTATAGCCGCCAAGCATTCTTTCTCAGTTACTGAGTAATTCCTCTGAGCCGTGTTAAGTTTTTTCGAAAAAAAAAGCAATAGGACCTTCTTGATTGTCATCGTCCATTTGTACTAATACTGCACCAATACCGAAATCGCTTGCATCACAATGAACATAGAACTTTTTCGTAAAGTCAGGATTCCGTAATAGTGGTGCTGTAGTTAAAAAGTTCTTAATATTTTCAAAAGAAAGCTGCGCAGCCTCTGACCATTCAAATTTCCTTTTCTTCGACAGCACTTCGGTTATGGGAAATGTAACATCAGCGAAGTTATGAATGAATCGGCGATACCAGCCAACTATTCCTAAAAATCCACGAACTTGTTTCAAAGTTTTTGGCACTGGCCAATTCTTAATAGCTTCCACTTTTCCCGGATCGGTCGATATGCCTCCTTCACCAATGATATAGCCTAAATAATTAACGCTTTTTACAAAAAATTTACTTTTTTCTATATTCAGTGTAAGATTAGCCTTACGAAACTGTTCTGACAAACGAACTAAAATTCCTAAATGGGTCTCAAAAGAATCCGACACAACGCACACATCATCCAGGTATCCGAATACACAAGTTTTCAGATCAGGCGGAATTATCTCATCCATAAGACGACACATCGTCTGCGGAGCGTTACATAACCCGAATGGCATCACGGTAAACTGGTAAAGCGGACGACCTGGAATCGTGAACGTTGTGATGGGTTTAGAGTCTTCGCTTAGTTCGATTTGCCAATATGCATCTTTTAGATCTATCTTCGATATTATATTTGCTTTTGGTAGTCTGGAGAAAATTCCTGCAATACTTGGTAAAGGGTAGGCATCTTTACGAGTAACTTCGTTTATTTTTCGAGCATCCAAACAGAGTCTAACTTTACCTGGTTTCACCACTAGTCTCATTGGAGAGCTCCAGGGGCTAGTGCTTGGTTCAATAACTTTTAAGCTTAACATTCGGTCAACTTCTGCATATACAAGTGTTTCGACTGCAGGTGATACTGGGTAAAATCTTTGTTTTATCGGCTTAGCTTTATTGGTATCAATTTCATGCTTAATTAACGCAGTTCTACCTAAACCCTGTTTATCAAAGCTCGGGAATAGTAATTTAACTGCCTCTACCTGTTGTTTTTGTACCACCGTAAGGGGATATAATTCTTCATCTACTTTTCCACTTTCGTCATCACCAGAAATACTCGAGATAACACCATTTAGTAACCCGAAGGATTTCCAAAAATCGATTCCGAGAATCAAGCGTACATCTATAGTTGGTACAATAAAAAGACGCATCTTTTTTGTAACTTGCTTATAGGTGATATCCACTAGAATTTCTCCGACCACTTCTTGAAACTTTCCATCTGCAGTTTTAACACTGGACTTAATACTTTTAAACCCTGGTACTTCTGTAAAATTTTCTTTTGCCCAATCCCTTCCAATACAACTTATGCTAGCTCCTGTATCAAGCAAACCTAGTTCACTATTGCCTAAAACATTGACCCTCGCGTAAAATCTACCATCGATTTCGTTACTGAAAATGCATGAAACAAACAATTGTTTCGTTCTCAAAATTTTTTTATAATGATTACGCATACGCACAGTAGATCGCCGATATTTCTTTTTAGTTTCGAGCTTATCTCGCACTTTGATATAATTTTTTTATCGTTCATGATATGGTCTAATATTGGTTAAGCTCAACGTTCTATTATTTTTACAAGTGTTTCGTAAAATTTCAACCACAGGTACGGGTTCTTCAGATTCATAGTCTTCGGATTTGTTACTTGCAGTAGTCGACTTCTGATTCGATTTAGTTTGTTCTGCGTCAATATTAAAATATTTGTTATTATAACCGCTTCTCCTATCATCATAATTCGTCTTTGAATTGTTTTCCGAAGCCGGAATGGTTGTCAATGTGCTAAAAGATGATACTAATTGGGGGGCATTCTGGAATTCCGGAATGCACCCCTTGAATAGTTTCCCGTGGTTTTCAAACAATGGGCACACTGTGGTTTGTATACATTTTTCGTACCACAGCCATAGCAAAATACTTTTCGCTCCTGTAGGCACATATCCCAACAGTGGCCTTCTTCATCACAGTTCCAGCATTTCAGCATTTTTTCGGGTTTCGTTATGAAAATGATTTGTCCTCATCCGGCTCCAAAGCATAATTACATCCATTGTCTATTCCCTCTGTATATTCTAAAGCAGATACGCGCCTGTTGTTATTTGACAAATTATTCGGTTTAGGAAATTGATATCGTCGAAAAGTTTCATCTTGGAAAAGATGTTCTCTCATATTACAAAGCTTTCGTAAATGAGCCACTGATCGGATTGGAACATACAATAATTCGTGACGAATTTCCGGACGCAAATTATGCTTCAATATATCCACCAATTCATCTTCATCAACTTGATGCGCACCTATTTTGTCAACGATCTCCACAATAGATTCAAAAAAGGACTCAAATGATTCGGCTGGCTTTTGCTTACGGTTTCGAAGCTCTTCGCGTAATTCAAACCTATTTCGAGTATCCTTGTAATTGTACTGTAATGCAGCACAAAACGTATCCCAGGTGATAATGTTAACTTGCTTGCGAAATCGCCAAAACCAGTCTCGGGTTTTACCGTGCAATAAAATGTTTAGATTCTTACACACGAGATCAAAGTTACCATTAAAGTTTTCGTTCGTTAGACAACGAATTCGATACATAAACTCTTCACACCGTAATCCGTTGGGAGAGCCATCGAAACGAACGTTCCAGCTCTGTATTATATGTGTAACTTTATCGGGGCTAAGATTCAAACTGTTCGAAAATTAACTATTTATGGGGAACCGTTGGGGAAAATTCATGTCTTCAGCAAGATTTGGGGAACTATTCTGAACTACTGGCTGTGTGGGCTGTATGGGAGGAGGCTGATTTATATTCATAGTTTCTAAAGCTCTAGCTACTGTTGACTCTACCATCTGAGAAAGCTGATCGGCATTTACCTGATTAATTCTATTTCTGCGCGCTCTACGAGGTCTGTTGTCAGGTCTGCTGGTGGAGTTTTGAGAAGAATTTTGAATATTAGACGTATTTGAAAACTGAATATGGTCTAAATTTAAAGTTGGTACATTGCCCGAAGTATTGGCATTGTTTTCGATAAAATCATGCAGATGATTTGCTCTATTCACTTCATTGTTTTCGTATCCTGTGCTTACACTGGCGGCTTTCGCAGTTTGGCTTCGAGTATTCGGGCGATTAGCAGGTCCACGACCAAGATTATATGTAATTTTTTGATTTTTTCATGTAAGCTTAGAAACATCAGCAGGCGGTGAAACAAGGTCCTTACTGTGGCATAATTTCTTACAATTAGGGCATTCTTGCGAAGTTGCTAACCAACTTAAAATACAATCCTTATGAAAGGTATGTTGACATAAGGTCTGTAATATTTCTGCAGCAGTAAACAGGCTTGTTTCACATACTGAGCAAGCTAAACCTATCGCGCCTTCGACATTAGCCGGAATATCTTCAGTACTATTAGTAACTACCATCTTTCAAACTAAAGCTATACAAGTTCACTTGTATAATTATATCTAAGATGAACGGATTGATGTACGTATATCTAATTATATATATATATATATATATATATATATATATATATATATCTATATATTTGTGTAAAGTATTTATGTTTTGTTTTTCTTATTTCTTTTTTTTTCAATTCAATTTCGCAAAAGACTAAGGAATAAATTATTTTCTCCTCTCCAAAAATTTTGCTATAAATTTATTTGTTATATTTTATATATATATGTATATTTTTTCTTTATTAATTTGTTTTTTTTTTCTTTTTAATAATTTCAATACTAATATATTTTCAAAGTTTCCTTTTTCTGGGTAAAGTGGCAAATAAAATAAAATAAACAAATAACATTTTGACAAGTTGCAACAATTGCGGGGTATTAAAAAAAATCTATAGTGGTGCTAACAATTATTTGCTGTTAATCAATTAATTTGTTCCTACCTAGCATATTCCGAGGACAAAATTCGCTATAAGAAGCAACATTTTGTGATCCGTACAAAATAATATCAATAGCAACAATTAAAACAAAATCAACAGTTTATTTGATTATTCAGTTGCAAACCACAACGTTAGTTAGTTTCGTACGAAAAGCAAAAAAAAATCGAGATTACCCCACGGTCGAAGTCCACTTGTACCTCCGTCGACAAGATGGCGAGCTCCAGTTGGAATCTTAAAATTATTTTGCCTTGAACAACTGCGCTAATGTTGAAGCTTACAACCAAAGTCGCACAAAAAGTAAAATTGACAAACAAAAAAATTCGTGCACACAGTAACCTGCTGAAAGAATATCCATTCATGTCAAATGCAAACCAAGCAGTTCGTACCTAACAATATGAGGACTTAATTGACTTAAAATCAACTAAAAGATAACAATTTAAACTTCGTGGGCCCCACGTTGGGCGCCAAAAATTATTTGTAATGCATTTGTTATTAAAATCTGGTGATTTCTAAAACGTCGAAGTCGCAAATGCGAAAGGAAGATTTCTCTAGAAATCGACAATTGTTTAGGAAGAATCAGGTCAGGCAGGACTCGTCTTATTTTTCGACTAGCAGCTAACGGGTGGGTGGATTCGTTGACCGTTCTTACCTACTTACATTACTTAATTTTATTTAAAGAGTCCTTCTAGCCATAACAGAGCAAAAAATTAATAAAAAAACAAAAGTTACTAAATCTATTCCGGGATATTGGTTTGCTGAAAGTTAACTAAGGCAATTACTGGCCGTGTTATCAATTTGTTATTAGATGTGGATGGAATTACATCTTCTGTCTCATCACCCGCCCTACCTACGTTCTCTCGACAGATTTTAAGTTTTGAAAGAACCCATATCCAAGTTATCCTACACACTTTACCCTAAGGAAACTCAAATGGTTTTATACAACCATATCCATGTGTTTTAATAATGTAATCATAAAACATTTACAAGTTAAGATTGCATACTTAATTCGACAAATTATTTATTCAATAACCTCAATGTAAATAAAGATAAATATACATAATTTCGGTTTAGTATATAATTACAATTCATTCGTAAACTTTTATTACTAACGATCTCATTATGACAAAAAAAAATTTGATTTCCACAATTTCTATCAACTTTACTTCAATACTTGCTCTACCCTCGGCTATTCGTGGCTTAATATTCGTAATGTAGGTCAAGATTTTAGGAATTCGAATGCAACGAAAGAACAAGCAATAATTATCTACATAGAGATATACATATGTACATACAATATCGCTGGCTCATTTGAGTACATAGACATATGTATGAATGTATATCTGTCTTTTTCACGCGCGGTTATTTCCATACGGGGTTATTAATCTAGCAGACAGAAGTCCAACAACCAACTCTATTGCACTTAATTCATTTTTCTTAATGTTGCTGCTTTAATACCGCATACACATATGTACATAATTATTATCTTTGGTTATGATTTTTCTTTTAGTTGTAGTCAATCTTGCGAGTTTTACTAAATGATCATCAACACTGCTTGTTTAGGGTACGAGTTTTGTGTTTCGTGTGGACCTTGGCATGTGCATCAATAACAAGTGCATATGTATGTATATCACTTTCATATGTGGACAAGCCAAAGCCATACATACACATACAGGTCTTCTTTTCATAAATTTACGGGTTACATAAGCATGTACATGACAAAATAAATATGTATGTACATATGTAAAAGGAAAACGTATTCCCACACAATCGTGTCCAAGCAATGTTGAGGATCTTTATTTGTTTTTTTTTAAGTTTGTTCTTTTATGGGTTTTTGGTTTTTCTTTTTAAATAAAGGAAACAAAGTGTGTACCAGCTGAAGCATTCTGATGGTGTGGCACAGGCAGGAAGAAAGGAAGTTTAATGCCTTGTAGTGAATATTGGCCATAAATTTATATAGTTGCCGTCATTATTAGCAATCCTATTGTTACTTAGCCCACTGGCGAAATGCTACACCATCGGACCACTTCAAATCTAGTCAATAATACAATAGTAATAACAGACTTACCCGCAAACGATGAAGGCCTCCAACGCCGCAATTGCTGATGATATTTCTGTGGTGATTATTAGATGACTTTTAGATTAGTTGGTGCACACTCACGTTATTACTTCCTTTATATACTATGTAAATGTATTGTTATTAAAACAGCCCTTACAAACATTAAAAAATTTTGATTGCTTGTTACGTTGCTTAATGAGTTGGTTTCTCTTCTTTTCTTTTCTCATCAAAATTTCATTTTACATTTTCAGAATATTTAACGCCACGAATAACGCGCTACAGATAAGTAAAAAGGTAAATTTTCTCTTAACACTTTCTTTCCGAAGTGCATAGGGAATTGAATTTTATTAGTACTATTGGTGTGGATGGTCTTGGCACGTGTACTAATTCCTTTGGGCTTATAACTAGCCAATCCTTTTCGTTAAATTTCGACGTTTCAGGTAGCGCGACAATTAGATACGATGTAATTAAATTATTCACGTTAATGGCCTCTTTGGAGTTTTGAAGCATGAAAAATTTTATGCCTCGGAATGCTTCACGATGGGACGGGGTTTATCGGCTGACGCAACTTGAACGTTTTAATTTCTATTGTTAAATTTTGATTGGTGAAGTTCGTCTTCCTAATTCCAATTCATGCCAAGGTATCTGTAATAATTTTGTATCTGTATTAATTTTGTTTTTTTTTTTTTGCACATAAGTTGCTAATAGGTCCTTGCCTGCTAAGCAATTGAACAACATGTCGCGTCCACGGTTGAAATCCAAAAGAACGCCTAATTTCCAAAATTTATGATGGCAAAACTGTCGTCAAAGTTTGCAAAGTCTTTGATTGAAGGTTATTGGAAGTTTTATAGAGATTTAATTGTACGCCTATACGTTATCATAGGAGTAAGAGAGATAAAGGTATGTTCTATGCAGAGTATATTGTACTCTAAGGCCAATGATTAAAACATAAGGTTACCAGACATTTACCATATTTATTACAAAAGTATAACAGATTCTAGGGTTTTCAATGAACGTAAACGTAACCGGGTACTAGAATCCTACCGATTTTTTCTTTTCTTTTACAATTGTTTGAAAGGTGCAAAGGTAATTAACATTAGCATAAGTCTAGTCAGAAAGAGGTTTCATTACACCTACGAGTTGCAGAATTTAACGAGACACTAGATGCTATACTTCGGTGGCTTGTTACAGACTTTGGCGAGCTAGGAATTCGAATTTTTTCGCTGCAACTGCTGCATGTGAAATCTTGTTGGTTATTTTCTAGCTGTACACAACTTGAGTGATAACGTTTGTGATACTTGTTACACAATATTGATTGATTGGTTAGCGGTTCGTTACAGACAGAGCACTTTGTGGTAGGTGAGGCGTGTTCTTGATTCTGTAGTGGTGGTTGACCCTGAAAAGAAAAGTTTTGCATTTTGTGGGACTTACAGTTTGCTAGTAATTCTTCTCCTTTGAGTATATGAGTATACACGGCTGCCAGTACACTACCAGATTGATTTAAGGTTATGTGTGTATGACGATCCAGATTCTAATTAAAAAAGAATTTTAATTTGTTACGGGAATATACCAATCGCTAAGTTTTTACATGATTGCCAACACCAAATACAAAACGAAACAATTGCAATTTTAGGAAAGTTTTATATTTGAATATTAAAATTACTGCATTATAAAATATTTAAGATATTTAATATAGAATAATGAATAAAATAAATTTACATACTTTTTTAGTGTAAAAACAGAGCGAACTATAAAAGAAATCCAAATATTTCACACAAACGATTTTAAAGATTTTTGATTTTTAAATATACAATTGTGTGGTTTAGCTTTCACTAATCTGTATCAAGAGAGAGCTCGTGGTTTGTTACAGGATACAATTATGCTTATTTATTCGGTACGATTATTACTCAAGTAATTGGTAGTTAATCTAGTCAGTTATTCGATGAACTGAAAAAGCGTTTACACGATAAATACTTGATCGGACGTTACGATAACATTCATGTTAACTCTTAATCATACATCGTGAAAAGCGACGTTAATATTTATTTTTCTTTTTCTAAAAATAATTAAAATAACTTATATTTCCTGACTTGGAATCCATTTTTATTTTGAAAAATAAAAATAAATTTAATTTTGATTGACTTTTGACGGTATTACCATATTGAAATAGATAAATTCAGTATTAATTCAATTTCATTTAGTGCATATACCTTATTGGATGGGATGGGGATAATTCACAAATTAATTTGAATTAGGACTGCTAATGCAAATTAACCCTGTCGTCTGTCTGTCTATGCTATTAGTCAAAAGTTGTATGGTATTTTTTTTTTTAACCTGCACTTCAACCCAGTTATTCTTTATTTTTAAAATTTTTTTTTTGTTATTTTATTTTTGTTTTATTTTATGTGCAAATGTAGTCGAATTTTTTAATTAAAAATATATTTTCATTTACAAATAAACCAATTTATTTTATTTTCAAAAGCATATTTTTTACTTTTCAATGCATATTTTAAATTTTTTAGTGCATATTGAATGCGCATAAAATACTTTTTTTTTTAATTTTCAATTGAATTTTTCACTATCTACATACATATCTGCATAAGTATGCATTTATACTGAGAATATCTATATAAAAACCAAATTAACATTCCTGTCGGTCTTGAAATAATCAGGTATGTACATACATACATAAAAACATATTTAAAATATCCTTAATTATTTATTTCTTTCACACACATAATCAATATGAAAGGAATTTATATTTTCATATGTATGTATACATACATGTATGAATTTTATTCCAATAGAAAGAACTTTTTTCTTTGGTGTTTTAAGTTGAAGTTTTATTTTCTAAAAGCTTAAAAATCTAATTGAACAGTATGTATTTATATCAATTTGAGCAACCGATAGTCGCAGCTACTGCGATCGGCGATCACGCCACTTCTTCAAAAAGTTTATTTGCCAATCAGAACTGAGTTCTTTGTTTCGAAGAAGTCAATTATGATTACGCTGCAAAAAATGGTCCAAACTCATAAACAAAAACACTTACATTTATCAAAGGCTTAAATTACAAGTAAACAAAGCAATTATTAACAAATTCATTACTTCAAATAGCTTAAACTCATAAACAAGAAATATTCATAAACAATCACTAAACAATTTATATTACTACGGGATACTTGTGCATAATTACGTCGTTGGGTAAAACTCCCCCGGACGAAGATTGGTTCCCAATTTCTGAAGGAATTTTGGGAAACGATACAATTGTTTTATTTATTATTTTTTTTTGATTTGAATTTAACAATTAAGTACCCGACAACTATATCTATTCCGACCATGATCACTATGTAAATTAATATATTAGTAGTTTTTTTATTGTATCTTAACTCATTTATATGTCTTATATTTTTAATATGTTGATACGTTAAATTCTCTAATGTTAGCTGTTCATCAACGTTTATTTGTATCTCTTTAAACAAACCAGGTATTATTACATCTTTGCCATAAATCTTTCTGTCATACCATTTTCCAAAAATTTGTAGTTTACATTGTTCTATTTTTATAAGAAAGTGGCCAGTTAAGGTCACAGGTATCTCATTACATGTTTGATTTATAGTTACATTGTTCATATTTAAAGCAAAAATCAAATTTGAGCTTACTTCTTTTACATTTGTAGACGGATTTTTCCGATATGTACATTGCATTTTTTTATAATTCAATAACATCTTTAACATCGTTAAATTTTTCTTGTGGTCTGTTTCAAAATATATAACATTATCTTTTGAGATGTACTTGTGCACTTTTTCACTTAATTCTAATTTGTTGTTATTGGGAATAGGTTGGATATATAAGATGTTATAAAATTCAGATGTTAATTGAGGAATTTGGACAATAAAAAGGATATTTCTTTCACTTGTTGCCACAGTTACTCTAATATTTTTTAGTTTTTCAAAAGTTATGTCATGTTTCTCTATCTCTTCATCTGTTAGTATATTCTGACTCAATAGTCCTAAGCTTGATGTCAAAAGTATTCCTTCGACTTTATCGATTATTTTCTCCAATTTTGATATTTGAAAAGAAATCTTTGTCTTTTGTATTTCTAGTTCGTCTCTTTCAGTCTGATTATTAATTGTCACATATTCTAAATACATTTTGTTTTCTTCCATTTCATATACCTTAAATAATTTGGCCAATTGTTCATCAAAATGCCAGTTTATATGGATTTGACTATTAGGCTGTTCAATTACGTTATGTGTGTTAGTTTCTATGATTTTCAATCTGTTTTCTATTTCTTGTCGATCTTCATCATCCATTGTTCCGTACAAGTATTTTAGTCCTGTCCCCATAATATTTATAAGTCCTCTTTTTTGTCTGTGTGGAATAAGCGTTCTTAGTGACGTTCTTAAATGATGTAGTTCTTGGTTTATATAATCATCATTTATTGTATTATTTTCTAGTTTATTTATATACTCTTCATATCTGGTAACATTGAACATATGAACAACATTGTTATATTCCTTTATAAGGTGCTTTTTACCTATATTAACAATAGTAAAACCGTTTCCCACACTTAGGTCTGTATACTCAATTTTCTGAGCATAAGTCGTTTGAAACATCATTGTCATCACCAGTGTCAACCAGAGCATTTTCCATAGACATGACATCCACACATTCGTCGGTAGGATCAACCAACACATCCATTGAGCTAAAAGTATTTTTTGATCGAATTAGCTGATCTTTATAAACATTTTGGTGCTCATTCAAATATCTTTTGTTGCTAATTTTTTTCAATATAACTTTTTCATGTCTTCCATCCGTTTTATGCGCTCTAAAGTCCCTTTTGAAGTCTTTATTCACTCCTTGATCCTTTCGATTTCTATTAAGATATGCTATATTTTTTATTTTCCTTGAATCAATTACTTCATGAATTCGCTCATTTTCTGTAGAATTATCTGGAAAATGAATTTCTATTGGTTTTTTTCGAGTTGTTAAGTGAAGAGTATTGTTATAAACAAAATTTGCTTGAATGGGTAAATCTATAGTATAAATTATATCAGATGTTTCTTCTCTCTTTCGCAGGATCCTTATATTTTTGTTAAGGCTACTATGAAATCTTTCAATATCTGAATTTCCTGTGTGACGATAAGGAGTAGTAAAATGATATTCTACGTTATTTTTTTCTAGAAAATCTCTAAAAAGACTTGAATTAAAAACAGGTTCATTGTCCATAATCAACTTTTCTGGCGTTCTCATCAAATTGAACAGTATAGTAAAGTGTTTTATAAAATTTAATGGGGTTCTTTCTTCAATTTTTGTTACAAGGGCATACTTAGAGAATTTATCAATCATGTTTATGTATGCATTTTTTGTATCCAAAAACCATATATCAGTATGATAAATTTTATATGGACCAGTAGGAGTTTCTGTTTTCTCAAAAGGATGTTTAATGGGATTTCTTTCTATTTTATAATTACAAATCTCACAATTATTTATAACCCTTGCAATTTCTTTTCTTAAGTTTGGATAATATAATATTTCCCTTTCAATTCCAAATATGTTTTGTCTATACCAGGATGGTTATTTTCAAATTTATGGTGTCTCATTATGACTTCCAACAATTTCTCCTTTTCCAGATTCTCCAGCAGTGTGTAAGTTCTATATATCTTAAACTTTTTTATATTTTTCAATTTAATCACATGATTCTGAATCATGGCATATAATTCTTCAATATCACAATATATTACTAAATTTTCTTCTTCTTCAATTATCTTAAATATTTTCTCCAATATTGCTTTATAATCCCTTGATCCGACTCCAAATCTGAAAATTTTTTTATTGAATTGTGTTTTCTCATCAAACGAATCTTTTTCTTGTTTTTCGATTAATATTTGCTTTCTTGCAAACTGCAATGGACTTTCTGTTATCTGAATGTGATCCAGTTCATCATCCTGAGCGCTGTGTACAGTTGACACTATAGAATCTCGTTTCGTTCTTATTTTCTTTTTAGCAGTTCTAAGTTGAACATTTTTCCTTTCTACAATTTTAAAATTTAATTTTTCATTCCTATGTTTCCGCAAAGAATGTCTCTTTAGACACACCTTGCTTTCAAACACACCATTACAAAGCTGGCATTGAAAAACCGTATCACCATGCTTGTTTCTTACATGTTGATTCAAAACCTCTTTTCTTTTATAAGATTTTTGGCATTTATTGCATTCAAACAAATTCAATTCTGCACTCTTGTCTATTCTTGACAATGCATCTGCGACTTTATTTTCTTTACCCTGTATATGGTTTATATCAAACTCATATTCGTTGAGCTTAATTTTCCATCGTATCATTTTTGAATTTGGTTCCTTTAAACTGGATAACCAAATTAGAGGCTTATGATCCGTATGTAGCTTAAATTTTCTTCCATACAAATAATGTCTGAATTGGCCACAAGCCCAAACGACAGCAAGGAGTTCTTTTTCTATTACACTGTAATTGATTTCATGTTTATTAAGTGTTCTCGAAGCAAAAGCTATAGGGCCATTATCTTGAGACAGCACAGCACCCAATGCGAAGTTGCTGGCGTCTGTGGTAAGTATAAATGCTCTTTGGAAATCGGGATACCTCAATACCATATCTGAAGTCAGTATTTTACGTAACCTTTCAAAAGACTCTCTATAATCGGTGTCATTTTTGTTGATCTGCCCGTTTTTCTCGAGTCTCAAGGTGAGAGGTTTAGCTATTTTAGCATAATCGGGGATGAATTTTCGGTAATATCCACTTAATCCCAAAAATGCTTGAAGTTGTTTCAAAGTCCTCGGAATAGGAAAATTTCTTATGCACTCTATTTTACTAGGGTCTGCCCTTATTCCTTCCGCTGTTACAATGTGTCCAAGAAAATTAGTCTCCGATTTAAAAAACTCACTTTTGTTTAGTGATACTTTTAAATTGGCACCCCTCAATGTCTGTAATATTTTTTTTAAATTACACATATGTTCTTGAAGGGAAGTACCAAAGATCAATATGTCATCCATATAGATAACACATATTTTATTAATATAACTTTTAAGTACATTATTCATCATTCTTTGAAACGTTGCTGGGGCATTTTTCAATCCAAATGGCATACGTTTGAATTCATAGTGCCCATCATTAGTAGAAAACGCAGTTTTTTCCTGATCATTTTCCTCAACTTCTATTTGGTAAAATCCTTTTGTCAAATCCAATGTAGAAAAATAGTTCGCCCGTCCTAGCTTATCTAGTACGTCGTCAATAATAGGTATAGGATATTTATCTTCCCTCGTTACAGCATTCAATTTTCTAAAATCTATAACTATTCTCCATTCTTTATTTCCTAATTTGTCCATTTTCTTGGGAACCACCCTTATTGGCGAATTATAGGGTGAGTCACTTGGTGTGATTATACCCTGCTCTAACATTTCAGTTATTTGTTTTTTAACTTCTTCTCTATGAATCTGTGGATATCTATATGACTTTGTGTAAACTGGTCTGTCATTGTTAGTAGGAATTCTGTGCTTAACTTCATTCGTAAAGGTCAAATCGTCACCTTTTTTATAAGATATATCTGAAAACTCCTTTAGCAGATTTTTAACTTCAATTCTTTCTTCTTTGTTTAAATGCTCTAATCGCAATTGTTCATTCATTCCCAATTCATCTATATGATGTAATTCGGGTAGATTTTGTATTAATTCTAAGTCACACTCTTGATCATCCTCCGCTTGTCCCTCAAGATACAAAGGAAGTTTTTGTTGATTTATTATAATGCTTTGCTCTTTATAATCTATTATGGCATTATTTTCTTTTAATAATGCAGATCCAAATATTCCATCAAACACTGGATGGAAATTACATATTTTAAACAACTCATCTTTTTTAAGATCTATCTGCAAACTATTCTTGGAAACCTTAGCTTCCTCTTTTATCACCAGAAATCCTGCTGCTGTTTTTATTTTCACTGGTTGTGTTAATTTAATTATTATATCCTTTGGACAATGACTTTTCCTAATAATATTCTCAGTAGAGCCTGTATCTATTAAAATTCTTGTTAAATTTTTTTCCTTGTTTGAATAAAACATAGGGCAATCCAAATTCGGTGGATCTCCCTTCGTGGAGGCTGCTTGTTGAAAATTTCAGGTTTTTGCTGTTATTTATATAATTATTTTGCGTGTTATTTTACGTGTCTGTCCACTTATATCCATCGGTTCCGGTCTTATATGTTCGTTTTGTCCGAAAAAATTGTTTCCTCTGGGGCAAAAACCATTCGGTCGAATGAAATTATTATTCTTTTTCTGATAACTTGGACTAATTTTTGGAATTTGAGGATTGGAAGGCATTTGGAAATCTTTCCTATTATTATATGTTGGCACATTATTGAATTTTCCTTTAACATTTATTTTTTCAATTAAATTTGCCTGTCCCAGCTCGTGAAGCGCTACTTCAAGTGAAGCTGGTTTCAGGGCACAAAGCACTGTTCTTAAGTTTAAAGGTAGCTTAGTTATAAATACTTTTAATACTACTTTATTATTATGCTCGATTTCTGACGAGCTTCCGTCTAATTTATGTCTCTGATTAAGCAGGGACAACTTTGCTTGTATAAAATTATAAAATTGTAATACGTCACCCCGATATTGGGCGCTTCTTAGTTCCTCATAAAAATTTTCAGCTGAGGATAAACCTCCAAAATTCAGTTCTAATAAATTTTTTATCTCCACCCATCTGGAGAGGTGTGGATGAATTTCTAAGACTACTTTGGCTTTACCTTTTATTTTTCCTTTTATAATAGCTAAGAACATCCGTTGTGAATTAGGACTATACTCATCCATTGAATCCACGACATTATCAATGCTTTCCAAGAACGGGTAGAGTTCCTCCTTCCTTCCATCGAAATCTTGAACTAGGCTCAGGAACTTCAGGGGATCAATATCTCTTCCCGCCATTTGATGCGGCTGTTGTTGTTGCTGATGAATTTGTGCTTCTCGTTGTAATTGCTGTAGCTGTTGTTGTTGCTGAATTTGTGCTTCTTGTTGTAACTGCTGTAGCTGTTGTTGTTCCATTGCCGATGACTTTTCCTTATTGCTGGAAAATATTTCTCTCCTTTTTAGAGATCTGAAATATTTCTTATCCACTTTGCTGTTTTGTTTTTAAAAAAATTCTGGGAATAATCTTTATCCTTTTTCATAGGACGCTTATTTTTCTTTTTCGTAGATTACTTTTTTACCCTTTTTCGTAGGATAGTTTTGTAGGATACTTTTTCACTCTTTTTCATAGAATACAAAATATCACTTTTCATAGAATAATTTTTTACCCTTTTTCGTAGGATATTTTTTTTTATTCTTTTATGTGTAGGACTCTGGAGGGACTCGTAAGTTTCTCAGAGCTATCCTTTTCGTAGGATCTTTTTATTCGGATAGATAATTTATTTATCTATCCTACCGACTACGCCAATTTTATTCCAATAGAAAGAACTTTTTTCTTTGGTGTTTTAAGTTGAAGTTTTATTTTCTAAAAGCTTAAAAATCTAATTGAACAGTATGTATTTATATCAATTTGAGCAACCGTTAGTCGCAGCTACTGCGATCGGCGATCACGCCACTTCTTCAAAAAGTTTATTTGCCAATCAGAACTGAGTTCTTTGTTTCGAAGAAGTCAATTATGATTACGCTGCAAAAAATGGTCCAAACTCATAAACAAAAACACTTACATTTATCAAAGGCTTAAATTACAAGTAAACAAAGCAATTATTAACAAATTCATTACTTCAAATAGCTTAAACTCATAAACAAGAAATATTCATAAACAATCACTAAACAATTTATATTACTACGGGATACTTGTGCATAATTACGTCGTTGGGTAAAACTTATGTACATATGCATAAATTTTAGAAGTTTGTATATTTTATCAACACGTGCATTCATTTGCACAATACTTTATTTGTGTATACATATATACATACATAGATACATACATACATATGTATGTAAATGCTTAAAGAAATTTCTAGCTTTTACATGCAACAACTTAATATTCTTCTTTCACTACGTTTGCTAGCATATTGTTGTTGTGTGTTGTTTTCTTACAACAAAATAACCACTCTGACCAGTGTTGCCAGAATTTCTAAGGCTAAAATCTGCAAAATTTAAAAATTTTTCATGAAAATATCTTCAAAATCTGTATTTTATTTTTAAAATCTTCAAAAAATCTTCAAGGCTATTTTTGAAACAATTTTTTTATATATTATTAAAAAATTTACGTAAGTATAGATGTATGTACATACATGTGTAATGTAAATATTTTTTCATTAGCCCATATTCATACAATTTTAATTCGGCTTTTATTTAAATTTCTTAGAAAATTTTTTTTAATAACTTTCAATCACATGTTTTTTGAATGTGCATTTCGTTTCTGCTTAAGAAACTCATCAGCAGACTTTAACCAAAAAATTTTTGAAATAAGGCGAAAAATTTAAAATGTTTATATAACGACTATCAATGTGTTATTAAGAATTACGTACACAAACATAAAAGGTAGTATTCACAAAAATTATTTTGGGTTACAAAACGTTTAACAAACAAATTTCCATACAAAGTTTGTTATGTAAACCTTTTGTAAACCAAAACTTTTTTAGTAATACGGCAGAAAAAGCTTAAAGCAAAAATCTTTACAAGCTAACATCTTCGATTTTGCGACATTGGTTGAAGTGAACTGATTAGTTTGACGGATTTTTCACAAGCAAAGTTGACTTTGCAAGGTCTTGAGTTTGTTTAAGAAAACATAATATAGAATAAGATCTCTTTTCTCTTCTCTCCTACAAACCTTAGACTTTGCAAAGTAAACTTTTGTGTGGAAGACCCATCTTCATTTAGGAGAAACCAAATACATACAACCAGCAAACAAATAAAATTCTTCATACTAAAAGAAATCGGATATATAAAAAAGTGATTTAATTTGTTGCATAAATATCCAAAGGACTTCGATGTTTTGTTTTATTCAAGTTCACTTGACTCAAAACTCTTTCATTTTAATTTAACTTAGGGCTGCAAAATCATAATCAGAATAAGCTCGTCTTATATCAAATATTCTATTCCATAAGCTTGCCAAAGTTAGTTCTTCTTTTTCTTCTAAGTTCAAAAATTGTAACTCTCTAAACTGTGAGTCGTTAACACATAAAAGAAACAAAAAGTAGTAACAGTAATAGCAAAAATGTAAAAAAATCACTATATTGAATTTGAAAAATCTGCGGATTTAGGCCAAAAATCTTCAAATCTGGATTTCGTCTTTTTCGAGGGTAAAAATCTGCAAAATCCAGATAAATATGCATTTTTGGCAACCGTGACTCTGACGCAAACACAAGAATGAACGCTTGTCATGGAGGCTTATATGTACATAGATACATACTTATTTGCATATACCTACATAGATAAGTATGTTTGTAGGAATGTTTATACTTATAGTTATTTTCACGCGTCGGAATATGGCTGTGCCAAACAAAACAAATACAATATTTTTTTTGTATCTACAAACATACATACTTATGTAAATATGAATGTATGTACTAGTTATTCACGAATATTCGTATTCGTATTCGAATTGTCGAATATTCGGCCAAATTCAGGTGAACGCGAATGCGAATGTATTCGTATTCTGGAATACGGTCGTTTCAGTGAAACTCCGATTATAAGGATCCCAAGTAACTAATTTTATATGGTCGCAAATAAATATTGTAGAAGTTACAAAAATCTGAACAAACCTATATGTACCCTTTACCATTTTTGGTGAAGGGTATAAAAAGGACTACCACACATATACACCGTACCTACAATCCTTCAACAATAATGATGAGATTCGAGTTTCCATACGAAATCAAGACTTATATGTGCTACCCAGCGTAAGCTACATATACTTACTTATTTATTTATTTCATAAAAAAGTAATACAAAGCCCACCGGCCAAATTTTAACATGTATTACAAAGCAATAACATCCTGAGATTTTAAATCTAATTATTCCATCTAATGTAAATCAGTTAGTGTATATATTTATTACTATAAATCAATTATAAAATAAGAATAAAAATAGTAAATCATAAGCACACTCTCAGGGAGTCGGCTCCCTAGCCCAAATAAAAAAAATTAAATAAGAAAAAAAGTATGTGAAAAATAAGAACTATGGTCACAATATGTCGAGGGAAGTGTTGTAGATGATAATAACAGCAAACTATCTTCTTTTTTAAATCTGAAATTAAAAAATAACTTTGTTGCAAATCTTTTGGCGAAATTCGTTATGAACTTAGGGCAAATAAATCAGTCAATGATTATATGTATTTTATTTTTAAATCTGGTTTAAACACAAAATTTTGTTTTTCACCACAAAATTAAATGAATCTTAAATAGCCAACATTGTGCATTTAAGCGTTGTTTAAGTTTAACAAACATACCATATGTTTTGGGCATGTGTGTTTGTTTTGAATGCATGTACATGAACATCATGTGGTCGTATTAAAATAAATTACGTTTAATTTTCAAAAATATACAACAAATGTAACACATATTTTCATATAATGAAATATATAAATTGAAAAATACATTCTGATGCTCTTTTTATATCATAAAATGTGTTTTTTGCTATTTTACTTTTCTGCAAAATTTATAAATCAACTTTCATATTTATATTGAACAGCTGTTCTATGAAAAGCTTTCCATAATATTTGGAAGTATTGTAGTGCTACCATACTTTCAACGTAATTTGATATTAACTTTAATTAGCCACTGAAAAAAATTAAAGTGTATTTAAATCAATTTTAATTTTTTGTGAAAATTAATTTAAACTATGTTTAAACATTCAGTAATTTATTAGCTGTTAATGGTATAGAAATTGATCATACAAGACATGTAGCAATTACAAGCAGCCTAAAAAACTTTGTTTCCTTATCATCAACTGAATGTGTTGGCTTGTACAATGCTGAATAAAACAATCTCGATGATTTAAATATTTCAAATGGACACTTTAATTTCTATGTACCACTGAAACTATTTTTAGGTTTTGCATAAGACTATAATAAAATTATACTCAGCGGTACACATGAATTAGTTCTCTTACGTAGTAAGAACGGTGAAAAACTCGTATACTCAACTTTTTCTACTGACAAATTATATCTCAAACATCTCATGGAGAATTCCGCATGTACAATTATCCTATCTGAGCAAATTTAATATGATTAAAGTTATTAATAGTGGTTCTTCTATGCCGATGGCATTTCGCAGTTGGGATTATCACATTAATCCCCAACTAAATACAGGAACTAGCTATATATGGAATGTTAAATTGGCTGCAAATAGAGAACGTTCCCGTTTTGTGTTGATTGCTTTTCAACAAGAAAATAAGTTTGTTCACTGTAATCTAAACAATTTGAAAGTGCATTTAAATTCCGAATCGTACCCATATGATGATCTAAATATAAAATTTAAAAATTATCGGTATGCCATCCTATATGATATGTATCTACGGTTTCAACAAAGCTACTACATTAGGGAACTACAACCACTTCTAACTGCTCAAGAATTTAAAAAAAGTGTGCCGATAGTGGTAGTAGATGTCAGTCATCAAAACGAACCCCTCTCAAACGGTCCTGTTGATGTAAAAATTTAAATTGAAACGGACTCCAACATTCCTACCGATACATCAGCTTTTTCCATTCTCATCCACGATCGTTTAATAGAATAAGTACCCTGAAAAGGTCAAGTTCGTAAGATAAAGTAAATAAAAAATAGGATGATTGGGGATAAAATTTTCATGGATATGAAAGGATTTAAATTCAATTCAAACATCTTCATTGCAAAAGAAATATCAACTGTTTTTAACAATAAGGAGCACATAAGTTTTATTATTAAACCACCGTTTAACTTCAAAAATTATCAATAGCAAAACAGAAAGAAAAGAGAATTGGCTAACAAAAAAACTTTCATCATCTGAATTGAAATGACGGATCAATATCATTTAAGAGTGTTGTGAAAGTTTTAAATCCAATTTAAAACGTTCTTCAGTATAGGTTTTATATATGTTATGAAACAGAAGAAATGGTTTGAGAAACTACTTCAACTTAAGCAAATACAACTTAAATATCCGGAATATTTTTATTGTAGCTATCACAATTACAGGGTTTGTGCCTTAAGAAATGCATATTTACTTTATCAAGAAAATAACTAAAAAAATGTATTTTTATATTCTATTCTTATACTGTTACAACATATTTTTTCATAAATTTATATGTATATATCTTTTAAATAAATATGTAGCTTAAAAATATGCAAACCTGCTGCTTATTCATTTTCGTGCATATAGTAAGTAAGTATGCAAAATGTTCACATGTATGGTTTTTTCAATAGACAGAGACATATGTCAGCTAGCAGTAAATATGATATTTTGTGACATCACAATAGTGTGCACTATTGGTAGCGGTTATCATTTCCAATTTTCTATTTATTTTTTGTTGTGTGGTATTGCTTTCCATATAAAAACATAATGTGAAAGGCGTTGCACACATTTTAAAAAATTATTTAAACACAAGAAAATGCCAGATGTGTACTCGGCATTACCCACTGACTTTTTAATATATATACATATACGACTACTTACCCATCTGCCAACGCTCAAGCTATTATAAAAACATACACAAATACACACGCACGAGCAAAACGTTGGCTCCGTGCGTGGTCATATCTCTTTGACAATCCGAAATATCTTTACACTTAAATTTCTCCAACTTTCAAATAAGTTCGATGCTCATAAATTACATATTTTATTCACCTCTTCAAACATAGGATAAAAAATAAATAAAAAATCAAACTAAAACAAAACTAACAACAAAAACATTAATAGATTCCCACTAGCATACATACATAATTTCTTTCTTTCTTAAATACCCTTACATCTCCACCAGCTATTATTACAAGAAAAACTGAGGCAACGTTTTCTCTTTGCACACTCTCACTTAAAAAATATTTCACTCTAACTCCATTAACATGCTGCAACCACTTGACAAACAAACAAAAATCACATTTTAATTCAAAATTAAAACAAAAAATTAAAACTACGACTATGTACATCGACGACCGGCATCTGACCATTCTTATCTCACACTTATGCTCACACAATAAAACATCATCATCAAATGCATATCCATGTACAAAACATGGATTACCCTCATCACTTCATACCATTGGCAACAAAACTAAAACTACGACTATGTACATCGACGACCGGCATCTAACCATTCTTATCTCACACTTATACTCAGACAAGAAAACATCATCATCACATGCATATCCATGTACATTACCCTCGTCACTTCACACCATTGACAACAACACTAAAGTACGACTATGCACATCGACGGCCCGGTATCTTCGCATTCTTTCTCACACTTATGCTCAGATAAGAAAACATCATCATCACATGCATATCCATGTACAAACCATCGATTACCCTCGTTACTTCACACCATTGACAAAAAACAAAACATCATCATCACGTACATATCTATGTACAAACCATCGGTAACCCTCGCCACTTCACACCATTGACCTTAATTACCCAAATTTTCCCATAAATTAAAAATATTTTGATTTTAATTGCCAAAATTTGAAAAATTTAATGGCTCTGGCGCATACATTTATATGCTACTTTTATTTACATTTTATGTATTTCTCTTGTGGACAATTTTTATATAGAGCGTGATCTATTTTCAAGTGGCAAGACATCAGCTGGTTTCAAATAAAGCAAAACACTTGCTAAAAATTAAGTATTATTTTGAAATACATAAATTAAATTAATATTGATTTATTAGACTAAAAACAAAAAATTAAGCTTTAAGGGTTTAGTCATATGTACTTTACATACCAACGTGTGAACATTAAAATTAAAAAACTTATGAAAAACGCATATTTTGACGTACGCATAAAATATCGAGTGTATAATAAAGTGACATTCCACAAGACAAGTACATATGTACATATAATATGAACACAGCTTAAAACTATAGTCTGTTTTGTACAATATGTATATGAAATAAAAATATGTAACTAATGTACAATATTCACAACATATATATTTGTACGAGTATAACTGTTTTTTGTTGTTGTTAAAATAATAATTTTTCAGCGTAGGGAAAATATTTTTGGTTGGAGGGAAAAAGGGAGTGATGAAGCATACTCAAACGTTGCTACACTATCCCCAATCCACCAAGATGCAGCGTAATCTTCTAAAAGTAGCGGTATTCCTCGCAAGGCGTCAGCGTCCAAAATTTTTTCAATATCATTGAAAACGCTGATTGCTGATAAAAATTCTTCTACCGTGGCGGGATCTTTCTTTCATCTAAAACGAGCACTGCATTGAGTAAATTATGCACTTTTTGAAACTTACACCTATTGCAGCTAGTTTTTGCTGAAACTCTTCGGCTGAAGAAGTCACCATTTCCTTACTTGGTCTATCCGCAAATGAGTCGTCAGCTTCAAGTTTTGGAGGCGTTGAATCTTCCTCGTCACTTCTATAGTCTTCTGGTGTGGTATTTTCCGTATCGACTAAGTTGGGCGCCAATGCAATAATCCCATTTCTAAGATTATAAACTTGATTCATTTGTTGAAAAAAAAAAACACAAACTGTTTTCTAATTTAATTACTTCATTCTATACTTCAAAAAATACTCAGCCCAACCGATAAATTAATACCGGATGAAGATGTTTATATTTTGAATATTTTTTAATACATGGTTGTTAATATTTAGGAACAAACCACTACGATAAATAACAGAGTCGTACTTCAATAAAATCCGTTAAGTTTGAAATTAAATATTTGGTAGAGGTGTATTCTAGAGTAGTAAAACGGAGCTGCCTAACTAATATTGCATTAAAATTTTTTTTTTTTTTTTTTAAATACATATATTTATTTATTGTATCTTCAAATATGAACTAACAATAAGTGATCAAATCTTAAAGCTAAAATATAATTGTTTAGCCCGACCAGTGTCAACACTTAGTGATAATTTAAATAATACAAAGTAGTGATAATCAAAAAGGAAAATTAAATGTATTTTCAAGCATTCCCATCTAGAGTGTTGAGTATAAGAGCCCTTGTGTCCCTCTTTTTTAGGCGGATGTGACCATTAAAGTTCAAAATATTACGAGCAAGCGGATTAGGATGTGACTCGAGTTTTGTTAAGTATTTGCCTGCGTATCTTGCAATTTCTTCAGTCACTAGTGGCATTCTTAAATCACGATGCAAATTTGAATTCTTAATATACCATGGAGCAGATGTTATTAACCTTAAAATTTTGTTTTGCCTTCGTTGAATTCTCTCTACATTGGAGGCTGAAGCAGTGCCCCATAACTGGATACCGTAACACCATATTGGCTTTAAAAGCGACTTGTATAATAAAAGTTTACAGTCCAGGCTAAGTATTGAATTTCTGCCAATCAACCAGTGTATTTGAGATAACTTAATTTTCATCTCAGTTAGCTTAAAGTCAATTTGATGTTTCCATGTAAGTCTTCGATCAAGGTGTATACCAAGGTATTTCGCTTGGGAGTGTTGAGGAATATTTTGATTATTGATTCGAATTGGGGAACAAGTATCTCTTCTTAGGGTAAACGTTATATGGACACACTTTTGTTCATTTACCTTAATTCTCCATAAGTTCAACCACATTTCCAATTGTGTAATATGTTCTTGTAAATATCGGGAAGCCTCGTGAGGGTTTTCATGCATACTAAGGCAGGCTGTATCATCGGCAAACGTAGATGTATGGATATTGCTGCTCAAAGGCATATCACAAGTATAGATCAAATACAAAACTGGCCCCAGTATGCTCCCCTGTGGCACACCGGATGATATAGATTCGGGCACACTCATGAATTCTCCTTCCACAACCGTGAACTTCCGCGTAGTGATGTAACTTTCTAATAAATTCACTAAATTTATTGGTAGATATGATTTTAATTTTAGAATTAGACCTTCATGCCACACTTTATCAAAGGCCTGAGAAACGTCAATAAACAGGGCAGAACAATACATTTTTTCTTCAAAAGTTCTTCTTATAAATTGCACCAATCTATGAGTTTGTTCAATGGTGCTATGCTGACTTCTAAAACCAAATTGATGGTCTGGGATGCACCCACTATCAGTTAAAATTGGGGACAATTTTGTCATGAGCAGCTTTTCGAAGAGTTTTGACATTGTTGATAGCAGACTTATTGGCCTGTATGACTCAGCCTTGGTAAGGTCTTTGCCCGGCTTTGGAATCATTTTGACCTTCGCAAGCTTCCAGCTTTGTGGATAATACTCCAGTCGTAAAATGGAGTTAAAAATAAATAACAGGATTCTAATTGCAATATGGGGCAAGTTTATCAGCATATTGTTACTTATTCCATCAATACCTGGAGCTTTCTTCGGGTTGAGTTCAGCAATTAGTTTCTGAACATCACGCGTCTTAAATTTTATGGTTCGAGGGGGTAGCGCAACTACACTTGGAAAATCAACAACACTAGTACATGTGTTTGGGGTAAATACGGATTTTAAATGCTCAACAAATATGTTACCTTTTTCAGTATCGCTGCTGGCCCAACCTCCGGTAGAAGTGCGCAGAGGTGGTCTATATTCAACTGGTGTTTTAAGCTTTCTAGCAGCTCGCCACAAGGAGTAATTAGATGCAGGTGTGGCATCAAGATTTTCCAGATAATTTTTAAGACATACAGTTTTTTCATATGCCAGCAGCTCTTGGAGTCGTCTAGTGCACTCTTTAAATCTAATTTTATTTTGGGGTGATCTGTGCTGTTGCCATTCCCTTCTAGCTGTCCTTTTTTCACGTAAAAGACGTTCAATGTCTGTAGAATAAATTCTATTAAACCCAGTCTGCGGATGGGAAGTAGTGGCATGTTCAGCAGCCTGTTTAATATTTTCGTTAAGATTTTCAATGTTAGATTCAATATCACCTGGAGTTCTTAGGTTAATATTTTCCGTACAATGGCTACTGAGGTATTTTTTGAACCCCAGCCAATTAACACGGTTGATCATCTTTACATATGGGACAGGGAAGTCACTTCTTAGTGGGCTACAAATTGTAACAATCGTGGGAGAGTGATCGGAGGAGAGATCTACAGAAGCTTCAACATGAATTAATTCCCTACCGATATTTTTCATGACTCCAAAATCTATAACATCCGGAATTTTTTGTATGTCCGTAGGCCAGTAAGTGGGCTCCCCACTTGAAATGACGTCCAAGCCCATTTTTGAAATTGTGTTGAACAACGCTCGTCCTCTAGGTGTGATAAGACGCGAACCCCAGAAAGTATGTTTTGCATTATAGTCTCCAGCTGCTACGAAACAAGGGCCAAGAGATTTGTAGAAATCCTCGTATTGATCCTCAGTAATTGCGAATCTAGGAGGGGAGTAAATTGATGATATGACAAAATTTGTGCAAAAATTTTCGATACAAATATTCGTTGCTTGTAGATGTTCTTCACAAATGTTATCAAGGACATAGTGTTTGAGTCTTGACTTAATTAGAATTGCTGACCCACCGCATGCTCTCCCCCTCGGGTCCTTTGAATCATATAGAGTGTAACCATTTATTTTAAATAAGCTCCTTGAAGTCAAATGAGTCTCAGAGACCAACATTATATCAATATTTTTTTCCATGAGGAAGTGCTCAAGTTCATTTTTATGCTGGCGAATGCCGTTTGCGTTCCAGAAACATATTTTTAACATGTTCATGGTTTGTTAACTAATGCTTGAAGCAGTGTATTCTGCATTCGCAGCATTTCTTGCATCATGCTAGTCATATTTGTTGTAAAGTTGTTTATAGTTAGCACCAGATTCTCAATAGTAGCTTCAAGGCGACTAAAGTTAAAGCCTGAGCTTGCATTCGCTGAATTGTTCTGCGGTGAAACATTTTGTGAGGGACTAGAACTAGCCTTAGCAGCATCGGCATACGATACACGTGAAGTAACTGGTTGACTTACTTGAGCAAAAGAGGCGGAGTACGCGTTTAATGGTTGGGCTGGGGCTAACTTAGGTTTTTGACTCATACTCTGTTTAACAAAAGAATATACAGGGCATCCTCTATAGTTAGCGGTGTGATTACCTCCACAATTACTACATTTTTTTTCTGCTTGTTCTTTTGGCTTAGTGCAGCTAGCAGTACCATGCAATTCACCGCAGATAACACAAACTGTAGGTAAATTGCAGTAAGTTTTTGTATGGCCATATTCTTGGCAATTATGGCACTGTACAGGACCTGAACGCTTACGTGGCTCTTCAACTGTGATTTTTCGGTGTAACAGAAACTTTACGCTATAAATTGGATGGGTTTGATTTTTTTTCAATTGTATGTCATTCGGCTCCAGTTCAATGCGAAATAGGGGTTGGGCGACCTTTTCTCTGTTAATTATATTAGTAACGTTTTTTACCTTAAATCCTTGGTCTAGAAGTGCACATTTTACTTCTTCGGGCTCAACATATGAATCTATGCCCTTTAGTACTATCTGTAGGCCTTTAGCACTCTTAAGTTGGTATGTGTAAAAGTTCGTTTTATTTTTTTCAAAATCATTTACAATTTTTCGAAAATTGTTTTCATCGTATATTTGGATTTTAGTTTCATCAATATTACCTCTTTTAATTGGAATTACGTGAAAAGTATTTTCACCAATGGTCGACAGTAGTTTTTTTAGAAGCGCGTTAGAATTTTTTTCCCTCACATATATTGGTGGTGGCTTAAAAGACTTCTGAGATGATGAAGCGGTCTTCTCGTTATCGTCTTGCAATAATGAAAACCGATTTTGGCGATTCATGGATGATGCGCTGTTATCCCTAGACATCTTTGGAACAGATGAAATTTTAGAAGAATTCGGGCTTCGCCCACGCTTTACCACGGTTATATATCTGTCCATTCCAACTTGTACCTTTGGTTTTGAGCTACTGTTATCTGTAGTGACAACTTGGTTAGGTGATGAACAGCCCGAAGCGAATGATTTCAATGGCTTAACTGACGAAGTACTAGGCAACTGTAATGTTAAAGAATCACTAGTAGGCATTGGACAAAGCGAAGTTGATCGCTGTCGAAAAAGTGGATTTGTTGTTAGAAAAAGTGTATTATCAGATTTTGTATTTTTTATTAAGAGCTTCCGAACTCACAGTAAGTCTGTCATCAGGTTTTTTATTTTTATTGTTATCATTATGACCATCAGAACTCACAGTAAAATAGGCATTTCTGCCGTTATAACTCACTTCAACATTTATTTGTTTTTGAGGTACTCATATAGAGTATTCCTCAAGGGTACTTTTGTTTGTTTGTTTGTATTTTTTTTTATTACGGTTTTTTTGTTTTTGTTATTTATGACTATGCAAAAAAATATTAACAAAGCAATTACAGCTTATTTATCAAAGTTAATAATATGTATTACGAATATTTTCTTTTATATGATTTTTTTTTTGTTAAGTATGTATGTAAAAAAAAAACTCCGCTATGACGTTAGTTCACTATGAAGGTACAACGAGAACTCAATTGCATTAAAATAAATTCGTTAATTTCAAAATAAGATTTAAAAGTAAATTAGTAAATATGAATCATTAAAAATGAACTATCTCCATACCTAATTTTGCTGACATCGCTAAAGACCTAATCGCACTTTTAAAAAAATCGTTAGAATTCAAATAAGCAGAACAATGCCAACATGCCTTCGAAACATTAAAAGAAAACTCAATCAACCCTCCTGTATTACAAACCCCAAATTTTGAAAACCCTTTTATACTAACAACCGACGATTCAAACTCTACGTTAGGTGTTGTATTTTCACAAAAGGGACAAGACTTACCAATTTCATATGCATTACAAAAACATGATATGAATAAACCAGTCATTGAAAAAGAACTATCATCAATACACAGGGGAATAAATTGTTTTAAACCATATCTAAATGGAAGAAAATTCATAGTAGTAACATACCACAGGCCTTTGATTTCACTCGTTTCTCATAAAAATCCTTAATCTAAAATACCAAGAATTAGACTAGATTTAAGTGATTATGATTTTACAATTATTTATAAGAAAGGAAAAAATTAACACTAATGCTAATGCACTTTCAAGAATAAAAATTGACTCTGACATATTAAAACAAATAATACCATTAGAAAACGATGAAAAAGAAAGAGAACTACTAGTATTTACATATTATTTATAAAAGAAAATAATGCTGAAAATAGCCATAATATAAATGAAAACAATACGTGCGCAACAGAAAGAAATATGGAAAAATATGATTCTCAGAAGTCTGATCAACTTCGAGTATGGGAATGCATATCCATTAATGACATCAAAAATATGAAGAAATTGCAATTTAATAAATTTGAAAAAATAAAAGAGTCCGACATAAATATTGAAAATAATATTTTGCACATATCACGTAATGATAATTCATCAAAACCAGATTCGACTATGAAGAAATTGCGTACCAAGAATATGAATATAGGTTGTAATGATAATTCATCGAAACCAGATTCGATTATGAAGAAGTTACATACCCAAAATATGAATAATGAAGTTAATGATGAAATTAATATACTAGCAAAATTCAGCGATAACTCAGTGAAACTAGATTCGATTCTGAGGAAACTGATATCTAAAATGAATAAAGAATATATAAAAGAATTAGCGCTATCAAATAATGATGAAATATTTTAAGTATATACAAAAGAAGAAATAAATGAAGCATACGCCAAGATAAAGATAAACAGCTAAAGTAACGAACTAAAAATATTAATATACAATGCCCCAACAAAAATTAAAGACCCAATATTGTAATACAAACTTATCGACGAATACCACAATGTCACACACGCAGGCCACTTAGGAGTTAGAAAAACTATAATCAAATTAAAACAATAATATTTTTGGAAAAACATGTCAAGGATGGTAAAGAAATTTATGTCATATTGACACAAATTTACGAAAAATAAACAAACAAAACACATTGAGAACCACTTACACTTACAGTCACACCAAACAATAGTTTTTAAGTAATTCGCATTTCAAACGATTACCGATACATTTACATATGCAGCGCGAACTGAAAAAATTTGCGTTGCTTACCCAATGCCTACAAAAGATGCACTTACAACAGCCAGAACACTTGTTGAACAATTTATTTTAAAATACGGACAATTTAAAGTACTCAAGTGAGGTAGAGGAACGGAGTTTAAAAATGAGTAACATATGTTTATCATCATGAAACACTACGATCAATTGAAAGAAATCACAGGATATTTAACGAATTTCTATTAACAACCGCAAATGATTATGAGTGAGATAAATGGATTCCATATTTTACTTTTGCCTATAACACGGCGCCACACATTAACACAGCCTAGTAGCCATATGAATTAGTTGACGGAAAATTACCATCCTTACCACCTGACATTGTAGGCAACAATACAAAATTTTATAATTATGATGACTACGCACAAGAACTACGACTTAAATTACAATTTACACTAAAAAGAGCTAGAGACTTGTCAAAAAAAAACATAAGAAAATAGAGTATAAACAATAAAAATAAAAAAGGCTTAATTTAAATATAGGAGATTTAGTTAAAGTAGAAAACAGAAAGAAAAATCAGAGCCCATACAAAGGAGCTTATAAAATAATAAGTAGAAACGATGTAAGCACCACAAAGGAATATCATTGAAAAACAAAAAAAAAATATACAGCACTAATTTGAAACCATACAAAACTTTATAAGTTTTAGGATAATTATATAAGTACATAAACATAAAACATAAAATTCATAAGAATATTTTTAAAATACAAATAAACTGTAAAAAAAATTAAACACAAAAAATTTGTATCTGTATTTTATATGTAAGGAAATAATACAAAGAAAGCCTTTATTTAATATTTTATAATAACATTTTAAAATCCTTATTACACTTTAAGAAATCATTATATACCAACAAAAATTTATTTACATTTTAAGAGAATTATATACATTATTTTAAAAAAATTACATACCTTAAAAATATATTTATATTAAAAACAATTATTTTCATATAAATGATGTACATACATTGAAAACATTTAATAAATTTATTAATATTGTAACTTTACTATGAGAATGGTAAGAAAAATTACTTACATAATTTTTCTCTTAAGGGTGAGGGTGTAGTGTACCACACTTATAGTAATGCACTGTAACATAAATTACTTGCATTGCTTTAATAGCAGTTCAACGCACAAGCATTGTAACACAACCCAAAACAATAACAATGCTGAATGGAATAATTTGAGTGACATTCTTTTGAGTCACAATATAATTTCTTATTACCAAATCCCCTGTTTTTGATTGGTTTATAAAATAATACTTATTATTTTCATAGTAAAGAAAGAAACAAATCATAATTGTATATACTTTACGTTGGTTATAAAAGCTAATTAAGATTCGTAAAAATAGTATATAAGCAGAATTAATTGTTGAATAAAATAAGACTTTAATTTCTAAACGCAAACTGGCAATAACTAGCCTTTTTTTTAATTAAACTCTCCAATTATTTTGGCATCTCTTTTGACCGATCGCCTTGTGATAAGCTGGTCTCCTTTACAGCTGTAAAAACTAAACAAGGGACTATAGGGCAATACAGGGCACGATACATGCTAGGACCAAAAATATTTTTTAATAGATGTTTTTATTTATTGTATCTTTAAAAATGAACTAACAAAAAGTATTCAAAGATTACGGGATGCCTCATAAGGGCTTTCGTGCATACTCATATAGGCTGTATCATCGGCAAATGTAGAGGTGTGAATATTATTGCTCACATACATATCACAAGTATATATTAAATCCAAGACTGGACCCAGAATACTAACTTGAGGCAGACTGGAAGATATTGATTCGGGTACACTAATGAATTCTCCTTCGACAACAATGGATTTCCTACCAATTATATAACTTTCCAAAAGTTTTTGTATGTTTATTAGCAGATATGTCTTCAATTTTAAAAAAGGCCTTCGTACCATACTTTATCAAATGCCTGAGAAACATCAATAAAAAGGGCAGAACAATACTTCCTTTCCTTATAACTTGAACAAATCTATACGTTTGCACAATAGTGCTATGGTGACTTCTAAAGCCAAATTGGTGGTCCAGGATGCATCCATTATGAGCTAAACTTTTGGACAATTTAGTCATGAACAGCTTTGAGGTTGGTCTTCGTTAAAATCAATTTGAATCAGTCAAGGTTTTTTGTTGAATCATTTTGCTTCTGCATCGATCGTTTTCGTAATCATTACTTCGCCGATCAAACTTCTTTCTGTATACATATAACAAATCCTTATTTCTATTCTGACATTAAGAAATTTATTTATTGCACTCAGTTGTCTTTTTTTCATACAAATTAAAAATAAATGTCAATCGATGTTTTCAGATAAACCATACGTAGTAGTTATTATGTACAACATTTGTTCAACTTTGTCCGACCGATTAGTCCCATCATTGAGGCTTTTCTATATTAGTTTACAGAGCGATTTATTTTTAATTGTTATTTCCATGATATTTATAATTGAAATAACAAAATTGAACCCATCGCAACTTAAGTGTATAGGTATTAGAGTTGGGCATAGTTGTTCTTTTGCGGATTGTTCCTTTTTTGTTCCCAACAAAAAAAGTTCAGTTATTCTTTTCGGTCAGTTGTTGAGTGAAAAACAAAACAGAGATTATACAGTCATTGAATCCTCTTCAATTTTTTATTCGTGTGTTAATATTCTAAATTAATTTAATTTCATTCTTAATAACCTTATTTAAGTAAATTATTTTATTGAAAATGCTTTAAATGAAGTTTGATCATTTGAAAACAAATTTTAATCACTTTTTTAAATCTGATTTATATTCAACACAACAAATTATTTCTTTTAATTGAGTAAAAATTTTCCTGCTTTGACGTATTTTCATTTGTGCTTTGTAGTGTTATTTGTTGTATGATTTTAGTAAGTAAAAGGTAAAAATTAATACTTTGAAATTTTTAAAATGAAATCCGTAATCAGTTTAAAAAAAATTATAATTACTTTTTTAATCTTAACAATCTTTTTCCCAATATATTTTTTAGTTCAATACTACAAATTATTTCTATTAATTTTGTAAAACTCCCTTGTATATTTCACTAAGTACCTATACATTTTCTTTTGTTTGTTTTGATTATTGTGCTAAATAATTTAATAGGCACAGTACATTTGTATCTTTTTAACAGTATGCAAACGAGAAACTATATTCTACTTTAAATCTTTTGCATGTGTATTGGTCAGGAACAGAGAATAAGATAAAAAACAAAACAAAGACCAAAAGTTATCGAACGAACAAGAAAGACCAAAATAACAAGAAAGACCAAGAGAACAAGAAAGACCAAAATAACAAGAAAGACTAAAAGAACAACAGAGACAAAAAGGAACAACTAGTCTGAACTAGTTCACATCGTTCACTTATGGGAATAGTTCAATTGAACTAGTTCGTTCTTTTTGGGCACAACCCTAATAGGTATGTATTTTACAAGCAACGGATACAAAAGCGATACAAATATTAGGTAAAAACATAATAGGGGTGTGCGCGCAGGTCTTTTGCCCGTGTGGGTATATATGCTGCCTGTGTATAGTAATCTTTGTATGTTTGAGCCAAATAAAAGTCATTAGTTGCAAGAAAATATTTAATACACCTCATAAAAAATGTGGGTTTGTTTGAATATCAGGAAAAACACGTAAATTTTTACTTTTAAGACTGATGTAATGCAAAGGTATACATATTATATACCATTGAATAGACAATTATTTATGTTTATTATCGTAATAACATAAAAAAGTTAAAATACATTTGATGTAAAGAAAATTAGATCAATAATTTAGGCAAAACTAAAAAAGTAGAAAATTTAATTTTGTAATCAAAATTGGATTTTGAATATTTCGAAAAGTATTGAAGGGATGAGAATAATTTTTTTTCTGTTAAGTGTATGGTAATGAACTAAATTAATGTCTCCTGATATATAATTTTATAAAACTTTTTTTTATTGGGAAAAAGTGTGTTAGAAAAATTTTAGCATTTATAGAAAATTTCCTCAACTGCAATCTTACAATTTACTAACAACAAGTTTATTTATAACAAAAAGTCAAAAAATTTACAAAAACTAGCGTGAAATTTTTTTGCCATATCCAAATACTAGATTTTTTGCAAAAAAAAATGCTCATTTTCGAACATTGCTGGAAAAAGGGTGCACCATCAAAAATCTCTAAAATCTCTAAATTCACAGTCTTTTTCGATGCCTCCTCTCTCAGAAACAAGTAAGGTTTTTATCAATGAATAATTTCAAAAATTAAAATTGCAAATTATTCGTTGCTACTATTTTTCAGATATCAAAAAAATTCTTTTTTTGTTGTCATATAATAATAAATAAAGTCAGTATTGCTTAGACTCTTAACATAACAACAGACGTCTTTATCTGGCTCACATGGTGTCAGGTGTGCGGTTCAAAAAAAAAATTAAATAACTAACAGAAACAAAGGAAGCATGACATGAAGAAAAACCTAAACTGAATAAATGCACCTTTCTAATACATAAAAAAGAAAAGTGACTGCAAGAAAATATATACTGATATGTAAAAAAATACTCGCGACAAATAAATAACGCAGGACATGACAGAAGAACAAAATCAACTGGCCCAGCAATCCTTAATACATATACCTAAGCAATGACAAATTTAAAGCCATCAAAGAATGTTTTTATTCATCATGATGGCGATATGGCTGATGAGTGGGCAGAGTGGTTGGACGAATGTAACAATTATTATGTAGCCTCAAAAATTGATTCGGAAACCGAAACGGTACAAGTTGCTAACTTAAAAGTGATTTTGGGCCGTGAAGCGAATAAGCTGCTCCGTATTCTAGGTTTAATCGAGGCAGAATTGAACAGAAGAACAGCTTTAATAAATGAACTTACTAGTCACTTTGCACCACTCAGAAATAATACATATGAACGTTGTCAATTTCACCGTATAAAACAGCAGTTAACAGAACCATTTGAAGACTTTTATCAAAAATTGAGACAACAAATTAATATACTGCGCTTATATTAGTATGGCAGACGCATTTTTGGTAGATCAAATAGTACTTGGGATTTATGCAGGCAGTACAAGGAAAAAACTATGGATGGAAGAAATTGTTAATTTGGACAAAACGATAAAAATATGAAGAGCAGCAGAAATAACAACAAAACAAATGCATGAGATAAATAGCGACGAGCATACCGGAGTAGTCAATACAGTAAAGCAGCAACAAAAAATGAGAAAAAATACAAATGTAGTCAGTCGGTGTAACAAAGTCCATCAGCCAAAAAATTGTTTAGCATTTACCAAAGAATGTAAGTAAGTGCGGAGTAAAAGGGTATTTTGCGGTCGTTTGCAAAGCAAAAATAAAAAGGCCAAACAAGGTAAACAACATACAACGAAATCTGTGAATACAGTAGAGAAAAGTGATGACGATGAATACGAAGGCGAATACAGTTACGTAAGTGCAATGAAAGAAGCCAATAATTATGATAGCAAATGGTACGCTACTCTTAATATCTGCCAACATGAGTTGCATATATAGTTGGACACAGGGGATTGCAACGTGTTATCAAAATGAGTTTGTCGTATTTAAAATTGTAAAAGACAACTTTCAGTCAATATTGGGTCGTAATAATTGTGAACAACTACGCTTGGTTGTTATATAGAGTTTTGGAAAACGCGAATTTTCGCATATTTCCCCCAAGAAGAATTCCCTTAGCATTCAAGAAAAAAGTGAAGAAAGAATTAAATAATATGGTACAAATGAAAGTGATCGCGCGAATTAGAGAGCCATCGCTAGCAGTAAGCCTGATGGTAATTATTTAAAAAGTGAAAAAATAAGAATTTGTATGGACCCTACCAAATTGAACAAAAATATAAAGCGTTCCCATTTTCCTCTTAATAAGATAAAGAAAATAGCAGCAAAGGTAAGAGGTTGCAAATATTTTACTAAATAAGATTGCGAAAAAGGATTTGACAAATTAAAGTAACTGAACGTACAAGCGAATTCCTGCGCCCGAAGTATTCAGTGAGGTAATGTCTCATGCTCTAGAAGACATTAATAACTGCGAAGTTGCAATGGATGACATATTCTTATTTGCAGAAAGCAAAGAAAAATTAAACAAAGTTACTCATCAACTAATATCACGATTGAGCGAGATTGGATTCACTTTGAACAAATCAAAATGTGAGTACAATAAGAGCTCTGTTAAACTTTTAGGGCATATTTTTACGGAACACGGGTATAAAGCAGATGACGAATAAATAAAGCACTAAAAAAATTAAGACTGCCGAAACATTGCAACGCTTGCTTGGTATGGTAAACTACCTTGGAAAATTTATACCTAATTTATCTGAACTTATGGAGCCAGTAATAGCACTGTTGCATAAAAACATCGAATGACATTGGGATGAACCGCAGGTAAAAGTATTTGAAAGAATAGAAATTGCTCTTTCGTCAGCTCCAGTTTTGGTATACTATGACGTAAACAAGCCAGTGACTTTATCTTTTGACGCAAGTAGTACAGCTATGGGCGTGTGCTAACTACAAGGAGGAAAAAATCAGCTACAAATGGGAAAAGAGGCATTATCCATACAATTTGGTTGTGAGAAGTTCAATGAATATGTGTATGGCAAAGAATTGCTGATTGAAACAGAAAAAAAAGCCATTGGAGACAATTTCTAAAAACCCTATACAAAATGCACCGTTGAGGGTGCAAGGTATCTTGTGGGACATAGTACAATATTGTCCGAAAGTTATTGTCCAAACCACTAATCATACTTAATTTTTTTTTCTATAATAAATTAAAATTTTATATTGATATGATTGATATAAGTTACTTTAATGTGCAAATAGTCTGGCAAGGTAAAAGAAAACCAGTATTTGTGACTGTAATCGTTTGAAATCGTTAACTAAAAGTTGAGAGGAATAAAAGTTGTACACTTGTTTTGAACTCATTACATTTTGAACTCTCGTTTAAGCAAGTTTGAATATATACTCAAATTATTAAATACCACTTACTTTATCTCACAAAATTTTATTGGAAACAAATTGAATTGAATTAATTTGTATTACCGAATTATTATCGAGGAAAATTAAAGGTGAGCTTGCCTCGAATTTCACCAGCATATCCTAAGGAACTACTTCTTTCCATTCCCAAATTTATACCCCACTAATTATAATTATTCGATACGTGCGAGTCATTATAATAAAATCCTCCTTCAGATTCCACTAAGTCTAACCGCATCCTCATCAGCCAGTGCATTTGAAGAAAGGGCATGTCATACAAACCAGCATTTGTATTCTGTTAAGTACGTAAAAGGCAGAAACATACCGATACCAATTGAGTAGAGACATCGAAGTTGACGAAACTGAACCTGAACTGAAATGTAAAGTAAGATCTGTAGCATCGACAACTTTAGATGCATAAATGTACAAAAAATTTATTGACAACCATCCGGAACTAAAAGTTCTGAAAGAGTATATAATGAAGGGTTGGCCAGAGAAAATATCGAAAGTGCAAGGCATCATAAGAAACTACGTCACGTGTAGGCATCATTAGAATAGAATAGAAAAGGTGGAAGATCTGGTTCAAAGACCAGTACTGCGACACCTGATGGATTTTTTGTAACATAGATCTATGAGTTAAAATTAATTCAATCTCTGTATAACTTTCCTTATGAAGATCAGTACAGATATTGGAGAAGGCAGCCTAATATCATCTGAACAGAAAAACTCAAAATGAAAAACGCGCCTTTTACTGTCACACACTACGATACACTCACAAATAATGTGTTTCGTCGTCTCGTCATCTTCCAAGCACAAGCGACACAGAGATAAACGAACTTGGTTACTTTTCCACAGAGGATAGTTCAATCCAAATTGACCAGACAGAAAACCAGTAACAAGCCGTAAATTTTTCCTGTTCATGTAAATGGCTACATCAAAGCTTTGGCCTACCTTAAGCCAGAAGAAGACAGCCAAATCTCCTTAGCAGTCGAGGTGACATCTTCTTTATTCAGAGACATTACAGTTGACTATAAGTCAGTCAACTGTCGCAGTCAGTCAACTGTCAGTCAACAGCCACAAAATGGCTGTAGGCTCATAAAAGGAGCAGCAGAAGCCCTCCCGGCCAATTCATCCGCTTCCTCATTATCTGGATGACCGCTGTGTCCAGGTATCTAAAACTAGCCTGGAACGGAATTCCCATAAAAGGAGAGACTCAAGAGCTGCCTGACTATCGCAAAAGGTAGCTATATGCGCACCTCTAATGCCCTATTTAAATTGATGTCAACACATTTGGTGATTGCTTATATTTCCGCCTGAAATACCGTAGGACATTTGCCCATGGGCAAAGAGGTTTTTACGTTGGGCCCAAAAACTCTAGCACCAACTCCATCCACCATTTTGGATCCATCCGTATACCAACATAAACTTCTGGAATCACTAGGCATTCCTAGCAGTCCTAAGCTGGGCATTGTACTCAAGACTGACAAGTGCCCGTTGCCAACACGAAGAGCAGATGTCCCGAGACCCATCCTATAAGCGGTCATTGCTACAGATGATCTTATAAAGATTTGTATGGGTGGTAGTCCAACCAAGGCCTCAATGGCTAATGTTGGACATGACCTCATTTTCGCCTGTTGCAAGAAGACACGCCAATCTCTGAACTTTACAGAGTTTAGTTGTCGCCACAACCTGACGAGTTTTTTGACACCAAGTTATCGCACCATACGTTATATTTGGCCTAACAATCATTGTGTAGATACACATTACCATTTTCTGGGTCATGCCTCAGGTGCACTCAGCACAACAAACTATTCACCGCCCAGATCGCCCTAATGGCTTTCTGTTTTACGCATTCAACATGTCGATTCCAAGTTAGCTTACTACCAAGGATAATCCCTAAGTATTTGACATCAGTCGAATAAGGAATATTACACCAATTCAACGATACTGTACCTAGACCAAGTTTTCTTCTAAGAAAAAAAGGTACCAGAATAGTCTTATCAGAGTTGACCGACAGGCCATGTCTCCCACACCAAGTCGTTACAGTGCACAGAGCATTGTTCATGATGTCTGAGAGAATGTTGCCGAGTTTTTCAGTTGCCATCAACCCTAGTTCATAAGCATACCCTATAATTTCGTCTCCTTGTTCACTAAGAATGAGGTTCGTCAATCACCACTGACCAAAGATGTGGTGATAAACCACCACCTCGGGGACACATTTTGACTGCTTTAATAGTAACAATATCATTACTAATAGAAGCAGTTATGTCCCTGCTCTCTAGCATAGATCTAATCCATCTCACAGACGCGTGATCAAAACCTTTTGGTCTAAGAGAGCGCTATTTATTCATGCTCCGTGGTATCAAATGCGCCATTTATGTTCAAAAATGCACACAACACAATTTCACCCGACCTATGAGCCCTCTCGGTCTTTGTAACAAGATGATGCAGAGCATGTTACCCTTAGCTTATGCATATTGATTTGCATGCAAGGGGGCAGTATACAAAACCGTCGATCTAATGTGCAGATCAATTAGCCTCTCCATAGTTTTCAACAAAAACGATGTTAGGCTAATTGGTCTGTATGATTTGGCCAAATTTTCTGGCTTCTTGCTCATTTTAGGTATAAATACAACGTCAACCTTTCTCCATAACAGGGGAATGTGTCCAAAGATAAAACTTGCTCTAAATAGGGCGGCGAGGGCACAAAGCACCTTTACAAAAGCACTGGAAATATTCCATCTCCGCCTGGAGCCTTAAAAGGCTGAAAAGAGGCAAAGCACATTTTATCTTATCAGGATTAAAGATGACTTTAGACAATTTAATAGCTGAAACAGGGGAGCAAATCATCAGTTCATCACCACTTTGAACCTTGGGAATCGACTCAGAAAAATTACCACTAAGTAGATGTTCGAGCGTTTCTCTTTGGTTCTTCGTGTAATTGCCATCAGCTTTCCTTAAAAGGCTGATTTGCCTTACCCTAGAGTGGGAGAGAGCCTTATGCAATCTCGCTGCTGTTGGGGTATTCTCAATATCATCACAAAATTTTCTCCAGGACTCCCTTTTGGATTTCCTAATTTCTTTGTTGTATTTGGTAAGGTACCTTGTGTACACTTCCCAATTACCTGGACGCTTTGCGTAATTAAATAATCTCCTAACTTTTTTGCGCATATCATCCAAAAGGTCACTCCACCATGGTACCTTTCGTATCGTTTTTCGGTTTCTCTGCAGCAGCCAAGTTAATATGTTTGCGACTCGCAAACTGTTGGGTAACGGACATAAATCCTGGAAAATCAAACCTTATGTATCGATGATCCAACAGGGAGACCTCGTCAGAGACCCTCCAATTGGATATGTAGTCAGAAATTAATGGACTAGATAAGGTGAGGTCCAATACCTCTTCCCTGATGGCATTAAAAAAAGTTGGGTCTGAACCGCCATCAAAACTTCTATACCCTCACAGCCTAGAAATTCTAAAAGAGCCCCACACCTTCCATTAACGTCACTACTACACCATACTGTGTGATGAGCCTTAGCATCACAACAAACTATGAACTGAAAATTCTTCTCATGACAGTAACTTACCAGTTCCCTCACCACAATGGCTGTTATAGGTAAGTCACCTGCAAAATATGCTGATGCACAGACTACTAGTGTAGTCCCTTGTTTTGTTGGGATTTCCAAAAGGGCCACCACCAAGTCCCTTCGGATGAATTCTGGAATGGAAATGTAATTAATATAATTATTTATTAGCATTGCCGCCCTAGGAACACAATTTTTTATGAAATATTAATCTACATGCTTCTTGTTTAAGGCCTAAAATTTTACCTTCATAGCCCATGGTTCTTGCCCAAGAACCATGTCTATCCATTTTTCGGTGAAAACCTTGCACAATGAGGACGACGCACCTTTAGCTTGCTGCAAGTTCGCCTGTAGCACCCGTACGGTGCTCACACCTCCTCAGTGTCCTTAGAGGATGCAACAGCTATGCTTTGCAGCTGCGCTCTTCTTGGCCCTTTATTTGCTCTGACCGGGGTATTATTCTTTTTGCTATATCCACTTGACATGAACCATCAAAAATCTCTACAATCTAATTCACAGTCTTTTTTGATGCCTCCTTTTTTCACAAAATATACAAAATTTTCTCATAATTTCAAAAATTCAAATTGCAAATTATTCCTTGCTACAATTTTTGAGATAACAAAAAAAAATCCTTTTTCGTTGTCATATAATAATAAATAAAGTCAGTATTGCTTAGACTCTTAACGTAACAACACACGTCCTTAGGCTCAACTATAATATGAATAAGCTGGCTTAAGCTAATGCCAGAATTGAACGATAAGTCTGTCAAATACTTAACCAATTCAGATTAGACTTTTAGGTGGCCACGCTGTACTTACATGCACTTAAGTATTTTTAAGCCACAGCTGAACATATAAGTATTGTTTACAATTTTTTAGTAATTTTATTTCTTCTTATAACTACTAAATGAATCTATTAAACATTCACATATAATTACATACATCACTTTATTAATTGTTTTATTTGTTTTGCCTACTAAAAAGTACAACAATGAACATATATATGTAAAGAAACTCATGTGCATGTGTGTATATGTGTATTGTAAAACAAAGAATGAAAATAAAAGTTTTGCTTTATTTTCTGAGTTTAAAATAAGAAACAACAAAAAATATTTAAAATCAATGAATATTTTCTGATACTGTTTTCTTGAGTTTAAAAAAATGCACAAACAGTGTTTTCCGTACGGAATGTGCGTTCAGTTTGGCAATTAGCTTAAGCCATGATACAATAATACTAGGTACATGCACGACTACAACAAAATTACAACACCAAAAAACACATATATTTTTTGGTATAAACAAACCCTAAATTGTCGGATACAAATATCTTTTGTTTATAAAAACAACAATTACAGAGTAACTAAAGTACAATTGCAGACGCGTCATTCTAGCCTGATTATAGCTATTCAGTGTTGCCAATCTGTGTGTAGTTAGTCAGTGTGTAATTTCTACTCACATGTGTATTCCATATAATTAAATTCTTGTGTAATCTGTGTGTAATTCTACTTTGGGTTCTATTTTTATTTATTCAACTCTACCTACAAAAATATTTACCTGATGTGCCTAATATTAAATATTTACCTGATGTGCCTAATCTTAAATACTTACCACTGGGCTTAACTTCTACAAAACCTGCAAAAAAATACCTGATGTGCCTAACCTCAACTTAACCTACAAAAATGTTCACCTGATGTGCTTAATTTTAAATTAACCTTGCAAAAATAAAAATACTTACCTGATGTGCCTAACTTTAAATATTTATCTGATGTGCCTAACTTTAAATATTTACCTGATGTGCCTAATTTTCGAGAATACTTGCATGTAGGGCGTGACCTTTTTTTTTGAAAACTTGCCTGATATTTGTCTAATGCATCAAATCTTTTTGGAGAACCCACTGAAGTCTACCTGACGACCCCAGCTTTGACGGACACTTACCGGTAGTAACAACAAAGAAAAAAATCCAAGGAGAGAAAGAAAATACGTACTTATTTTAACAAAATTGAAAGCTTTTAAACTTACCTGCTAGACTTTTGTAAATTGCAAAGTAGAAAAATTTCATATAATTGATTGAATAAAAAAAAGAGTCTTTAGAAAACTTATCTGATATACTAGTGAATTCAAAAAAATAAGAAAATTTCATTGCTCAGATCTGAAATATTCATTTTAAAGCAAACTTATCTGCTAGAATTATTAAATAAAAAAAATTAATAAATTTTAAAAATAACAGAATTACATATATTTGTCGGAATTGAAAAAAATTGTCTTAAAGAAAACTTACCTAATGTACTTACCTTTAAGACCTGAAAAGAAAATGTGTATAATTTTGACGGAATTAAGCTAACTTGTTTATAAAAGTATATAAAACTTATATAACTTATTTATCTTTCGGGCCTGAAATGAAAATTAGAATAAATGCATATAGTGTAGTCATAATCAAAATATCACTCGATAGAGTTTTAGGAAGATTTTTTTATGCATACGTACATTTATATATAATTGTAACCAATTTAATTTTTTTCTAAATTGTATTAAAATAATTTGATCAATTTAGATTATTGTAAGATATTTCATTTGAAATATTTAGAATAACAAAGAAGGAATCCCTGAATGAATAAAATATATATTTATAACGTACAATTTATATAATCATGAAAGTGTAATCAAAGAATGAGAGGTGGTAAGTAGAAGAAGAAGGTGGGGTTGCAAGATACGTCAGGGGCATATAAGACTTTCCTTTATGATGCCATGGTGAGCTTTTACGAGTTCAATGAAGGGTGGGGAAATATTCTGGCAGACCATCAGCCAGACGATTTTATTGTGTGTGTGCCGAGAGAGTAAACTAAACTTACTTCGGACTCCTTTATCATAACTTTTCTCTTCTTTTAGGACATCATAGAGCAGCTGGCATGATTTTTTTTTCTAGCTGTAGATTACTAGACTGGTTGGCAAGATCTCTCCCAACGGCGAGCTTCAGCCGGAGCGAACCGCCAGCATGCCAGCGCAGCCAATAACCTAGTAACATTGTGTTTTTTTGGTGTAAAAACTAAAAGCAGCACAGACTACTGCACACTACATTTTTTATAACCAACATATGCCTTTTTATGGTTTATTGGCAAAAAAATAATAAGAAATTTTATAAAATATGTATACATATGCATACATATTTCCCCAATATTTGTAAGCAAAACTCAGCCTACTATTTAAGTAGGTATTTTATTTCCTGCAGAGTTTCCATACACGAACATCGAATCCGGATAAATTAGAATCCAAGGGACTATTCCATCTATTAATATTAATGTTCAAGCTGATTAAGTATATTTTCAACATTTTCTTTTCTATCTTTTTCATTTTCTACACGTGTGGAATAATATCTTGCCATTTTGCTTGAAGTATTTGAAATAGTGTTGATAAAATAAACTCTGTGGATCAACTCACATTGGCTTGAAGTTTAATTTCGAATGAAAATTTCAATAAAAAAAAGTTTCGTATCAAAAAAAAATTACTCAGAAAAAGTTATAGTTTTAAGAGATTTTGGTTGATATTATGTTTTCCTCATACTCACTGGTCCAATCACTCAGTTTTCGGTTTGTTTTTTGTTTGTCTAAAGATTTTTTTTACTATTTTTTTAATACGTAAGGAATGATTAAATTTGTTTGTAATACAATTTTAATCTCGATTTATATTTTATTTATTTTATTTTATACTCGTATGTATGTATATACATATGTTTTTGTTAAACTCTTTCTCTTTCTTTCACATTACACATTATATGTACAAAAAAATTGACGTTAGTTTCTTTTCGCTGTACGTGTTAATATGGAAATAAATTCAGTGAAGTGCGACTTTGACCCACGCACGAAGGGTTCCGTACGGAACAATACAAACTTTAGCCAATATAAACTATAGTTTTGGCATTTTTTTCGTTTTTGGGTTTTTTCGGTTTTAAGCGTTTTTTTAGTTTGGGGTTTTTGAATTTATTGGCGCTTTCTAAGTTTTGGTCCTTTTTTCACGTTTTGGCGATTTTTTTTTGGTTTTTGATGTTTTTTTAATTTTGGCGATTTTTATTATTTTGGCTTTTTTTTATTTTGGCAAATTTTTTTATTGAAACGATTTTTTTTAATTTTGGCGTTTTTTTTTCATTAAGGTGTTTTTTTTTTGGCGTTTATTTTAAATTTTGGCGTTTTTTTCGTTTTGGCGATTTTTTCCTTTTTGGCGATTTTTCACATAAACAATTATTTTGGTTTTGGCGCATTTTTCACGTTTTGGCGATTTTTTCGGTTTTTGGCGTTTTTTTCATTTTGGCGATTTTTTTCATTTAAACGATTTTTTTGAATTTGGCTATTTATTTTAGTGCTGCAATTTTTTTTTTAATTTTGTAGATTTTTTTTCGATTTGGCGATTTTTTTTAAACTTTTGGCGATTTTTTTCAGGTTTTGGCGATTTTTTTCGGTTTGGCAATTTTATAATTGTCGGATTTTTTAGTTTTACCGTTTTTGAAATTTTCTTACGGTCTCCAAGATATAGATTTGTCAAAATTACATAACTGATGGACCACCCTTTAATTTAAATTTTTTAATATTTTAATGTTTATTGTTGTAGTCTATATAAGAATACACTAATTTTACAAATTTCAAGTGTCAATATACATATGTACATACAATTGTATGTATATTACATGAGATTTTAACATTTTTCGTCGCTCGTTTTGGAGCACTCTTTAATTTTTAATTCTACATACTCTGTCCAAATTTCAGGTCAGTAGCCCTTACGGTTCCTGAGAAAATACCGTGTAACGGACAGACGGACAAACGGACAGCGTAGCGAAAACAATTGGGTTCCTCTTTTCACCTTTGGTGAACGGAACCCAAAACTCAATATAAATAGCCGGATATGTGTCGCATAGCTGCGTTAAAAATATATTATTCTGATTCAATATCTTTCTTTATAAGTTTCAGAAAAACGCTGAAAATCCGTCAACTAAGAAATTTTTCCGCTAAAATTCCCGCTGGTGGTTTTTTAAACAGACTTGCTGCTAAAGCTGTCTTTACACGGTAATACAAAGTATTACGACTTTGTAAAATGAAAATATTATGAAATTCTCTCCGTATTTAAAAGAGAACAAAAGTATTTTGTATGTATTTTTCGTTTTTACACTGATACTATAAGTAAAATGCAAGCAAATACATATATTGAACTGTTAAGTTAATACAAACTGGACAATTGCTCAAAAAAATGTGTACTAATAAAACTGAAAATTGAAGAAAACATTTTATTATTTCAATGTAATTTTACTACAAAATATTATTTTTTTACATATAGGTTTGCTTATTGCTTGTTTGGTTTTGCTTGTACCATCAGCTACTTGATGGTTTGCAGTTGTACAATATTTACAAAAACAACATGAAAATTTCCTGAGTTGATTTTGGTTGCTTCTACAAAAGTGTTAACACCTTAAATAGATACCAATGTTTACTTTGAAATACACTTCTTGTGTGATGAAAATACTTAAGTTTCTAAAATGGTTTAGAAAACAAAACATTTACCGACCGCTTGTCTAATTTTGTATCCGTATTCTATCCTACTCGATACATTTTGCGTTTACATGATAAGATTTTGTATAATCTACAGCATTTTTTGACATGTCGTAATACATTGTATTACCATCAGCGTTGCCACAACAAAAATATTTTTGTAACCAAAATATGATAAAAAAAGTAACCAAAGGCGAAAAGAAGTAACCAAAATTTTTTGGTATTTAAGGCTCAATCAGACGTGACATAACCATAGCCATAGAAAACAGCCGTTCGAACCAAACTAATGAGCAACACGTCTAATTTAAGCTTTAATATACTGACTTATTTGTACTTCAGTTGAAAAATACATATATCTGTGATAGTATGGAATAATCGATTAAGTCGTCTTAAACAATTGTTTTTCGGACGTTTTATGGACTTTAAACTGGTGCGTAAAATAACGTAATAAAGCTTAATTTGCTCAAGCAATTATTTAATATTGTCACCGATACAATCATTCTAAATTATATAATATAAATTAAATTATTACATTTAGATTTGAGATTTCCTTATTTTATTGAGCCTTATTTTCGATTTTACCGTAAGTGGCATGTAGTCGAAAATATACTTTTTTATTTGAAATAAAATTTCATTGGCCTCCCCATAGTTTAGAATTATCAAAAAGCCAAAATTTTAATAACTTTTAAGATAAGAGCCGTAAAATTTTATCTTAAGCGACAATTTACGTATGTAAAACAAATTTGAATATTATAAAAAACCTTCTCCTGAAAACTCAAATTTTTGTCTCTTGCGATTAAATCGAAAAAAACAATAATAACAAAAATTAAAAAAACCCCGAATATATCTAGAGGAGATGCGATATCTTCTAAGCGGCTGGACCGATTTTCTTAAAACATGACTAAGAACCTTCTCGATCAAGTCACCTTTCAAACAGAGAAAACTAAATCAAAATCAGTCCAGCCGTTTGGTCTGTACGTGGAAACGACAGACACACAGATATACAGATACACAGACACACACTACAACCTTATAACACCACTTTTTTAAGCCGAGGGTTAAAAATAATATCAAATAAAACACAATAATAAAAGACATAAAGTTTCTTGCAATAAAAAAATTTAATTTTATTACATTCGTTGTCAAAATACATGAATGAATAGATAAAGTATTTGTTGGCGCACGTTTTAAGCACTTGCCGGTTTGAAAATAAAACAAAATATTTAATAGCACCTCTTGTGCAATGTAATGTTAATTTAATTATTTTTGAATAACTTTTACAATTTGCGGTAGAGAAATACAGAGCTTTAAAAACAATTTGTTTGATCTCCGTGCATAAACCAACTGAACTCTAAAACATCTTACCGGTATATCCAAGAATATGGTTTACGTGACACATAAACAAAAAACCGTTTTTCTTTTTTATGTTTCTTAACAAATCATACGATCAATTGGTTTTACATAAAGAAATACGGTACATATGTAAATTCGAACGACTAGTACATAATATAAGCAAACGTATGTAACTTACTTACATACACATGTATGTACGTTGGTATATACATATGTAAGTGTAATACTTGAGTTGAGACTTTCTTAAGAGAAGTTTAAAATAATACATGCTTATGTACATAGCAATAAAATAATATAAAAATATCATGTAAATATGTAAATGACGGCAACATTCTCCACCCCGTAAACGAAGCTGTTGCGAGTTTACTCATTATTATTGCCGACTTCCAACTTGGCTATTTTAGTTGACGGTCGCTGAAGGACACTGAACTGTGTTTTAACAGTGGCTTGGCGCACTTGACCGTCCTTTGCTATTATGGTGTGAATTATTCTGCCCTTGGGCCAGCAGTGACGCGGTTGATTTTCGTCAACGACGATAACTACATCTCCTACTTTCAGGGGGTCGTTTTTTCGAACCATTTGCTTATTTTTGTGAGGCTATGTGTATACTCCTTTATCCACCTACGCCAGAACTGTTTCACGAATTCTTGAGTTAGTCGAAATCGTAGGCGAAGGTCGATTTCTGTATGCACTAACGGCTTGCAACCACTTGATGATCCAAGTAAAAGGTGGTTAGGTGTTAGTGCCTCGTCGTCACAGGAATCTAGAGAAACGAATGTTAGTGGTCGAGAGTTTATTATGAATTCTGCTTCGGCCATTGCGCTTCTCAGAGTCTCGTCATTGAAGTTCATGTTTGGGCAAATTGTGTGGAGAGTAGTTTTTACCGAGCGGACAAGTCTCTCCCATGCACCGCCCATATGTGGGGCTGCAGGTGGATTAAAGTTCCACTTTATAAAATCAAATTCCTTGGTCATCTCATTTGTGTTTAACTTTTTTGATTCGGATGCAAATATTTTTGCTGTTGCTTTAAAATTCGTCCCGTTATCGGTAAATATTTCACGTGGAGTTCCTCTTCGGGCGATAAAATTGTTCAGACACATTACACATGAACTGGTATCTAGGCTGTGGGCTATTTCTATATGTAACGCACGCACCGTAAGACATGTGAAAAGCACACCCCATCGTTTTTCCTTTCTTCTCCCTACTTTAACATACAGTGGGCCAAAATAGTCGATGCCGACGAATGTAAATGGCCTCTCGAAACTAGCCAATCTTGCAGGCGGCACTGTAGACATTTGGGGCGCGATGGGTTCTGCGGACGCATTTTTGCAATATTGACATGACCGGCGTATGGTTTTATATAGAACTCGCAATTTAGGTATGTAGTACTGAGCTTTGATTGTATTGATTACGGTTTCATGCGATATGTGGTGATAGCCTTCGTGAGTATAGCGAACTAGTAAGGCGGTTATATGGTGTGTACTAGGCAATATTACTGGATTTTGGTGATTCAGGTATGATACCCTTCCCTTCACCCTCAAAACACTCTCGTCATCTAGGAATACATTGAAACCTATCAGTTTACTTCTGTTCTCAATACTCTTACCTTTTTTTAAACAGCATATTTCATCTGCAAATGCACTTTCTTGCGCACATCGAAAAAGAATAGTTTTTGCCTGTTGTATCATTTCGTACGATATTTCATCTGGTATGGGGTTTTTATCACACTTTGCTTTAATTTTCCTCATGTAAAGCAAAAATGCAGCTACTGCTCAATACAGTCTTCTCCAGTTAGAGAAATAATTAAAGTTAATAGGAGGCCTCTTTTTGGTCTTCCTGACAAGGAGTGTGTGATGTCTCAATTCATCGTTGCCACATACTTCGAAATTCGTGCAAACTGGCCATTCCAATTTATCCTTCCATAGAAATTCAGGTCCGTTGAACCACATCGAAGTATCACGCCTTACTGGATCTTTAGTTGCAAGATCTGCTGGGTTTTCTTTAGAAGGCACCCATCGCCATTGATCAACATTTGTTTCTTCCAGAATTTCGCCTACACGGTGCATCACGAATTGTTGAAATTTTCGCGGATCAATTCGAAACCATTGCAAAACTGTTTTGGAGTCTGACCAGAAGATTCTTGATGTGATTTTCAATCGCTGATTTTTTGCTATTTTCTTAGCAAGCCTAACGCCAACTACTGCGGCTTGAAGTTCGAGTCTTGGTATTGAGATGGGTCTCAATGGTGCTACTTTTGACTTTCCAGCTATAAGTGCAACGGAACAGTTTTCCTGATACGTAATACGTAGGTAACACACGGCGGCGTATGCGTCCGCGCCAGCATCCACGAAAGTATGTAGCTCGACCGCACAGGCTTCATTTAGATATGGAGAGTAACATCTTGGAATTTTTAACGTTGATATTTGTTCTAGTAGAACTTTCCATTTTTTCCATTTTGTATTTTGAGAATCACATAAATGGGTATCCCAGCCGATTTCAGATCGCCAGACCTCTTGAAGCAGAATTTTTAACGCTGTGGTGTAGCAAGATAAAAAGCCAAGGGGGTCAAAAATTGACATAAGTACTTGGAGCAGTTCTCTTTTTGTGGGAATTATACTATCCTGAAAGACGTCACGCTGCAGTCTGGCGAATCTGAAAATATAAATAAAAGAGTCTTTATTAGGGTCCCAAAACATACCCAAAACTTTTTCTGCTGTAGTGAGAACTTTCGGCGCTTGTACATGCAAAGGCTCGTCCTTGAGATGATTTATTACTGCGCTACTGTTAGAGGCCCAGTTTCGAATATGAAATCCGCCAGCAGAGTGAATAAGTTTTACCTGGGATGCCAGTTCGATTGCCTGATGACAATTGTCGACACTATCGATGAAGTCATCTACGTAGTGGCATTGCTGGATAGCTTCTACCGCTCTTGGGTACTTAAATTTGAATTGTTCTGCGTTTTGGTCGCGTACGTAATGTGCAATACAGGGAGCACAGCAAATTCCAAAAGTTAGGGCTCGCATCATGTAGATACTTGGTTGGTCGGGATCATCATCTTTGTCCCACCATATAAATCTTTGTGAGTGCATATCTCGTTCCTTCACGTTGATCCTGTGAAACATCTCTTCGATGTCCCCGCATATAGCAACTTATCCAACACGAAAACTCATCAAAATATCAATTAGCGGTTTAAGCAGGTCCGGCCCGCAATGTATGAAGTCATTAAGACAAACTCCATTTGATTTGGCAGCTGCGTCCCACACCATTCGCACTTTACCAGGTTTATTGGGATTAATTGTTATAAATGTTGGCAGATACCACACTGGTTCGGAATTAGAGTTTATTTCCTCTACACTTAATTTTTTCGCATAGCTTTTTTGTAGCAAGTTATCGATTTGTTTTTGTAGAACAACTTTTAAGTTTTCATCTTTATTAAACTTCTTTTGCAGACACATGAGACGCTTATAGGCATTGCTGTAGCTTTCTGGCAATTGATGGACTTCACTTTTCCACAAGAGACCTACCTCATACCGTCCATCAACCTTTTGACATGTATTTTTCAAAATCTTCATCGACTCTTGATCCTCTTTAGGTTCTAGTGCCTTTTCTGCTGATTCTTCAAGGCTAAAACTATTTTTTATCATCTGATGCAATTCGTCGTACTTCTTTTCACAGTAGCAATTATGGATATTCAGCCAGTTTGTTCGTCGCGGGCTATCGTTGACACCTTGTATTGTCCAACCTATTCTTGTTTTCGTGGCAATTGGCTGATGCCAACTGCCTTCACGTATTCTTAATGGAACTGCAACGTTCCAGTTATCTGCTCCTATTAGAATTGTTGGTTTCACATCCTTGTAAGATTTTATAGGAATGCCGGCCAAATATGGATATTTTAAAACTATGGCATTCATATCCAATGATTGCGTTGGTAAATCTAGACCTTCAATGGTATGAACTCCATTCAACGTAAATTGACTACCATTGTTGATGTTTGCGATTTTAATTGAGGCCTTTACCGATGATTCGTCTATACGAGTAGTATCTCCGGTCCATTTTAAGCATAGTGGCTCTTCTATACCTTTAATATCGAGAACATCGAATAATTCTCTTTCAATTAATGTCACTGATGACCCTTCATCTAGAAATGCAAAAGTGTCCACGTAACCATTTTTCTTCTGGATGTGTATGGGTAAAATTCTGAAAAGAGAATTTTGATTCTGCTTGGCGACAGAGTGCGAATTCATGGAGCTGCTACTAGAGGTGGTACTTCCATCAACTTCCTTGAACCTTGCTGCCTGGATGTTTTTGTTGTGGTTATGAAGCAAGTGATGATGCTTAGCACGGCAGCCGTCAATGCCACAGTCATTGTTCGTAAAACACTTACGGCGGTGTTTGTTTAAACATTGCCGGCATATGTTAAATCTCTTTACTGCACTCCATTTTTCGTTTAGCGATAGTTTTTTAAACTCATTGCATACCGACACTTTATGATCGCTACTTTCGCACACGAAACACTTGATATTCAATTGAGGTTTATTTTCAGTATGGGAGTTCACACTTGAATTTTTCATGCAGGGAGTCGTTGAAACGACAGAGCTTGCTGCGTCGGCAATCTGAAATATCCAATCGCTGAAAACTTTCACTATTGGAGTCTGGTCTGCCTTAGGGTACATAGCCCAGTTGAGTTTATATTGGCTAGATAATTTGTCTACAAATTCTTTAACCAAAATAGGGTTATGCAAATGTGCATCCATTTTGCACGCTTCCATGGTGGAGCATATGTTTTTTACGCATTATCAAATTCAATAATCGATTCTAATTTTTCTTTTGGGGGCGGCATTTTTCTGGCCTTTTCAATCAATCTTTCTAAAATATGCTCAGGACGTCCAAAACACATTTTTAAGGTCTGAATAATTTCGGGTACCATTGTGGGCATCATCAACTTACTCTTGACCAGCTCTTTGGCTTTCCCCTTGAGACATGTCTGCAGACGCATTAAATTCTCAGCATGAGAATATCCTGCGATTGAAGTGCTAGTTTCGAAGCTGCTAATAAATAAAGGCCATTCTTTCGGATCACCATGAAATTGTGGCAGCTCTTTCGGAATGGCTTGCCTTGCAGCTAGTTGAGACGGTGTTGGTCCTCCTACAAAATTCCAATTTGGAGACATGTTACACGTTTCGTTTAACATTGGTTCGTTTTTTTCGAATTGAGATAATATTTGGTACTTCTTCTCAATAAATTCTTGCTGAAGCCGTTGTTGTTCTTCGAGCATTTTGAGTTGTAAATTAATTTGTGAGCTAGCATGGTCACTTGGATGTTTTTGTTTTATAAGGGGAAATAACATTGTACTTACAGGAACTGATGATGTGCATGCTTGTGTGCCCATTGGTGGTCTCGTAACGTATTGTTGATTTTGTGCTGTTTTTGTGTAATTTGTTGGTGCTGTTGTACGGTTTGGCATATTAGTTTCCCGCTGTATTGACGTCGTAGGTGCGCCCGATGAAAATAGGTTTTCCTTGAGTCCATTTCCTGGCTGCTGTTGTGTCTTGCCTCCTACTTTGGGTGACGATGCGGCTTGCGGTTGATTTGCTTGGTTGGCTGTAGAAATTGCGGAACTCACACTAGGCCCATTACATCCTTCGCAGCACCAACTCTCATCAGATATACCGCTGTTAACTGCGACACAATCAAAATGGTACCACATGTTACACTTATCGCATTGTACCATCCGATCATTATCCACTTGAGTGCATTTTTTGCAATTGAATTCACTATATGACTCTTGGCCACTAGTCATTTTACTTTTAGTCTGCGTTATACTTTTCTTTTGGTGAAAGAATTATGGTTTACGCGACCTCTCTTATATAAAATTGTTTTTAAAGAATGTTGGCGCACGTTTTAAGCACTTAGCCGGTTTGAAAATATAACAAAATACATATTTAATAGCACCTCTTGTGCAATTTAATGTTAATTTTTGAATAACTTTTACAATTTGCGGTAGAGAAATACAGAGCTTTAAAAACAATTTGTTTGATCTCCGTGCATAAACCAACTGAACTCTAAAACATCTTACCGGTATATCCAAGAATATGGTTTACGTGACACATAAACAAAAAACCGTTTTTCTTTTTTATGTTTCTTAACAAATCATACGATCAATTGGTTTTACATAAAGAAATACGGTACATATGTAAATTCAAGTAAATTCGAACGACTAGTACATAATATAAGCAAACGTATGTAACTTACTTACATACACATGTATGTACGTTGGTATATACATATGTAAGTGTAATACTTGAGTTGAGATTTTTTTAAGAGAAGTTTAAAATAATACATGCTTATGTACATAGCAATAAAATAATATAAAAATATCATGTAAATATGTAAATGACGGCAACAGTATTAAAAAAATATATATGCATTATAGAGTTGGTTTTAACATTCAGCTCCCTGCATTACTTTTGATTAAGCTTAGCTACGAAAATGTCCTTTCATAAACCTATTTTTATTTCCAATTGGGAAAATCTGAGCAATTGTACTAAATTTTGAAAACACATCCACATTAGTTTCTTAGTTATTTTTTTTTTATTTATTTATTAAACATATTAATGCAAAGTAAATTTGCATAATATGGTGTTGCACAAATATGGGCGGAGTAACGAAGACCATATGCCCAAGATGGTATTAACAGTATTTTATAAGGTTTTGTGACTGACTGTACACGACCTATGCCTTCACATAGGAAGTAGGCAACGTGGTTGTTAAAGAAATTCCACAAAAAACCGCAAGATTATACGGTTATCCGTGGCAGATCAGTCAACCAGTGCGAGCGAGACGAAAAACTCTCGAAGGCCAAACAACACACACAAGCCTGACCGCACTTAAGAAATAATTACGATGACGCGAGAGATGTTCCCCGACCCAGAGCTGCTTAACGACTGTTTCTTAGTTATGAAATTCATTTAAAAATGCGGTAGTGCATCATGATATGCAAATTGAAATGCCACATAAAAATGGTTATTTTTGTGTTACAAAAAAGTAACCAAAAAAGTACACAAGTACACATTAGAAAAAAAAAGCAACCAATTTTGGTTAAAAGTAACCAAACCGGCAACGCTGATTACCATGTAAAGACACACTACAAGAAATGAATGACTGAAACTAACACAAACAACAATTTTTCATTCAATTCAACATTTATTATAGTTGCTCTACTCTAACATATATGCTAGAGTGGAACATCTAATTTACATGTGTCCAAAAAAGAATGCGCAATTCATTCAGTCTGTGAAAGTTTATTAAAGTATTTAAAAAGATAAGTAAAATAGTTCACAAAACATATTTACAAAGCTTAATTTAATATGTATATTTATTTTCTAAGTCTTAGATATTTGTAGAGAGCAAGGTGCTTTGTAGATAAAAAGATGTGAGGGCTATATACCACTTAAGTTATTTGGTGATTTTGTATATTTGTATTTTTGGTCTTAAATGCTATTTACTTATATATTTTAGAGTAATTTTTGTAATAAAAATGCAAATAAAATTAAACAAAAAATATTAGAAATTATGTTTTTTATTTAAAAGTTACATTTTACCAGTTTCTACGTAAATATTGACTAGTTGCCTTGTAACCATTGAGTAGTTATAGTTCACCAATGCTTATGTAATCTGTGACTGGCAAAAACGTAACAGAGTAAGCAGTTCAGATATATGTGTTTTAATTAAGTGAAATTAATAAGTTAGAGAGACAGAAAAGATCACACGTACACAAATGTTTGGGTAATTTTTTTCATCAAGCCCCTAATAAACTGGGGCCAGTGACCGAAGTTGTGGTCGTCGCTCTAGTCAAATCACTACTCAATTGAAAGGTAGCCTTACTGTAGAGCAGTTTAATGACAACAAAATACATTCATATATAACGGGAAAACCACCGTTTGGCAACACTGGATGTGTATGGCACAGAGAAACAAGCCGAGGTAAGAAATTCGGCGGCGGCTGGGTAGTTTTGAGGTCGTCGGCGATGCGCCAGCAAAATATTCGGCGGCTCAACTTCTTAAAGCAGTGATTCGCATAGACTACTATTCAAGGCAAATTCATAACAGGTAAAATCGCCGAGAAGAAAACAAACTTTTTAGCAAACTTTTACAGTTATTTGGCAAACTTTTTCAGAGTTGCAAAAAAAGTACTTTTTCAAAGTAAACAACTTTTGGCAAAATAATTAACATATTTATTGCACTGAAAATAAGTAATAACTAATTAATTGAAAAAGAACAATAACTAAATTAGGTACATTATAGGGCGTAGAACCTAATTTTAAAACTGTCACTTTTTTCATTACCATACTCTAGAAGAACAGAGCACTTGAAAATAGCACTCTGGAAAAAGTTTGCTGGCCCATAAAATTAAAACTATTCGATGTACCATATAGCGACTAGTACCATTCGATAGGGAATCAAAATACCTTTCAGAATTGGTAATAATCATTTTTCCAAGTACTTGCATTCAGAAGTTATAGGCCAGCAAACCTTTGAAAATCACAAAAATATTAAATAATTGTTCTTTCACTTGTAAAACAAAAACTATTTGTTGTAGCATTAATTATTTAATATGAATTGTTAGAACACTAAAATAGCTTTAAGAAAAAGTAGCTGTCATTTCCTGAAACACTATCATTCAGAAGTTATACCCAGCAAACTTTTGAATGTCAGTCAAATTAAAAAAAAAGTTTTCTGGCAATAAAACAAAATCAGTTCATTGTACCGTAATGCGACTTATACCAATTGATAGGCAATTTAAATAGCTTTTAAAAAATGTAATTGTCATTTTCTCAAACACTTTAATTCAGAAGATATACCCCAGCAAACTTTTTAAAGTCACCAAAATAAGAAAATTTTTGTTTCACCTATAACTAAAAACCTATTCGATGTACCATATAGCGACTAGTACCAGTCAATAGGGAACTATTTTAGTCTTCTAACAATTCAATGCTATATGGTACATCGAATAGTTTTAATTTTATGGGCCAGCAAACTTTTTCCAGAGTGCTATTTTCAAGTGCTCTGTTCTTCTAGAGTATGGTAATGAAAAAAGTGACAGTTATAAAATTAGATTCTACAGCTTTTTATGTACATAGTTCAGTTTTTTGTTTTTAAGTTTATTAATTAATTACCGTTTTAAACGGTTTGCAAAATGGTAAAAATTTTTCACATTTTATATGCAGACCAAAACAAATTTACTCCTTTATTTGCAACTCTGTCGAAAGTTTGCAATTTTTTCAGAGTTTGCTTTCTTCAGTTGCGTACAGGTAAAGTTGAAAACACAGCTGATCTACTTTTTTTTTTGCCAAATTCAAGGCGAATTCATATAACTGTTGGCTCGTGTGTCAAAAGTTGTATATATATAGAGACCTGTACCAGACGATTTTTTCGGCGGCGCCGGTTCTTGAGAAAATTGTCGGTGGAAGCTGAGATCAAATAAAAAAGATCAAAAGAATTAAAAAACAAATAAAATAGAAATTTATGTGCTGTTGGCTAAACATTGTCTATGTATTTCATTGGTGGTTTGCCAAATCATCAGTATACTTCAACCACATATTTTGAACAATCTCAAACCTCTTATCTTATGCACAAAAACCCCGGTGTCAAAAACTATTTTAGAGTTCACTTAAATATTAATATTTTTTACAATCACAAAAGGAAAACGAGCTTAGTAGACTTAGCAACTTTGGATCCATTGGATAGCAATAAAAGTATTTATAAGGCAAATTTTTCTATTTTTTCATATTGTCATAAGTTTATTTTAATTGAAATTTATTTGCTTTGTCTATATATGTATTTCATTGGTGCTTTACCAAATCATCAATAGACTGCAACCAAATTTTTTGTTAAAGTTTCTAAGCTTACTACGCTTATTTCATTTATTTATTTTTTGTTTTCCTCAAAGATATTACTATTTGCGAATTCTCAAATAGTTTTTGAAAGTCTGTATATAACATAAGAAGTTTATGACTATTCAAAATATGTGGTTGAAGTTTACTGATGATTTGCAAAGCACCAATGAAATATATACACAATGCTTAGCCACCAGCAAATAAATTTCAATTCAAACAATCAGATGAAAATATGCCAAATAATAAATATCTTAAATAAATAAAATAATATTATGATATTATATTGTACATGGGGAATCGGTGGCTGTTTTTCAGGCAGTATAAGCCAAACTATTTTCGGCGGTGGCATAGCTGACTAAAATTATTGACGGCTCAGCTCAGCCAGCTCTGAGCCATGATGGCCTAGATCTCTGCTTAAGTAAATTCAATCATCTTCTTTTGACATACGAGCCTTCAAGCCAACAACAAAATATTATATTGTTATTATTGTTTGTATTTTGTTGTAGTATTAACTTTACCTGCCATTAATTTGCCTTGCTACTATTCATATTCATACTGTTCATATTCTGTGGTGATTCGTACGAGGTAAGTCTAAATCCATAATTAGTTCAAGGCGAATTCATACTAGGTGGGCGCAAGGGATCAGGTACTTTTTTCGCCGCTTGTAATTTGAATATACCTGAGATTTCAAGACACATTTTTCTGACATTCCAAGTATAAATTCCTCAAAGCGATTTGAGCTGAGTATAACTTATATGAATTTGCCATGAATTAGTTTTTACCTTCTGTTCTGTTAAGTTATTGTAAGTGACAGCATAAATTAAATAAAAATATTTTGAAATAAGTTGTGATTGTATTTATAGAATTAAGAAAAAATAATTTTTTAAAGAAAAAAATAAATTATATTGAAAATTAACAATGACCGAAGCAAAACTCATCGCTTTAGTGGAAAACTGCGACACTTCTGGTCAGAAGCAGCTGATATGTTACTACAGAAAAAGTAAGTACTCCATTTAAGAAGCCGAAGCCACAGCACAGAACATCAACAGAAAGCAAAGACTAATGAAGCCTTAAGTGCCTAATTTTGTAAAACGCAAAGCTAGGTGTTGATAAATTTTGTATTTTGTTTTTGTAATTTAAATTTTTTCCATATAAATTTGACAACGCTTGGCGTTGCGTTTTACAAAATTTTAAGGAGGAAGTTTTACTTGCGCAAGTCTTGAATTTGATGAACAAAGAAGTGAGGAACAAGTGAGGAGTGTAAAAGCCAGCAAATTTGCCGTATAGGTAATTCTGTTTTTGCTATCAATCGTTCTATATAAAATTTAATATTTCTTTGTATGTATAAGCAATCGAAAAAGACTTGCCCAAGTAAACTTGCTCTATCTAAACGCTACAGCAAGTTTAATAGAAAATTTTATGACTTGCGCAGGTACAATTGCCTTGTGAAAATTGGGACTAACCACATAATACAGATGCGTTATGTAAAAGATATCATGTTCCATTCTGCGACACTTTCGTTTGGAAAAAGCCGGCGGCGGCTGAATGGTCCAAAAAGTAACCGGCGGCGGCGCGCCTTTGGGTCAAAATCAGCTGGCTTGTTTCTCTGGTCTGGCACCCGCTTAAAAATATTTTGTGTTCTGTGCTTTTCAATTATATATTATAATTTTTTTTGCTAAAAGTACAATTTTTTGTGATCGGTTTAAGTTAAGGAGTATAAACATTTTAATAAGCTAGCGACACATCAGCTTTAAAACTAATTTAACAAAAATGGACGCTCAGCAGGAACTACTCGAGATTGCTGGAAGCATGCTTGAAAATTATGATTCTATTGATCTGTCTGCACCTGGACTCTTGGAGGTAGTAAATACTTAACTGCTATATTAATATGCTTATAAAGTCGATTCTAGATTATTTGAATTTATAATTATAGATGTTTCCCAAGTATTTTGAAAGTCATCCTTTGGCTTAAATCTACAACTTTTCCAATTGTAATTCAGAAAGCTTCAATTGATTTTAAGACTGCGTTAATTGTATTTAATTCAGATTAGTCAATTTAATTTCAGAAACCGTCAATTGTAATTCAGATTAGTCAGTTGTAATTCAGAAAATGTTAATTGTAATTCAGATTAGTCAATTGTAATTCAGAAATCGTTAGTTTATATTCAGAAGGCGTCAATTGTAATTCAGAAAATGTTAATTGTAATTCAGATAGCGTAAACTGCAATTCAGAAATAAAAAAAATTTTACTATGCACTTATACATTTTTAAACTGTTCGACAAAGTAATTTTGTGTGTAAGGTGCAGAAATAATGGTCAAAGGCCAATATTGTTCCTCCCTCCAAATCAAGCCCGTGATACCTCTGTGAAAATTTTTGTTTAGCTTAAATAAGCTACATAATTTCCATAAAAATAAAATGTTCAAATTTTACGACGAACGGATGTCTATCCTGTGCCCTGGCAAGACCCTGTTTAATACATAATTGCTGAGTATTTAATATATAATACCACACTTAGGCTGAGCTTACATCTGGCATTTCTTGTTTGTCATTTGCCCAAAAAACGTAACCAACTAATTACTAATGAAAACTGTTTGATTGAGACATATATTTATTGATTTAAACAGTTTGCAATCATTTTGGATTCTATAAAATTATCTATTAATTATTTATGAAACTGTTAAACTTAAAATAAAATAAAATAAAATAAATACATGTCTGAATCATATAGTTTTTCATTAGTAATTGGTTGGTTACGTTTTTTTACGCTTGTGTGGTATTTGGCACGCAGATGTAAGCCCGGCCTTACTCGTTCCAGAAGATTTTGAATAATTTTTTTTTCAATGAATTCATTTTCTGAATTACAATTAACACTCTGAATTACAAATGACTAATCTGAATTAAAATTTACATTTTCTGAAATTAAATTGACTAATCTGAATTATAATTAACGCTTTCTAAAATTAAACTGACTAATCTGAATTACAATTAACGCTTTGTCCTGATTCACACACGTCAGGTTTGACTCGTCAAGTCTTGAGCTTTTAGGAAAGAGCGGTGAAGAGAATAAAAAGGGGTACAGACTTGACCGAACCAGTCAAGTTTGCTTTTTCGTTTTGTTTTGTCATTCGTAATACTCTACTACAACGCAATTGATGAGACTTGCTGACTTGACTTGACGGTGTGGTTGAACGCAAATGCAGGTTCAAAAGAAAATTTGACAAAAACTGATCAGGTAAACCTGATGTGTGTGAATCAGGACTTTCTGAATTACAATTGGAAAAGGTGTAGTTTACGGGCACCTGCCAAAAATAAAAAAGGGATACTTTTTTATATAGAATGGGATACTTTTTTTAATTTTGAGGAGGTGCCCCTAAACTAGATTTGTTCCAAAATTTTGAGAAATGAAACATTTTTAGAATTTTAATTGAACTGTAGTGAATTTTAATCAGAAATAATTTTTTAGTCAGGCTTAAGTTCAGTAATTTCAATTCTTATTGAATGAAATGTTTGTATTAATTAATGTGAGTTTGTAAAAGAGAAGAGAAGAAAAATTAAACTTAGACTTTATAGCTGGGGGAAATACCGATACTTTCCTGTGCAGCCACGCACTTCATCAACATCCTAGTCTATCTACTTGGGTAGAGATTCTTATTAACATCAGCTATTTAACTTAAATTTTCTATTAAACGGAATATAAGAAGTGACTGTTGTGTATACAATTGATTTACCTTTTGGTAAACACATTTATAAGTATCACTTTTATATTTTCATTTTTTCCATTTTTCTATATAGGTTAGCACGAAATTATATTACTCTTCCTAAGTATGTTTAACTATTCTTGCTAATCTTTTACGATCATCACATTAATTATTTTTACCACCGGTACATGCATGTAAGTATTATTGTAGTGGCTTTTATGTTTACTTTGTTTTTGCTTTCTAAAATTTATTTGGCTTTCCACCATTCTGAAAACTGTGATTGCCAAGTGAACAGTGATTACCAAGTCAACATAGTTTTTGTCACGTGCCTATGATGAATTAAGGGAGACATTTTTAGATTTTTAATTGAACTGTAGTGAATTTTAAACAAAAAAAAAATTATTTTTTTAGTCAGGCTTAAGTTCAGTAATTTCAATTCTTATTGAATGAAATATTTTAATTAATTTAATTAATTAATTTACGGAAAAATGTAAAATATTTGTTGAGCATTTAAAATCCGTATTTACCCCAAATACATGTACTAGTGTTGCTGATTTGCCGAGTGTAGTTGCTCTACCCCTCGAGCTTTAAAGTTTAAGATGCGTGATGTACATAAAGTAATTTCTGAACACAAGCAAAGAATGCTCCAGGTATTGATGGAAATAGTAACAAGATGCTGATGAACTTGCCGCATATTGCAATAAAAATCTTGCTGTTTATTTTTAATGCCATATTACGACTGGAGTATTATCCACAACTTTGGAAGCTTGCAGAAGTCAAAATAATTCCACAGCCGAACAAAGATCTTACTAAAGCTGACTAATATAGGCCAATAAGTTTGCTCTCAACTATGTCAAAACTCTTCGAAAAGCTGCTCATGACAAAATTGTCCCTAAATGTTAACTGATCAGGTGCATCCCAGACCATTAATTTGGTTTTAGAAGTCAGCATAGCACTATTGAACAAATTCATAGATTGGTTAAATTTATAAGAAGAACATTTGAAGTAAAGAAGTATTTTTCTGCCATGTTTATTGACGTTTCCCAGGCATTTGATAAAGTGTGTCATGAAGGCCTTATTTTAAAATTCAAATCATATCTACCAATAAATTTTCGGAATCTATTAGAAAGTTACATTAATATCCGAAAGTTCACGGTTGTGGAAGGAGAATTCATGAGTGTGCCCGAATATATATCATCCGGTGTGCCACAGGGGAGCATACTGGGGCCAGTTTTGTATTTGATCTATACTTGTGATATGCCTATAAAAAAGTCTATTTTCAATAACATGTCGCTTGCGATTGTATTGAAAATAAGGGTCGATATGTTTAGCATATTTATTCAACACAATTGTGTTTTTAAGTAAATACATTGCAATTGTTCCTGATTTTTGTTTATTTGTGAAAGATAAATTTATTTTTTTTAAATAAAGATAACATAAATATTACCAAAAAGTTTATTTAAAAATTATTAATTGCTTCTGGAATATCAAATGTGTTGTTTCGTTCAGCGTATTTCAAAATAAAAATCATTTCTTCTTGAAGAAACAAACTCCAAACACCATGTTTTCTTTGATCATAGTTCCATCTGGGTAATATGTTCCTGGAGTTTACGGGATGCCTCTTCAGGGGTTTCGTGCATACTATACTATATATTGATCCAATTAATTTTAAAATAACGAATGTTGAAAATAGGAAAAATGGTACGTTAGTAATTCAAAGTGAAAACATCGAAGAAAGAGAAAAAATCAAGGAAGCAATACAGAGCGAAATAAGTGAAAATTACGAAGTAAAAGTTCCGAAAGAAATAGAGATGCAAATTGTAATTACAGATATGAATTTTAAAATGCCAGAAAAAGATTTAATAGATAGGCTAAAAAGACAGAACCAAGTGCTTAAACATAGTGAAATAGAAGTAATAAAAATGTATGAAACAAAAAAATATAATAAAACAATTTTTAATGCAAAACTAAAGATCGATAACGAATCATATAGAAATGTTATAGCGGGTCAGAAACTTAATATCGGATGGGATAGATGCAGAGTTTACGATGGTACAATGGTGATTCAATGTCTTAGATGTCTTGGATACAACCACAAAGCATCAGAATGCAAAAATGAAGAAGTGTGCTTCAAATGTCATGGCAATCATAAGAGCAGAGAATGTAACAAAGAAGAAACAAATAAGTGTGTTAATTGCATTAAAGAAAATAAAAGGCTCAATTTAGATCTTGATGAAAATCACAGCACGTATTACCGTGAGTGTCCAGTATACCAGAACAAGCTCAAATTAAAAAAGAAGAGGCTAGGCTTAGTTGCCTAGCAACCAGAGAGCATACGAGGTATATATACTAATATACAAGGACTCACAAACAATTACAACCAACTTGAAATAATTGTAGAAACAAATAAGCCAGAATTCATTATACTCTCGGAAACGCATTTAACACAAGACGTGACGGAAGAAGAAACGCATCTAAGAGCTTACAATCAATTTTCAACAATGTCAAATTCAACAAGGACTGGTGGAGTTATAATACAGCCCAAGCCCGGTATAACGAATACTCAGTTGGAGATATATATAGAGGAACATAATATACTCTCCAAATATCAATCAGGATTCCGTAAAAAACACTCATGTGAAACGACCGTTAACTATGTCATTAGTAAATGGAAAGAGATAGGAAATGATAAGAAATTGATTGCAATTTTTCTTGACTTCAAAAGAGCATTTGAAACCATTGATAGTGAAATAATGATAGAAAAGCTATATATGTATGGAATAAGAGGAAAAGAGCTGAATTGGTTCAAATCGTACATGGACAACAGAACACAGACAACTAAGGTAAATAATTCAGTATCGGAGGAAGTAATGAATGACTTTGGAGTTCCACAAGGCTCAATACTAGGCGCACTGCTTTTTATTATTTATATTAATGACTTGCCAAATATATTAGAAAGATGTAACATAGTCCTATACGCAGATGATACCTTAATATATACCATTGCAGACAAGGAAGAAGAATGTCGAGAAATTATAACTTATAATATAGATAAAATAAATAATTGGTTAAAAATGAATGAACTTAAACTTAATGAAAACAAAACGAAGATAATAGAAATTAACATCAATTCGAACGAAACATTTGAAATAAATAACTCGGTAATTGAAAAAGTTGAGCATATAAAATATCTCGGGTTTATAATTGATAAGAAACTAAAATTTAATGAACACATTGAGCACATATGCAAAAAAATCGGTAAAAAAATCAGTTTTCTTGGAAGAATCAGAAACAAAATATCAAAAACTACAGCGATAAATATATATAATACCATAATAAAACCACACTTCGAGTACGGGTCTACTATTTTATATACATGTAGCAACACACTCCAATTAGCAAGAATGCAGAAACTTCAAAATAAAGCTATGAGAATAATATTAAAATGTGATAGATATACTGAAATAAATACAATGCTGAATATCCTGAAATGGTTAAATGTGAAACAGAGACTTCAATTCAATACGCTCAGATTTATTAAAAAGATGAAACAAGGCGACGCACCCAAATACCTTTGTGAACAAATAAGATATGTAGGAGAAAGCCAACCGTACGGACTAAGAAATGTGAACGATTTTCGATTAAACAGGGTTATGTCAACGCAGATGCAGAGATCACTGTTTTACAAGGCCTTACAACTGTATAATAAACTACCAAATAATATGAAAAATGAAAATAACGAGAATGTATTTTGAAAAAAATGTATTAATTTTGTGAGATTTAGTGTTGATTTATAATGATAGGAAGTTTGAATTATGTATTGTAAAAGTATTTTTAATACTAATAATAATAAATAAATAAAAAAAAAAAAAAAAAGTTTAACGAATATCCGATTTAACGAATGGCCAAATTTTTACATTAACTTCCTTATATAGCGAATGACAAAAAAAAATAATCCCGATTTAACGAATGACAAAGAAAAATAAAAAAATCGGTGCAGAACCATTAGATTTATGTGTGTGTTTTTGGTTTCTTTGCTTTGTATTGAAAGAACACGTGTAATGGTTGCTTTTTTCGTTAAAATGTCAGTAGATTTGTTTAGTTCATTGTGAAAACAAAATGTCAAATCGAAAAAGAATCTCTTTTGATAAAAAAATTTAAGATTTTAGAAGAATGTAAGAAAAGTGTAAATCTTTCAGTAATATCCCAAAAGTATGGAATACCTTAAAAAATATCGAACATAAAATTGTGGAAACAATGGGACAAAAAATCAGCGATCTCCAAGAATGGAAAAGGTTCT